>CM031242.1:573026162-573495938 GCA_018340775.1 Taxus wallichiana var. yunnanensis
AACTGACAATACGTAATGCCTTTAAGAACCTTATCAATAATTCAATGACATTAGAATCGTCGCCTTAGAGGTATGCGACCCTTTAAGGTTCCCATTAAAATAGCTTAGGATAGATCCTTAAAACTTAGGTTAGAATTACCTTAGGCCTTAACACATTACCTTAGGTAATTCCAACATTAGGTTAGATCATCTCATAACCTTATAGCATTAGGTTTTAGGTTAATTTAGATAGCCTAACAACCTTTCCATATTCCCTTAGCACAAGGCTTAGGTTAGAATAAAAATTCAATTAAGTAACATAGCTAGGTAGTAAATATTCTTACGCAACTCGGGGTTCCGTAAGATAATCCTTTAGTTTTAGGATTCTAAATCCCTCCTATGTCATGAACAGGCTATATTTATTTTACATCAGCAATGTACTGCCAAGATCGATCTTCAAGGACCTAAGCACAACATATAACTGAATAGAAATACATTCACACAAGATTAAATAACTTGTAATAACAATTTTCAGTCCACCATGTCCCTCAATTATAGAATGTAATTTTCCATTCATTTAAGCGAGAAGGTTTAAAACATTCCTTGGATCACTGAAATTGATCCAAGGATGAGTTAGATAAAGAGATAAGTTTGCAACTTTTAAACTAGATTGCAACTCACCTACAAGAAGTGAAAAATGAATTCAAGGAATCCATTCCATTCCAAATCTAATGATCTTAAGAACAAAAAAATTATCCATATCAAGCATGATCTCCAACAATCAAAAGAACACATCTTTAGAAGAAATCACATGTCAACACTTGAAATGCAAAGGAGAATATAACAAATGTTGAGGGTGTTACAATCAATTCATTCACTTCTCTTACCATAAGTCAAATATGTCAAAAACTTATAGTTCCAAAAATCAACATTAAATAGTTGTTTATTCAATTCATATAAATATCTCCCAAAATTGGCATACTTATACTCATATATAGAAGAAAAATCAGAAAAAATTTAACAGTCTATAGAATCAATTCTATTTAAATAGATATGGAAAATAAGTTTTCATATCCTCTACGTTTTCCCAAGTTGCACTATATTTGTTAAACTAGTCCCACTTTGGACTTTACATTGACTTATTTCTTGATTTCTCAAATGCAAATGGCAAGTTTCAATCACTCATATGGGTTTAACCACGATTATCCCTAAGTCCTGGATTTTGCTAAGTGAAGATATACTTCAGTCCAAGGTGATCGGTTTTTAATTCAAAAGGCTTACCTAGAAGGTAATGCCTCCAAACTTGTAGTACATGAACAATGGCAGCAAGCTCTAAATCATGTGGAGCATAATTTAACTCATGTAACTTAAGTTTTCTACTTTCATATGCTATGACATGACCACTTTGCAACAAAATACCTCATAGACCTTCACCGATGCATCGATTACCACCATAAAATCTCCATTAGGATCTGGTACTGCAAGAATAGGTGTTGAAGTTAACTATTCCTTCAATGTTTTAAATGCAATTTCACATTTCTCACTCAAAAAAAACTTATCTTTCTTCTGTAAGGAATTTATTGGTGTAGCTATCTTAGAAAAATATTTTACAAATTTCCTATAGTAGCCAACAAGTCCCATGAAGCTTCTAACTTCATGTACATTATTTAGTGCAGGCCACTCGGTTATAGCTATAATTTTAGAAGGATCTACAACAATTCCATCTTTACTTATTACATGTCCTAGATAGTGCACTTTTGTGTCATAGAAAGAACATTTAGACAACTTACCAAATAGCCGTCTCTTTCTCAGAATTTCCAAAACTATTTTCAAATGCTCATGATGCTCCTCAATGCTTTTAGAATATATGAGAATGTTGTCTAAGAATATGAGCACAAATTTGTCCAAGTATTCTTGAAAGATATTATTATTAAATTCATAAATGTCACACGTGCATTAGTTAATCCAAAAGGTAAAACCGTAAACTCATAATGTCCATACCTTGTTCTCAAAGTTGTTTTATGAATATCCCTTTCCTTAATTTACAGTTGATGATATCCAGATCGAAAATCTATCTTGGAATATACCGATGCTCCACACATCTGATCAAATAAATCATCAATCCTAGGAGTGGATATCTATTCTTGATTATTGCCTTGTTTAACATTTTGTAATCAATGCACAATCTAAGTGTTCCATCTTTCTTTTCACAAAATTACGGGTGCTCCCAAGGTGAAACACTTGGTATAATCAAACCTTGAGACAAAATTTCTGCAATCGAGCCTTAAGCTCTACTAATTCTATAGTAGTCATTTAATACGGTGCTTTAGAAATAGGTTCGAGTTCCGTGCTTGATCTCTATCATGAAATAAAATTCCCTTTTGAGTGGAAGACCGACAATTCTTACGGAAATACATTACTCAAGTCTCGTAATAACAGATATCATTCCATAATATTGCTTCTCTTTTGTTGATTCAGTAATTTTTACTACATATAAGGTACATCCTTTATTTTTGGCCTTTTTAAGTTACATAGCTAACAGTTTTCTAACAGAAATCTCACGTTTCACACCACGGATCTATGCTATTTTCTACAGTCGTCTAAACAATTAATGTGTTTTTCAAAATAGTCCACTTTACCCTTATGTTCTACTAACCAATTAACACCTATGATTACATCATAAGACCCCAAGGGTGCAACATAAAGATCAACCTCAGTGGAAAAGTTAGGTAAGTCAAGGAATGCTCCAAAAAGACACATACTAACCGTATGAACAACATTATTCCCATACTATACAGTCCATGTTTTATCCATGTTTCTAGCTTTTCTTTTTAATTTTGATGCTAATTTACTAGAAATAAAACATTCAGTAGCTTCGGTATAAAAAATAATAGTTATTGGTAAGCCAAATAACTTACCCATAACTTATATAGGTGTGGCATGCTTATCACCTCTTTGCAGCATGTATCTTGTGCTGCTGATTACGACCATCCTTCTTCAAAGGACATTGATTTGTGTAATGATCTTTTCCATAGTTATAACAACCTCCTATAGGTCCCTTGCTAGGCTCATGTTTATTTCCAGCCTTAGAGTTATCATTCAGACCCCATAGGAATTCTTTCTATTATAATTGTTCTTGGGAAAGTTATTCCATGCATTACTAGCAAACTTGTTTATTCTTTGCTTTCTTATTTGTATCGGATGAAAGCTTAATTTTCATTCCAAATTTCTTCCATGGTCCTTTCTTAGGTACAAGAGAGGATGAAGAGGATTTAGGATTCTTCTTCCTTACTTCCTCCTTCGAGTAGAAATTGCCTTTAATTTTTGTTCTGGCTTATGGCTTTTACAACAACCCCTTCCATCGTGGTTGGGTTGTGAACATCCACCTCTCCTCCTATAACGAGATTCAATCCCATGATGAATTTTTGTATCCTGAACTTCTCATCAGTTTGGTACTGAGGCACATACTTAAGGATTTTTGTTAATCACTCCCAATACTCGATTCTGATTAGCTTTCCTTGAGCTAAGTTCTAAAATTCAGCCATTTCGATCATAGTAGAGTTTTGGAAACCATTGTTTCCTAAATTAACCTTTAAATTGGTCCCATGTGATATTATATTCATCAATGTTCAACTTAGCCTTGCGGCTATCCCACCATGAAGATGCTTTGTGAGAAAGTTGATATGCTCCCCATATCGCCTTTGTTTCTTCTGAGAAATTTCTTATTGCAAAGTATTTCTCCATTTCACGAGCCGCCTCACCCCCATCTCCTTATGTGGTGCCATCAAACTTGGGTGGACTTATCATTTTCATGTCATTAGTGAGTTATGTTGCTAGCCTAGCCTTTTTGTTCTCAGGATGAACATGTATGTTAACATTGTTATTATCAACACCCACATTGGTGTTGTCCCCGAAGGTGGTTGATTATTGTTATCGCTTCTTCTTCCTCCTCATTACCCATTAATTTTTGTTCAAGCACAACCAAACAATATCTTGTGTCTAATAGGGTAACAAGGATCTCATCAAGTTTCTGGGTAGTTGTTACTCCTTCCTCAGGCGGAGGGTTATTTGCAATATTTCCTCTTATTCTCACCATTTTCTCACATACAAGAAAATTTAAGTTTCATCGATTATGGACACAATAGATCTAAGAGTTGCAACCTTCAACTCGATACCAAGATGTAACATTCCTATTTTAATACTTTAGAAACAAGAGAATTTTTTTATGTATAATGTTTCACTGCTTCTAAATAAAGCATTATTTAGAACAAACATTCCATGCCAATCGAATTCAATGGATAAACATATGCGGTTGTAATGACTCGTGATTCACCTATCTATTCATTTCATAACTTAGTAAGCTACTAATCTATTTATGTTATCTTATGTATTGATTACATATTGTATACTTCGTATACTTTATCTTTCTACCCTACACCGGGTACTAAGTGATTTGTTTAAAGAACATATCTGAATATCTACTACCAATATTCATCTATATCACGTTGTTTTAAACTTAGTGACATAGGACAACGCAACCAATAGTTTATGGTAATTTGGCCAAAGATTTACAACATGCTATGTATGCCACTATTCCTAGAGGGCATACTCGTCATATTGAATATGTCCTTCACCTCACTCCTCTATTATCATGATTTGTCTTTACTTGACTATCATCACCCACTTGTTCTAGGTTTTACCCTAGCCCTAGATAGAAAAATAACCTATTATAGGAAGATGCTCACAATGGCTTAGGGTAAATGGGCATACTCATTTGACCTAAGTCGATCGGATGTGCCAATGTACCATGATCCATTGGAATATAATTCCTATCCTAAATATGCTCCTATACGACCTAGAGAGAAACAAGGTTCAAGTTCTAGTTCTGTTGTGTGTATATCTAGATGATCAATGCGAAAGGGTGATGCCACATGTCAACTAAAATGTTGTATTCTTGAGAATACCCAAGCCTTCTCAAAAGTACAGCCCTGCAGTTGGCGTGTGCCAACATCCTACAGAAACTACCTCATCGAGATGTACATACCCCTAAGGAGATTGTTAATACTTTGTTAGTTTGGATTATTTCTTGATTACAGAAACCCTTCCAAACCCTAATCCAACACTTAATAAGTTATTTCCTAAATTTGCTTCATTGAGTAAATTAACATGTCACATGTCAATGTAACTAGATGAACAACAAATAAACATGAGAAATGCCTCTTGTGATGAAGGGATGAAACGAAATTACCTTGATTAGAAATAAAAAGCAATACACCTAGATAGGAAAAAGAATGATAATTTATGCTCCTAACCGACCATAAATAGAGACTTTGATAGAACACCAACAGACGATGCATACAAGGCCATATATGAGGTTAAAATAAACCTGACACTAGCTAGTCGCAAACCAGATCTAGGAGGTAAATGGAATGAGAAGTAAGTATGTATCTTGTCAAAATACATGAAGGGTAGAATACGTGCTTATATTGGGAAAACAGGGTCTCCATATGATAAAAAAGTCTTATATCTCAGCTTCATGATTTCTTTTGATAGAAGAGCAAACTGATCAATGCGGGAAGTTTGCTAGATATAGAAAGACTGATTGATACAGGAAGTCTTTCAATGATGCTAAAAAGTGAACAAACTGGCCGAAGAGGAAGTCTGTTACTGCAAAGGCTGATCAATGCGAGAAGCCTTGAAAATTCCATGAAATAAATAGTCATCCTTCAAGGGAGCGGTTTGTATTTTGAATTTGATGATAGCCATCCTTCAAGGGAATGGTCTATACTTTTGATTTATTTGATAAGGCATAGATAGCTGTCCTTCGAGGGATCAGTCTATCTTTTGGACTTTAGGATAGCATCTCTTTTTTTTTTTATTTTTTTTTGGAGCTTTGAAAGAAGCTAAGTTTAGACCAGATAGATTAGATAGAGGGGAAGAAAATGTATACAAACACGTACTCATGCCCCTGAGTAGATTCGATTAAGATAAACACTTAGGATAAATGAAGTAGTGATTAAGGTGTTCCTACCATGAGGAGAAACATATCCATAAGAAAAATGCCATGAGTAGAGCCGTGGTACTCATTTTTAAGGTATAGAAAGAAAATAACGTGGAGAACCACATAGTTCCAAATCACTTACAAAAATACATGACTGGTTGTAGATGGATGAAAGATCTGTTTTTGACCAAGATCATGTAAGATAGATTTTAACAATAGAAGGGCCTTAGATGCAAAGCATTAAGAGGTTCCATTTCAGGTACACCATCCATGGAAGATAGACAATAAGCCCCGGACCCATATTTATGAGTGACTACGTACGGACCCATCCAGTTAGGAGCGAACTTACCACACTGACTCCTTTCTAGTGTAGTGACATTTTGGTTTTCTTTAAGAACAAGATCACCAACTTTGAAGTCACGGTGCTGCAAGTGCTTGTTATAAGCACATTTGACATGCTCAAGAGCATTTATGCCGCCGCTCATCAAGTAATTCAAGCTGCGCTAGATGATTTTGACGATAGTCCTCATCGAGACAAATTCTCTGAGAGAGACACGAAGAGATGGGATCTGGACTTCCAAAGGAAGAATAGCCTCAGACCCATAGACGAGAGAGAAGGGAGTAGCACCAGTAGGAGTATGAATGCTAGTCTGATAAGCCTAGAGAGTAAAAGGGATATGTAAATGTGAATCCCTACCAAACTTGACTAGTTCCTTTATGAGGATATTACGCAAAGTTTTATTGGAAGCCTCAGCCTGGCCGTTAGCTTGGGGATAGTATGGAGAAGAAAAGATGAGTTTGATATTGAAAGCGTCATAGAGGTTCTACAAATCAATGTTTTTGAAAGATTTACCATTGTCTGTGATGAGTTTGTGTGGGACACCAAAGCGACAAATGATGTGTTGATAGAAAAAATCAACAATGGGTTTAGCTTTGGTTGATGAAAGAGGAATAGCTTCCACCCACTTAGTGAAGTATTATGTGGCAGTAATGATAGAATGATGATGCTATGAAGAGCAGGAT
Source organism: Taxus wallichiana var. yunnanensis (assembly GCA_018340775.1). NCBI lineage: Eukaryota > Viridiplantae > Streptophyta > Pinopsida > Cupressales > Taxaceae > Taxus > Taxus wallichiana. Next base: position 573,033,166 of record CM031242.1, read on the forward strand.
TGATGAGACCGATGAGATCAAGACCCCATTGTGAAAAAGGCCACAAATCTACTATAGGTTGCAAAGCCTGGACTAGGGATATGTGTAAGATTAGAATGTTGTTGACACTTGACACATTTCTTAGTGTATTCACAATAGTCTCGATTAAGAGAAGGCCAATAATAACCTAAACGTAAGATGCATTTATCTACAACCAAGCCACTAAAAATTCCACCACATATACCGTCATGGACTTCCTGGATGGCTTTAGATGATTCAAATGGGTTTTGAGGCACCGAAGCAAAATACCATCAAAACCACGTTTGTAGAGGATTTTTCCCAGAATAGTATAGTGATTAGCGCATAGGATAAAAGATATTCTGCCATTGGAAGTCAGATCTAAAGGGAGCACTAAACGGGATAGATAATAAAAATGTGATGATACCACTCATCTTGAGTGTTGGTTGCGATGACATTGATTGAAGTCAACCGCCCGAGATGAGAGGGTTGGTCTAAATGCTTTGAACAACCACATAAAGTCATGAGTCTTCGGTAAAAGGTGGAATAAGTGAGGCTAAAGAAGCCATTGTATCTGTGAATTGGTTCGTAGTGCGAGGAATAGCTTGGATAGTAAATTTATCAAAATATTGAAGTTGAAAGAGAATGATATCATGATATTTTTGAAGGATATCATTTTTGCATTGATAGACACCAGTGACTTGATTAACGATGAGCTTAGAATCACCAAAGATGTCGATATGATGAGTGCCAAGATTAATGGCATTTTGAAGACCTAAAACAAGAGCTTCATATTCAGCCATATTATTGGTACACTCAAAGTTAAGTTTGTGTGCGACAGGGATAGGTGCACCCCAGGGAGGAATCATGATGAAACCTACACCTCCCCCTTGCTGACATTTGGATCCATCAAAGAAGATTTTTATTTTAAATGGAGAAAGATCGAAATCAATTTTTTGGATATACTCATCGGGGAATTGAGCAAGGGGGATTTGAGTATCCGGAAGAGGAGTATCAGCTAATTGATCTACAATGACCTGACCCTTGATAGATTTTTGTGGGATGAACTCGAGATCAAACTTTGTCATGAGCATGAGCCAATGAGTGATACGATCATTGTGATAAGGTTTTGCATGCATTGTCTTGAGTGGATTGACACTTGTAACAATATAAGTTTTGTGATTAAGGAGGTAGTGACGAAGTTTAGAAGTTGCGAAGAAGAGAGCACAACATAGTTTTTCAGCTTTGGAATAATGTGTTTCATACTCATGAAGAGTGCGACTGATGTAATAGATGGCTTGTTCTTTACCATTAGCATCCCGATGTGAGATCATGGCTCCCAAAGCATGGTCAGTCACAAAAATATAAAGATAGAATGGCTCCCCTCGCGTGGAGGTGTAAGCACAAGTGGAGAAAGAAGATAAGCTTTGAGATCATCAAAGGCCTTTTTTCAACGCTCATCCCATTCAAAATTAACATTATTATGGAGGAGATGATGAAAAGGTTGACAACGGTCCGAAAGTTGTGAGATAAAACAATGCATGCGATTGAAGGCATACTCGAGACCGCGGAGCTAATTTAAGTTAGAAGGGGGAGGCATCTCGAGGATAGCCTTTATTTTTGTGGGATCAACTTCAATGCCCCTAATAGAAATGATAAATCCTAAGAGTTTACCAGTGAGAACGTTAAACACGCATTTAGATGGATTTAGGCAAAGACAAAAGAATGAGCCTCTCAAAGAGAGTGCGAGAATGAAAAGATGATCCTAACAGCGTTTGGATTTACCGAGGAGATCATCAACGTAATCTTCCAAAATTTTGTGTAAGAGATCATGGAATATGTAGGTCATTGCTCATTGATAGGTTGCTTGTGCATTCTTAAGACCGAAAGGCATGACACGATAACAAAAATTCCCCCAAGGAGTTATGAAGGAAGTCTTATGCTGGTCCTCTAGTGCGATGAGAATTTGATTATATCCAAAGAAACCATCCATAAGAGAAAGCATCTCGTGACCTGCAATTAAATCCATGAGTTGATCGATATTAGGTAGAGGAAAATCATCTTTCGAGACATGCGAGATTAAGATCCCGAAATTGGTACAAATTCAAATTTTCCCAGTAGCTTTGGTTACTGGTACGACATTTGAAACCCATTGTGGATAGTCAATGGGTTGGATAAAGTTAGCGGAAAGTAAGCGTTGCAACTCTTCTTTAACAAGAAGGGCTACACGAGGATGCATTTTACGTAATTTTTTCTTAACCGATTTGATGTCTAGAAGAGTAACGATATCGTGGACTATGATATCAGGATCGAGTCCTGGCATATCTTCATATGACCAAGTGAAAGCTTGGCGTTGGTTGAAAGAAAGGTTGTGAAGTCTCCTAACTCATGTCGATTAAGAGATTGGCCGACCTTAATGATGCGAGGGTCTTTAGAAGTCCCTATATTAAGGTCAACAGTGGCTTCGTTAAGAAGCATAGACGTATAAGAAGGAATGGTTTTAGGAAGATAAGAATCCTCTGCCCCCAGATAGGTGAGGATAGAATCATCATCTACACAGTGGATAGTGTTGATAGTGGGAGAGTCATCTCCAATTATTTTAGGGAAGAATAATGGTATGGAAGTGGATTTGCCATTAGTTTTATAGGGCAATAGACCTATGGAAATGGTATTGACTAAAAAAATTTGGTGGGATGGAAATGGCATCATCCACATCAAATGATGCTTCTGACCTGGCGGGAGAAGATGGTTCCTCAATGGAAAGAGGCTCATCGAGAATGGTGATGGTGGCTTTTGAGAGAGGTTTAAATCCTAAACCAAATTTTTGATGTGGTTTGAGAGTTGGAATGGACGCGAGGTCATGCACACCTTGTTCATACTTTCCCAGGCTAAAAGCCCTTCCACGCGCATTGATATAAATAAGTTTTTGCAAACGTGGGATTCTGTAGACAATCAAACCCTGTTGAATAGGGTTTGGCCCTAGGGGAGAATCTAGGTGATAGTGAGGTGTATCAAGACCACCATAAATGAAGTTAGTCTGTTGATTGGGTAGACCAATGGTGACGATGCGACCAAGACCTGGCTGATATTCAGGTTGTTTGTCTAGTCTACCATACTCATTAGGTTTGAGATGGGCGTCAAAAGAAAGAAGAGGAAGCTCTCCTAGTGAAAAATGCTGCAACATCTCTTCCAGATTTTGTAAATCTAGTAGTTTTGTTGTAGGTATGGAAGAGGATGAAGCCTCGTCAGGAGAACAAGCATTCTCCTTTAGAGGGGTAGACCCTGTGGTCATGTCGCATTGTGCGAAGGAAAAGGATCTCCTGGATGAGTATAGATTTTTCCCTCATACTAATATTTTAAGCATTGATGGAGGGTTGATGGGACACAATGCATTGTATGAATCCAGGAGTGTCTGAGAATCATATTGTAGTGGAATTTCCTTCAATAATGTAAAAGAGCTCGTGAAGCAATTTATTACCTACTCGAATAGGCAGGACCATAGTTCCTAAAGTAACTGTCAGCTGATCGTTAAATGATCGAATGGTGAAAGGTGGTGGTGATACTACGTTCTTTGGTAACTTAAGTTGCTCGAATGTGTGAGAGAAATGACGTTGAGTGAAGCACCACTGTCGATCATAGTGCGTTTTAACGTAGTGTTGTTGATTTGAACTGTGATAAAGAGGAGCCTCCAAATCCTCAGAAGAAAGGGGAGGAATTTTAGAATCCTCAAAGGAAATGGCGGTTGACAATCTATTCAACCCAAAAACCATCTCAAAAGGCTGGGGCTCATCTTAATTCACTGCGATATGGCGCAGATTATCAATCAGAGCCTAGCGATGCTGTGGAGATGATTAAAAGAGGTCAAAAAGAGACATTTTGACTGGAGCATGGGTAAGTTGTTTCATAATACTTTCCTCAACTGACATGGGAATCTGAACCCAAGGTGAAGCATGAATAGAGACATGAGGTCTCAAGGTTAATGAGAAGGATGAACTCTTTCGGGGTCCGCGAAATGACAACCCATGGTCGAGATGTTGTAGATGATGATGGATTATCATACTATTGTGCTCTAGTGGCGATATGAATTGTGTCAATTTGAGAAGGTGGAATATCATCCGGAGTGGAATTAATAAAATTAGAGGTCTAGGTAGATCGTTCAGGCTCAAATGTTAGTTGAGATGATAGGAGATACTTGTTCCTCCTCCTCTTTCAAAGAAGAGATCACTTTCTTCCAAGAGGTTGTTAACGACAGATTAAAGGGCTTTACATCCCTCGGTGTCATGACCTAGAGTACGATGGTAAGCACAAATCAAATTAGAGTTGAACCAAGAAGGTTTTACTCCTTTAGGATTATAGGGTTTGATCAGAGGAAGAGATATGGATGAAGATTGGATAATTTGGTGAAGAATTTCAAAGATAGAATCCATAGAGACAAAGATGAGGATAGATATGACAAAGACCTCTTTCTCCCTAACAGACAATTGAGGTAAAAGAATCTACATATCTGGTTTGACAGTATTTTTAGGGATTGTTTTGCTTTTCTGGACATCGGGAGAAGCAGCCTTGGGCACCTGAGATGGAAGTAAGTGAGGCAAGATTGATTTTGGTGGAGGAGGAGCTCCTAAGATAGATTTTGAAGAAGACAAAGATGTGACAAGTGTTGTGGTCTTCAGAGATGAAGAATGCTGCTTGGTCGAAACAAATGATGATTTAGATAAGACTGACTTAGATGAGGGAGGAGCTCCCAAAATAGGTCTGATAGGAGGAACAAAGGGTGCCTTGGCTTTTGGTGACGAAGATGATGGTCCTGATAAAAGAGGTGATGCCTTTCTAGTGGGTAAATTCACTTTACTAGGCACCGGTGAAGATGGTGTTGTAGAAGAAGATGATGATTTTTATGGTGTTGTAGAAGAAGATGCCTTCTCAGTGGATAAATCCAATATTTTATGAGGCACAGAGAGATATTTTTGAGGGAAAGCACCAAGAGTCTTAATAGTCCAAAATATTGGTTTTCCTTTTTCGGGGATGGTGACAACTTCAACCGCATAAGGTGATTGTAACCTTTTCGGGGGAAGGAGATGGTGAGATACTGATGATGCAATGTTAGACTTCAGTTGTCTTGGTTTAAGTTTAGGAACCAAAAGTAGAGTGTCGGTGCTACTTCTTTAGATTTTTCCTTAATAGGTAAGGCAGCATTGGTGATGGAAGAGGTGGATGACGAAGAAGTGGTTCCTATGAGGAAGATACTTCTGGTACAATAATTGTGGGTGTAACTACTGTAGGAAAGGAAACGGGAAGAGTCAAAATCAAAGACGCTTCCGTTGGTAGAGAAGTTGGTATGACTATAGGTATGTTTACCAATGGCATAGTCGTGGCAAAAATGGGAGAAACAAAAGTAGATGTATTCGTAGTGGAAACTTGAAGAGATGTAAATGCCTCAAGCATCGAAATAATGTCTGATGACGAGACAGATGAGGATGACACTATCTCTGGCATGGATGGAAGATCAAATAAAGAGGCAAAGAGAGATGAATCCATTTCTAACAATGGAGGAATATTTAAAGACGGATTGTCTGAAGATGGTGGAATCTCAGAGATTAATGGAGCGGGAGGAAGTTTTGATTCAGTTGATGTTATTGTAGATGGCTCAAGTTTAGAAGAAGATTCTTCAATAGAAATGAAGCTGATAGTATGAGTGTTTGGTTTTTGAGACCCTGAAGCATCATTGTTCGGGGAATGATTGGGAAAAGGTTGTTTAAATACATCAAGCACCTAATTTGGAAGAGTGCTTGGGTTATCCAGAATGAGCTCGCCTTTATCAATGAATTTTGGAACAAGATTTTGAAGGTCTGACATCATTCAATGTCATGGCCTTTGGTTCTATGATAATGACAGAAGTCATTTTCCCTATACCAGAATGGTCATTCTTGGCTTTCATCAAAATTTCTAATAGGGGGAAGTTTGATCATGTGAACTTCCAACATTTTTTCTAAGATAGAAGCATATGATTCCCCCAACGAAGTAAAAGATCGAGATGATGAGGGTCCTTTTCGAAGATGAAGAGTCTCTCCGAGGTGTTTGATTAGAAGTGTTATCGGCTCGTGATGTTTTTAATACGATAGCATTGGTGGACCCTTGATTCTTGTCTTTGTTAGAAGTGGAAGGGTTTGATTTTGTAAACCAAGAAAAATCTGGTTTAGATTTAGAGTGAAGTTTTAACTTCCCTTGTTCAATGGCATGGGACTCAATTTTGTGCGCCATTGTAAAGGCTTCTTCAAATGTGTTAAAAGTTTGAATCCTTAAAGTGGAAGAAATATGATTAGTGCAAGATCGAGTAAACAACTTGATCTGTTGAGATTGAGGGAGGGAGAAAGATAATTGATTTATTATACCTCTCCAACGAGTGACAAAGTCTGTAATAGACTCGTCATCGAATTGATGAATGTTATAAAGATCTGTAATCAAGATCTTATGTGTGATATTTATTGAAAAGTTTTTAACAAACATCTGAGCTAATTGAGAGAAAGAAAACAGGGAGTGTTGAGGGATGTTATTGTACCCGGTCTAAAGCGAGGCCTGCTAGAGACATAGGGAAAGTATAAAGCATAAGCTCCTGATCCTGGACTATAAGGTAGCAAGCGTGCTTGAACACTCATAGGTGCTATTGAGGATCCTCTCGGATATGAAATTTTGAGAACTTAGGAAGTTCCCATTGGGGAGGATAAGGCTTAAAATCCACTGATGGATGAATTGGTTCATTACATACTTCTTCAAAAGAGTATGAAGGATGAGCCCCTTTGGTGGAGGCTTCTAGGTCTACGATTTTCTTGAAAATAATTTGGATGATGTCAGATTGAGGAGGAGGCATGTTGGTATGTCCTACATAAGAAGCGAATGGTAGATTTTGTTGAGGCATTAACGGGGGATTCATCTGCTGATTAATAGGATGATAAGAAGAATAACCAAGCATTCTGGGTGACACCTGGTGAGGTACTTGTTGTGAAGGAGCCTATGTATAAACAAGCTGTGAGATGACAAGTGGTTGATATAAAGGTGGTTGAATGAAAGACAAAACTTTGTGATTGGTGGGCTCTTACACTTATCGATTGAATCGGCATGGATTGAGGAACACGGATGTTGATTTGATTGGACATGGTGGGGAATAAAGACTGAATGAGGCTTTTGACTACCGAATTGGTGATTAAGGGCATCGACACCAGAGGATGGGTGAAGGTCATTGTCACTGGAGCATTGGAAGAAAGACTAGCTGGAGGACGAGAAGAAGGAACCAATTGACTCATAGAAGGGGGTTGATTCATAGAGAGGTACTGAACTTGAGATGCAATAAATGACATAGAAGAATTAACAACAATCTGTGAGTGCGCAGATGCACCCATCATAGCTAAAGAAGAGGGCCTCTCAAAAGTAGGTTGTGGAGTAGCCGAGGTAGCCATGGCACTAGGAATAGGCAAGACCATTTGAGAACTAGTTGACATGGTCGGTGGAAGAGAAAAAGGAGGCACAGATGTGCCACCCTCTTCCGTGGTTCGAGGTGAGAAAAAGTATGCTAACTGTTCTATAAAATCCTAGGATGGTTCATGAGAATAATCATAAACTTGTTGGATTGGTGGTCCCTGATCAGATATTCAAACAGACTTATGCACTAGATAATCCATAAGGGCTACTAAATTGTAATCAAGGAGCACCTAAAATTCAGGATCTCTGTAAGGAACATACTCTATATCAGAAGCAGATGATACCTCTGAAGGATTGGGGGAAGCTGGATGTGATGGGATTACTTTAGGATGATAGAAAGGATTATATGACCAAGATGGGGAACCAACTAATAGCGGTCTCGAGGAAGACCCGAGGGGTGCCGAAACATCCACATTAGTGGTGATCTCGGATGACGAAGGGGCCAGTTGAGCCATTTTTCTAGATTGTGACCGGGTGATGACCGTCATATAAAAGTAGAAATATAGAAAAAAGGAGATTGTCCTAACTAATGCACGACAATTCAAGCAAGCGTGGGTGATTATCTCTTTTAAGAAAGAAAATGTTAGGGAAGGCTTTTAGAACAGAACTACTCGAGATATCAAAACTAAGGATGGTTTGGGGAATGTTTTAGTGAGGAGTCCCAAGGCACTTCAGTAAAAGACCGGTACGTGGCTTGATATAGGGGCCTACCCCCGCACTTCACACACTGCTGCGATAAGGGAGTCGAGTGCTTTACCAATATATACCAGAACTTCTGTGAATTTATAGCATAGCCCGAGTACTACGTAGGCTCTTCCTTTTGGATGTCACTTCTAAGTAGGTGAGGCCATGGAAGGAATTTTTGTTTAAATGCTTAATACCTAGTGATTTTGGCTTTGTGTGTAAGGGTGAAAAATAAAAATCAAATAGTATCACTACCGATTTTGATCAATTTTCCAGCCTATTTAGAAAACTAGATGAAGAACATACAACAGAAATGATAAAGAAGTTCTTTTTAAGCACTAAAAATGAAGTGTTTGATTTCGATGAAGACAAGTCAAACAAGTTCTTTCCCAAATGCGATTAAATTCTTTTTAAGCACCAAAATCAAAATGTTTGAATGTGATAGAAAACAAACAAACAAGCTTTTTTTTTTTTTTTTTTCTTTTTTTTTTAAGTTCCTAAAAGGGAGAAAACATCGTAAAGAGGAATACCTGTAGATTTAGCTCTCCAAGGATTGTGGACTTCAAAAAGCGTGTTGTTGAGCTCTTACCCTCGAAAAATCCCACCAACAAGCAAAGTGCTCTGCAAGAAAAGGTTAAGCAAACACACAAACAAATCTAGAAAGATATACCTAGATAATAGTAGAATGAAAATTTCTATTTAAGGAACTAGGAAACTTTCAAGAAAATAACAATTTTGCATAAAGAGATGGATCAAAAATGCAATCTTGAAATCAAATGAAAGATTTACTAATCTTTGAAATAGAAATGGGATTTGGATTTGCAAGAAAGAAACAAATTTGACTTTGCAAATTATAAATGAAAGAAGCAAGACCAAAATGAAGGAAGGAAATGCTTAAGGAAAACTGATGAAAATCAGTGAAGAAAAAGAACAAAAGTTCAAAACTGGAAAAGAAATGAACTTACCAATAGGGGACTTTGGTTGGGTCCCACCGGGCATGCCAGAATGTAGATCAAGAATTTCCGCGCTTGTTACATGTTCAAGTTAATGCACCAAACTAAACACAAGAACCTTGAAAAACTCAAATGCAATCGATGCCTGATAGATAAGACAAGATCCGAAGACGTAGGTGGAAAAGAAATCCGATGTAGACAAAATGGGTGCACATGAGTAATCTTGTAAAGTAGATCTGAGGAACCTGTGAGGCATAGACACTTGACAGAAAAAGACAACGTTAAAAGATATTTGGGTGGAATACCTGAGAAGTGGGTTTGGGAAGTGATAAGCTCCCTCGGTAGATGTCAGTCCACATTTTCAATTAAAGAAAGAAGCATACATGATAAAAGATGTAAGTAAATGTCTAGATTTTCTGATTAAAAATGACAGATAGAATGTAAACAACGGACAGAAAGCAATAGAAAATAGGAAACTGTGAAAACAATGCTGGATTTGTGTTACCTGAGTTCTTTTACCTATCTGTAGGCTGATCGATTGGGTGATCGATTAGGACTGATCGGTGTCGGCTCGGATCGGTCGGTGTCGATTAGGGAAAATTACAGGAAGGTTGAGAAATGGACAATGAAAGCTAGATCGTCAATGTCTGTTGGATCTGTAGTAGGGGCATGTAGGGATACCGAAAAGGCTCCACCTTTGCTAGATGCGAGGAGCAAATCACCAAGAGATCGATGGAGGCTCACAATGTCGATGTTGTAGGATCGAGTAACGATACTCCTCTCGTGGATTGATGTGGACATAATTCACTTTTTCTTGATGGATAATGCTCGGGATTTATGTTTAAAACTCTCTCTCATTCTTTCATCTAACTTGAGAACTAAATTCTAGCCCCCTTTTTGTAATCGGCGACGACCGGGTATAATTGGTGCCGTTCTAAAAAATTGGCATCGACCAAGTACCAATGTGTGTCTTGATCGGAACCGACTCCCAAAATGGCCAAAAAGACATTATTAGAAAGATGCAAGTGATCCCTCCGACTCAAATACGGGAAATATCCCCCGCATAGTTTGGGGGAGGAGAAATAGGGGGATAGATGGATAGAATCGATATGGGAGGTTAGGTTGATAGGGGTAGATATGGGGTAGATAAGTGGTTAAGATACACGTAAAAGTGTAATTAAATAGTTTTTTTATTAAGGGAAAATAGTTTTGAAGGGACTATACCCTATATACAAAAGGGCTCAAAAGCCAGATATCAGAAGTGAGAGAAACAGCCCAGAGAAGGGAAAAACAACTAACCTCAGAGGGCTCATCAGCCAGATAAAACAACAAATTAGAAGAAAGGATCCAGACGTACAATGATCCAAAAACAGCAGAAGAGATCAAAAAGAAAACAATAGATATCTATCATAGAATATCTTCGCCAAAAATAGCTCCAGATCCGCCAGTCATCAGCAACTTCACAGCCAGTAAACAGCAACACAACGACCACGTTACTTGATAGCCCTATCAATCTTGGTTTTGATCACTTGCAGTGAGATAAAGAAAGCAATGGTTGTGGCCTGAGAAGAGTCTTTCATATCCGCCTGAGCAATTGCCATATCCCTTTTCTCTTTGGGGCCCCAAATGTCTTCATTAACCCGCTTAGGCTGCATACACTATGAACATGTTGTTCAATGAAATTATAAATACTTTTAAGAGTAGATAGGATGCGATGTCCAAATATTGTAGCTTCTTGAATACTTCAGCAATAACCCCCTCCTCATCATCATTTTGCAGTAATCCTTTTCCCTTAGCTTTTTCCATATTTTTGATAACCCTTTTGAGCTCTTGTATTTCCTTTTCCATCCTGTCCACTCTGACCATCAAATCCTCCTCCTTAGGCTCCTCCATTGGTTGGCTGATGTGCAGGAGGTTCTCAGCAAGCTCAAGGTCTTTGTGGCTTCTAAGCACCCTCTGAGAAGTAGGGATCTTAGTCTTCATGCCCTTTCTTTTCTTGCTAGATGCAGTAGTTTCAATCTTCCTTTCAAGCAGAGGGGAATGAAGGTGGTGTGAGCAGGGGGAGGAATGGAGGAAGAGGGTGGGTCAGGATTCACGCGGGGACTATTTGAACAGTGGCGATGTATAAGCAGAATTAGCCCTTGATGCAGAGGGACTACCCTAGAATGGCTCTGCACTTCCCTAACGGATTTCTCCAGAGAGTTTATCAAGTAGTGAGGGAAGCTGATGGTTATATTTCTACGAAAGTGGTTAAGAAATATCAAATGCTTTTGTGGTATAGTAACAAATCTCCCTTCAAGAGTTACATACCTAACAACCATCTTGGCTAGCTCAGCAAAAGGCTCAGGAATCGAAGCCACCTTGATGCCGGCTGTCACAAACTCAAGATTCTCCCCATCATCTAGGAATTTCTTTGTCTCCACCTCCCTGTCTACCTTCTTATTGAAGAATTTCGTGCCATCAAGACTGAGTCCCGAGATCTGGGTGATGAGCTCCTCGTGATCTCAACCTCCATGTTGTTGTATTTAACAACCCGATTCTTCCATCCCTGTGCGAATTTAATAGAAATATCTTGATCAAAACCTTGAATCCTTTCTATCAAATTCGCCAGACCCCCAATTTGAAGGTAGTTCCAGAGCACAGCATCCTCTTTCCACGCTGGATTGTGGGTGGGCTCTATTTTGCATGGTGGACCCCCCATTTTTCCACTGTTTCTGCTCTCAACGGTAAAGATGTTAGCACTATGCGTAGCAGACTTAACTTTGTTTTTGAATCTTTCCCTTCCGTGAAAGAAGATGTAATTATTAGACCATACTTTGTAATTAGTGACCCACTCCTTGGCGTTCTCCCTATGACAAGAAATGATGGCTGTCCAGTTCACACAAATCTCATCAATCACACAAATCTTATATGATGTCATCATTCTGTACTTAAGAATCCGCTCATTAGCATCAACATTACAGCCGTTAGTGATGATTTTCTCGGCCATGTAGATCATTGATTATGTCTTTATTAACTTGAATGGGCAGAACGTCCCCCCTTAGCCAAGTTTGAAAAGTATTGGTAACTCCAAAGTTTTCCAAACCATCTGCGACCCTATTGCCTTCCCGATAGGTGTGAATGATTTTTACATTTTCAAAACTATTGCATATATCAGTAGCTTCAACAATGAAGTCTCTAATTGACCAGCTGGGGTGTTGCTTTTTGTTTAATAGATTGATGATGTTTAGAGAATCACCCTCAATTATAATATTCAGAATATTACAATCCCTGGCTAGCCTTATTCCCCATAGAGCAGCAAGAGCTTCAGAGTAATGATTAGTTTTCCTACCCATTTTCCCAGAAAAAGCAGCAACAAAACAACCTCTTTGATCTCTGATGACTCCTCCACCTCCAGAGTCTCCCGGATTGCCTTTTGAGGCCCCATCAAAATTTAACTTATGCCAATCATTGGGAGGCTTAGTCCATCGACAGTGGTTCTATCCATACCATTGTTATTCTTTTGAAGGCAAGTGTCAATATTCCAATCAGTCAGAATGTATTCTTCTTTCTCAGGGTAAAGTCTATTTTTAGGAGGTTTAAATCTAGCAATATTATCCTGCACAACAATGATAATTTCCTTGTAGACTTTGTTACATGCCTTTCTAGTGTTTCTGAAAATGCCATCATTACGAGCCTTCCAAACTTGCCACATAGTGTGAGGTAAAACAAGTTGCCACAATCTCTTCACCACACAATGCTTATACAAAGAGTCCCATTGTTCCCAGGCCTAAAGATAGTGTAATTAAATAGTTAATATTTAATTATCCATGGGTAAAACACAATGGGGTATAATAAACTTAGGATAGATGTTTAAATCAAATATTTAAATAATACCCTAAGGGAGAAGTGCTGATATAAAGGTGCCCCAGGTTACCCAAGAAGGAAAACAAATGTGGGGGACACTAAATTGGGTAACCAATTTTAGGTGTCTACAAGTCTATGAAGAACTTCATTATATTTATGGTTGCTTTTAATGTTTGATCTCCTAGTTAAACTACCAATTAACCATAATGAAAAACATTATCATAAGTTTCATTTAAAAATTACAATAACTTTTTAGAAAGGTTCAACGCTTGAATATATCCAATTTAAAATAGACTTCATACAAAATTAAGTCTAATAAATTGTAATCATATTCCAAACCCTTTTGGTTTATATGCAATTAAGAAGGAAAAAGACTCTTTATCTACATGTTAAGTGTTAGGGTATATCCTACCCAATATCCATATTTCTTAATGTATGTTCATCACACATTACATTACTATGTTATATAGTTTAGATAAAGAATCTCATATTCTGCAACTTACCAAGCTGCATCTTAATTAGGAAATTGAACTAAATCCCTTTATACAACTTATCAAAGGATAACCAATTAAGCATATAAATAATATGAATAATATCAAAAAGATAGAAATTCATCTTTTTCATACAAGTACAAAATAATTTACACAACCAATACAAGTAAATTCTCAACTTTCAATTCATCTTTATAACTTATACATTTACAAGACTTATGCATTTTAGGCATACTACATAACAACCTCCTTCATTCTAAAGGAATACTACTTTTCTTTTTCAATAAAATCTCAAGAACGAATCGAAATTCTTTACAAAGAATCAAACTTAAATCATCCAATGCATCATATAAGTTTTTCCTTCTTTTATCACTTACGAAGTCCATCTTCAAAAATTGCTAGCACAAGTTAGTTTAATGAACTCGAGCATGATAAGCACTAATTCTTAAAACGAAGTGTATTCCACTAATTGTTCCATTAAAACAACTTTGCTTTAATGAGACAATTAATACATCATAAATATCGGTATGAAAAAAGTACATTAACCACTCAAATTCACTTCTAAGAGAAGAACATAATATAATCCACAACATTTGCCTTACAAAATTAAAGTTTAGTTGATCCTAACAATTACCTTTAAACAACAACAAATTATAACAATTTATTGTTCCCAATTCCATCATAATAGATTACAACATTTATCTTTACTATAAGACAAAGAAAGGGTTTACATCATAGTTCTCATTGGGATGATTCATCTAGCTCCCAAGCAAGGAAGAAGGATATCCATTCCAAACTATGCTCAACACAAAAATATCATAAAACCGATACAAGTTCATCACATGAATTTAATTGTTTCTTTAAAGGAATACTACCTTTAAATACACCATTTAAGATTTTAAACAGAAAAAAATCCCATATCAATCTTAAAAAGGAATGTATAATTTAAACAATCGACAACAAGATTGTATTTTCTCGCTTAACAAAACCGAACATCAAATCTCTTCCTTCATCACTTTAACAAATGATATGAACAAGGAAGGCTAAACAGTATAATAAATCTTCATTTTGCAAGAGAACTAATAACATAAGGGTTCAATCAAATGAACTAATCCCTACAGTTAGAAAGGGAATCTAATATGAATTTGACTCAATATTTAATTTATTCTCTAAACTTAACAACAAATTCCTATCTCTAATCTAAACAATAAACTCATACACTAGTCCCAAGATGAGAGAACAAAACCAACTCATAGTAAGAAACGTACTATAAGTCCCCCTTACAATCCTTATCATTACAAGCATGAGTTCCAATTTCAGTTCGTAACAACACTCAGTAAAGATCTAAAACAACACCCTATCCCTAAGGGTTCCCAATTTCCTTCTTGTTTTTAAAGACTCAAGCACTCACTTATTGATCCCAACAAGATTATAAAACCCAAAACCTTAAACTAAACTAGTTCAGAGTATCCTCAATCTCGAAACCAAGTTCCTTTACATGCCTCCACAACATTGTATTAATCGTAGGTGATTCATAATTCTTTTAGAACTATAAAACAAAATTAGACTGAATTAGATTTAAGTATTCTACCTCCACTACTATTTCTAAGCACTGGTACAAACTTGTTTAAAAGAATTCCAAATTCTTCTATCAAACAAAAGCGTTTCCAATTAAATCTCTAAGAGATGTTCAAACAACTCAAATATAATACTTACCCAGCAATTACCAAGAGTAATCGGTTTTCATTAAAGGAGTTATAAAATTCCAACTAAAATACAATTTAAAACCAACTCACAATACCATAACAGATCTAACACATCATTCAACTAAAAATTCCAAACACTATGTATCTAATTACATGTATAGTGTCGAATCACAAAGTCTCAAACGTGAGCACAAATATATACAAATATTATGATACAAGTCAGAATATAACACGAACGAACTTAACCAGCTTTAAAGTGTAAACAAGAAACCCTATTTCAAACTCAAAATGAAACGCAATTTTCTCACATAGGAGTTTAGAACTATTCAAGTAGATATTCGCAGGTTCAGGGAAACCAAAATTCCCATTCTAGTTTGTATATCAAACAAATAAAGCTCATTCCATCTTGAAACATGAGCTCCTACCAGAGTTCATAACTAATCAAAAATACTATTACTATGTAAATTACGAACTTCCATTAACAATTCAGAATAACACAAGAATAAACATGAGTATAGAGGTACATATGGACTTAAAACAATAGTCCAAGATTACTCGAGAATCCAAAACTCAAGCTGTTTGAGTGAAAATAACCTCCAACCCAAATTCTAAACAAAACACTAACCCCGAATCAAGCTTAACTACACACGAACTTGAATACAGGCTCAAACGAAACACCAAATCAATACAAGCTCATGCTAAAAAAAAAAACATGAGCTCAATTGCAAGCCTTAGCTCAAACAAAATACGAGCTCAACTACAAGCTTTAGCTCGAACAAAGATGAGCTCAACTACAAGGTTTAGCTCAAACAAATAAGAGCTCTGCAAAAATATTAGACGGGATTCAAGGTTCCCAACACTCTAACCAAATAAACAATGATGAAGGTCAGTTGAAAACACAACTTCTTCATATATTGGTTCAAGAAATGTCAAGCAGAGTTACAGTAACAAGTTTCTCATGCATGTCATGCTAATAAGCACATACCAAGAAAGTTTCAAACACTTATCATCAATTTTCCATGAATTCATACCCAAATTTCCAAAGATTACAAAACCTAGCAAGCAAATAACTAGATAAAACATGCAAGCCAAGAATCTCATAAGAGTAGACTTGTTTTAATGAAACATTTAGAAGAAAGCAAGAGATATTAATGGTTAGAGCCTATCATGTCTGAGAGTGCTTCTACCAAACCAAAGGAGACTTCCAGATGAGCTTCCAACTCCTTTTCTCCTCCACAAAGGATCAACCAACTAACAACTTTTCTCAGAATGCCTCATATACCTTCCCATGATCAAAAATAGACTAGGTGAGTTAAAAATAGCAATGAAGTGAAAGTCGAACTATTGGTTTGAAGAACTAGTTTGTTCCATGCAAATAAAAATATGAAAAGCATGCAAAAACCAACAACCTCCCACAAATCTACCTTCCAAGTTTCCTAGACGGTTTATGAAAAAAACCTGAGGCCAATTAATTTCATTAATTCCAATTTTCCCTCTCAACTCTCCTTGCCACCACCTCCCAAATTTGGCAAATGCCATTCCCATTTAACATGCAATTGCATCTTTAGTGGAGCTTCCACATAAGTCTCCGCCAAATCAACTAGCCCCTACCAAAACTGGTAGTACGTAATTCCTTTAAGAACCTTATCAATAATTCAATGCCATTGGAACCGTTGCCTTAGAGGTATGCGACCCTTTTAGGTTCCCATTAAAATAGCTTAGGATAGATCCTTAAAACTTAGGTTAGAATTACCTTAGGTAATTCCAACATTAGGTTAGATCATCTCATAACCTTATAAAGCATTAGGTTTTAGGTTAATTTAGATAGCCTAGCAACCTTTCCATATTCCCCTTAGCACAAGGCTTAGGTTAGAATAAAAATTCAATTAAGTAACATAGCTAGTTTTTACCCACTTACGATTCCATAAGATAATCCTTTAGTTTTAGGATTCTCGAATCCCTCCTATGTCATGAACAGTTGTATTTCTTGTATGTCAAGAATGTATCTTTGCCAAGATCGATCTTCAAGGATCTAAGCACAACATATAATTGAATAGATATATGTTCACACAAGATTAAAGAACTTGTAATGAAAATTTTCATTCCACCATGTCCCTCAATTATGGAATGTCAATTTTCCATTCATTCAACTCGAGAAGGTTTAAAACATTCCTTGGATCACTGAAATTGATCCATGGATGAGTCAAATAAAGAGATAAGTTTGTAACTTTTAAACCAAATTGCAACTCACCTACAAGAAGTGAAAAATGGATTCAAGGAAGCCATTCCATTCCATTTAATGAGCTTAATAACAAACAATATTTATCCATATTAAGCATGATCTCCAACAATCAAAAGAACACATCTTTAGAAGAAATCACATGTCAACACTTGAAATGCAAAGGAGGAATATAAAATTTTTTTGAGGGTGTTATAGTTCAAAGAAGAAGTATAAATGATAGGATGGTAATATGATGCCCCTTTAGTGGGTGGGTAGAGAATAATGAGGTAGGTAGACACTCAAAAAGAGAGGAGATGCCCTAGTAAGAATATGAAGGGGTTGTGGGTTAGAGGATGAAAAGATGAGAGTATGTTAATATGAGAGGATGTTAACTATAGGAGGCCCCAGTCATCGATATATGACAAGGGTGTAGGATATTTTGAGTTTGGAATCCCTAGTAAAGAGTTTGATGTTTTGGATAATTTGGATTTGGGATGTTGCTAGATTTTGGATGTTTGGATGTTGTTGGATCACAGGATTTTGGATTGTTGGATGCCCCAGCCACGGGGGGTAAGAATTAGATAGGATCTTGGATTGATGATGTTGTTGATGTTGGATTTTTTATTATTTGGATTTGGGATGCCCCAATCAAGGGGAGAGGATTTGGATGTTGGATGTGAAGATGTTTGGATGATAGGACTTGATAGGATTGATTGAAAATATTGGAAAGATTGATTGGATGAATAAGATTTGATGATTGGATGTTAGATGATTGATGAAGGGTTGGTTGGATAAGGTGATGATGATTAAGCTAAGTGATGATTGAAAGGGGTGGTGTTATCGTAAAGTTCCCACAATTATCATCATTAGTAAGTTTATTAAGATGTGGCATAAAGCAAGATGCATCAAGGCATAAAGACCATGATGAATGAGTTGCCAAATGCCCTTTTCCTCATATCATTGGACATATTAATATAGAAAATATGGTCCTCATATCATTGGACCAAACAAAAAAGAAAAATGAAATAAAAGGGGCCTCATATCATTGGCCAAAATATGATGCAAATGCAAGAACAAGATTAAAAAATGAACAAGCACATACAAATGCATGCAAAAGTGTTTTAGATTTTATGTGGGTTGTTGATTTTTTATGGATTTTTAAGTTTTTTTAATTAGATTTTTAAGATAGTTTAGGTGTGGTGGGATGAAGATGTGATAGGGATGGGGGTTGAAAGGAGGTGAATTTATCCTATAAGTCCCAAGGGAGATGTGGATAGGGATTAGGGCTAAAGGGATGATTTTGGATAGGATAAGGGATGTGGGATAAAGGGATTGGTTGGATAAGATAAAGGAGGTTTGATAGGATGAGGGATGTGATGAGGTAGGATATGGGACTAGGTGATGACTTAGTTGATTAGATAAGGTAGGATGTGAGAGGATTAGATAAGATAGACCCCTAAGGGTGGGATGATGGATGAGGATTTGAGGAAAATGGGATAGATTTGATAGGATAAGGGGGTGGATGAGGATTGATTTGGGATAGGGATTGGTTGGATAAGATTGAAGGATAGGAGAAGGATTGTTTGATATTGGATGGTTGAAGGATAGATTAGATAGGATAGGGATTGGTTAAGTGATTAGTTGGGGTGTGGGATGGGAGATAGATTGAAGGATATAGGATAAGATGGGGGGATAAGATATGCCCCTAGCTATGGGAGGATTTAGCGATAAGTGTGGTGTACCCCCAAGTGTGTGGAAAAAGTAAGGGATGGTGCCCCAACGGATTATAAAGTTTCCCCCAGTCATAATGATGATGGGTTAAAGGAAGCAAAAGAAATGGGAAGCGAGAGGGTGGATAGGTTCATCAATTTCCCATGAATGATGGATGTAAAAGGATGTGGATGCAAAGGATGGATGGTTTGTAATGGATGATGAACAAAAGATGAGCTTAAAAGCACATGGTGTAAGATAATAGTAGGACTAAAACAAAAGTGTGACCAAGGTCTAAGAAATACTTGGCAACATACAAGTGTGATGTCTCTTTGAGATCAAAGTGTGTGCAAAAGTGATAGTTAATTACCACTTGAAGTGAAGACTTAATGGGTAGGATGTAAAAATAAACTACCTAATGTATTGGTAGTGATTAAGTTAAGTACGCTGATGGAAGGTAAATGGAAGGCTAAACCGTGAATTACTCGATGCCGGCCAGTGTCCATAACCTTGAGGGAGATACATATAATTCTTGTCACAACATTTTCACTACTTATACCTAAACATCCATAGCCCCAAAGAGAGTTGTTGGAAACACCCCTAGAGAGAGTCTTGAGGTGGATTTTATTTCATATTTTTATTTTGATATGATTTTTTTTTTTCTTTTTAATATTTAGATTTATTGGCATTAAGAGCTTCCACTCTATTAAAAACTCTCAAGGGTTAAGAACCACCAAAGGCTTGATGGGAGGATGGAAATGAGTGTAGTGAGGACATTGGCTAGAGTGCCATAAGATGCACCCGAGGGTCTTCACCACAAGTTAATTAAGATGTGTGATTAAGTGATTGGATCTCTAAGATATGATCATTCTTGGATGTTAATAATAAGGATAGACCAAGGTCACACAAGTGTAATAGGTTGTTTCACACGGAATGTTTCACTCTGCGAGAATAGACTTGCTTCTATCCTATCATTCCTTTGAGAAACAGATATAAGGGTTAGGGCTAGGAGGAATACATTGAATGTTGAGATGGTGTGCGCGTACCGTAGAGAAAGATCGGATCATTGCGAAGAACTCCTTTTTGTCTTGGAAGGACTACTGCAAGTAAGAATACAAGACCACTAGATTTTAATTAGATAATAAATGAGGATCTCGCCTTAGGCCAGAAATATAAAAACTTCCTTTCGAAGGTGGTCAGTTCCCCTTTTAATACGATTTAACACAAATGATAATAAAGAAAGCTATTGCAAAATCACGATTTAGGTATCTTGTTACAAAGCAATAGAAACTAAACTATCAATAATAAAGCATCACGTTGTTTGTTGATTCTTGAGTCGTTGATACGTTCGAGTTGAGTTATAGGGATAAACCGACTAGATTTGGGGTTGTTAGGTGGCAAATAGGCAAGCAAAAGGTTTTGGGGTATAAGTCACAGTGACCGACGGCGGTCACTGGGTAACCGACCGCGGTTAGATAACCGCTGCCGGTAGAGGATAAACGATACCGGTAGGGTCAAGAATCTAAGTGCTTCTGGATAGAAGTTGGTTGCAAGGTGATTGTGGGGTTATTAAGATTGGTGGATGGCTGAGGGGAATGATGGGAGGATAGGGAAGACTCAGAGTGTGGTAAAATGGCCTTCTGGGCAATATCGAGTGTATGGGTGAAGGTTAAGTGCAGTATGTCACTGGTAGTAGATCTAGGAATAAACTTATGACGGCTGTGATTCAAAAAGTCTAAGAAATGTTATCAAAGAGAACATACAAGATTCTACTTACTGTTTATTGACGAGAATGCAGGTCCAAGAACTGTGATGATAAAGGTAGAACTCAGATAGGACGTCCTGACGATCAGAAGATGAGATGTCTTCCCTCACGATGATCAGCTGAGTGTCACAGGGCTCTGGTTGTGCAGTTGCAGTCTTGGGCTTGATGTCCTTCTCTGTAAACTCTTCTTGTTTCTTCACTTGTCTCTGCTTGGCCCAAATCTGGATTCTCTCGATGATTTCTCTTTTTCTCGATCAAATGAAAATCCAATCCTTGTTTTTGGTTGGAAGTGGTCATTTACAGGGAACCGATGGCGATTACGCAACCGACGGCGGTCGAGTAGGAACCGGTATCGGTCAGGTCAAAGTGGGCTATTTTTGGTAAAATAGCCAGCTTTCCCTCCTTTTCTTCCGAGGGATTGGTTGCGAGCTTGGTCAAGTCATTATGAAGTTGGTTTTAGGTGTGGATGAGGAGTAATTAGTCATAGGTGTGGAATTGGACCAAGTTATAGGTCTTAATTAGGTTAGTTTAGGGTTAAGACTAGGTCATGATGAGGTGGCGACATGAGGTGGCAGGTATGTTGATGTGGATTTATTAATTATAAGGTAATTAATAAATAATTGTGTAAGGTTTAGGTGATGAGGTTAGGTTGCGAAATGAGATGCGGGGCACAGGGGGTCGTAAGACACAAATTTGGTGTCTACATTAGCCCCTTATTGTCGTGTAGTTTGTTTTGTAAAGCTGCACGGACAATAATAAGAAGTGGTTACCCCTGTTAAGGGTATAGGTAATCCCCCTCAAATCTATCACAGATTGAGGTAGCGTGAAATCAGGGATAGGGTTGATAAAGGGTAAATGGTGTGGAGATAATGGTGAGGTGGTGAGGTAGGTCCAAAGAAGCAGACGCACGTTGACATGCAGTAGTGCGACCAGGGTACATGATTTGAAGAGCAAACAAGCAATGCAGAGGCAAAGGTCGATAGTTTATCCAAACAAGGGTGATATAATCCTGGTATCCAAGGCATAGGAAGTAGCTCCAGGGGATATAACGGGTAAGGTACAGAACATTTAGGCATGTTCGGCGAAGTACGAATGGTTGGTTTGGTTGAGATAAACGTCACGGTCTAAGTCTAGGCAAAGTTGGTCGACAGATCAAGTCAAGGACCCTAATCATGCTAAAACATGAACAAGTGAGCTCGATTGAACAAAAAGGTACATGATGGATGGATAAAATAAAACGTTGATTGTGGGTATGGTATTTTATTGGTGCGGCCTTAGGTCGGGCCAAATGGTAGGTTACAGCCTTGGGTCAGGCCAAATGGGTTGGTTGCGGCCTTGGGTCGGGCCAAATAGGTTGGTGGCGGCCTTGGGTCGGGCCAAATAGGTTGGTGGCGGCCTTGGGTCGGGCCAAATAGGTTGGTTACGGCCTTGGCCGGGCCAAATGGGTTGGTTACGGCCTTGGTCGGGCCAAATGGGTTGGTTGCGGCCATGGGTCGGGCCAAATGGGTTGGGTGCGGCCATGGGTCCGGGCCAAATGGATTGGGCGCGGCGTGGGGTCGGGCCAAATGGGTTGGTGTGCGCTGTGGGTCGGGCCAAATGGGTTGGGTGCGGCCATGGGTCGGGCCAAATGGGTTGGAGTGCGGCGTGGGTCGGGCCAAATGGGTTGGTTACGGCCGTGGGTCGGGGCAGATAGGTTGGTTGTGGCCGTGGGTCGAGGCCAAATTTGTAGGTTACGCCCTTGGATCGGGCCAAATAGGTTGGTTGCGGCCGTGGGTCGGGCAAATGGGTTGGTTGCGGCCGTGGGTCGGAGCCAAATAGGTTGGTTGTGGCCGTGGTCGGGCCGATAGGTTGGTTGTGGGCCGTGGGTCGGGCCAAATAGGTTGGTTGCTGACGGCCGTGGTTCGAGCCAAATGGTAGGTGATGGCCTGGTGGTCGGGCCAATGAAGTTAACAAAAGGTTGTCAACGAAGGTGGATATAGGCGATGTTGGTAGAAAGGGCTATTAGTAAATAAGGGCCGAAATTGGGGTAGAAGTTGGAATAAAACCGATGTCGATTATCTATGACCGATATCGGTTAGGGGACCGATACCGGTTCCTTAGGGCATAATCAAACCAAAACGATATCGGTTATAGGTCAAAAACCTATAAAAAGAAAAATACGGCCTGTCATTGTCACATTTGCAATTTGAAAACCGATTTGAGTTGTCTGAGGTGGATTATTGAGATTGGAGCATTTGTTGGTTGAGGTGGCGCTATTTGAGTGGAGGAGTGAGTGATTAGTGGGCCCGAGTGAGTAGGAGGCAGCAGTTGATTGGTGGAGGACCCAACAGAGGAGAGGTGGAGCCATGGCACAGCCAGGAGGAGCAGGAGGTGCTGGACCAGCTGGACCACCACCACCCATCCCACCACGACGACGTGTCGTCGTACCGGTAGGTTCGAAACCCTTCATTGTGTGAATTTGATGTTGTTAGGCTATTTTTGGGGGTTTGGGTAGGAATCCATGTTTTGGTAAAATAATGAATAAATTGAAGTTATTTAAAAAATGAAGAGGATAGATGGGTAAAATAGGGCAAGGCGGCAGGGTGGGTAGATTTTTAGGGTGTTTGGGTGGGTAAATAGGTATAAATAGGAAAAAAAGGATTTGGGGGGCCGCGTCGGGTTTGGCCCGGCAATTTTTCAGTGACCGATGCCGGTCACTAAGCGACCGGCATCGGTCAGGAAGTTTCGGGGCAGGGTGGGGTTGTGGTTGACCGGTGTCGGTCGTATAGCGACCGGCGCCGGTGAAGAGAGGACCGGTGTCGGTCATAAGTGACCGGTACCGGTCCTTAGGTATTTTTATTTTTGTTGGGTTGGGTTTAGGTTGTGGTGGGGGTATTTGGGTATTGTTGGAGTGTTTTGGTTTGTTTAGGTGTTTTGGTATGGTTTAGGTTGTTGTTTGGGTGTGAAGAGGGAGGGGGATATCGTAGAGGTTTTTAGGGTAAGATAGGTGGGTGTAGAGGGTATAAGTAGATGTTGTGATAAAGAGTAGGGCTAATGTAGTGAGTTGGTTTTGCAGGCACGTCGGCAAGAAATGTGACTATGCGATGGGACAGATGCCCCCATTGTTGAGATGGATGTGGCCACACATGTCCGCAGCAGCTGAGTGGGGGTATCATGCGCGAGGTGGGACTCGGCGGAGTCCAGCGATACAGAGCGATTGACAGGGATCATAGTTTGATGGTCACCCTCATCGAGAGATGGGATCCGGCGACCAATGTGTTCCATCTCCCGACTAGAGAGATGACCATCACATTGGAGGATGTGTATCGCATCCTTCGATTACGATTGATGGAAAGGCGATCTTTCGAGTTGATCTTGAGACAACATGGACAAAGATCCTACACGTATTCGGGATACACTGCGCTATCACTGACATATCACAAACACGAGTATCACGTATGGGGATATGTACACGAGCCCACCGCCATGAGACACGTCTTCTTTGTGGCCGATGATGATCGGGATCACTTGCTTCGCCCTCCTGCAGACTCGAGAGGAGGCCGCTTTCCATGGCACTTATGGGTGTGCTACATGAGATGGTGGAGGAGCACACATGTTATGCTTGGGCACCAATATACCCGTGCGGTTATACCGAGAGTCGTGGGGCTATCGCCGGATGAGGCGATTCGGGATTTTCTTGAGACTACGATATGAGCGGATACCCCTGGAGGGGCCTGGTACGCATCTATAGATACGGCTTTCAAAAGGTGGTTGGGGGTCTGGGCTACGACAAGATGAGCCACCTCCCTTCCTCGCATATCGGCGGGATGATGTAGAGGCTCCATGTTAGAGGGCTTGTACCACATCCTGTATGGACCCAGAGAGGTCATCACCAAAGCAGAGAGGTAGTCGAGACATACGGTTGCGGATCCTACGCATCAGCAGGATCATTTTTGATTTGGTGGGCGGAGAGAGAGTCGCGAGGATACACATGCCCTGCCACCACAC
The DNA here is from genome assembly GCA_018340775.1 of Taxus wallichiana var. yunnanensis. Taxonomy (NCBI): domain Eukaryota; kingdom Viridiplantae; phylum Streptophyta; class Pinopsida; order Cupressales; family Taxaceae; genus Taxus; species Taxus wallichiana. Next base: position 573,058,002 of record CM031242.1, read on the forward strand.
GACACTTAGCTTCCTGAAAGTGATGTAGAAACTCGAGAGAGGACCAGCCGGAGGGCAGGTATAGTTATTATTACGAGAGGCAGCTTACACGCACAGCACGAATAGGTGTCTTAGGCGGAGGGAGAAAGCCAGCTTGAGCTAGCCGAGTACTTAGAATGGCAGAAGCACAGTACCACCAATGCAGAGGCAGTACTATTACAGAGGGCACACAGCTACTTGCACAGCACAGAATAGTGTGCTTACAGTAGCAGCCAGCTCGTACAATTGCAGTACTCAATACCAGATCAGTACCACCACAGTATGTGCAGTACAGCACAGACCAGTAAGGTACACACCACCACGCTTGCGGCACCACCAAATGCAGGCACCACGCACGCAGCCACAGCACGGGTAAGCCGAGTCGTGACCAAGAGGCCCAGCGAACTACGGTGGCACGGGACCGTTATATGGAGGCGAGAGCGGAGGCCCTGGTACTATCGGGATGTTCTTGATGGTACCGGGGCTGACTATCACCATATGCGGCACATATAGCGAGAGACCTCTCGGGCCGAGATCTCGGGGAGGTGCAGCCACGGCTAGTGGGTCTGACAGATAGGCGGAGGCGAGAGGCGGACAGGGACCAAAGACAGCAGACAGGCAGGTGAGGGTGGTGGAGAGAGGCGAGGGTCCCTGCATATTTTTGTATTGGTTCATGGGATATGGGCACCGGTCTGCAAATCGGCTATGTTTATAGAGGCTGCGTGCCTAGATATTATGTATTCATTTATTCATTCATTCATTTATTGTATATACTAGTCTCATGAGCCGAGTACAAGTTATGCAGTTGATACTGGATCAGCGAGCCGAATTTTTGATATGAGAGACCGGCTGCGAGCCGAGTCGATATTTGACAATTGTTGCGGCTGCGTGCGGCTTTATATTATTATGAGCTCACAGAGGCCCCTTTGCGACAGGGTACATTGTATATTTGAAACTTTTGATGTATGGATATGATGATTTGACCCACATGTTGTGTTTAAAATGTGTCAAGTGTTTTGTCGAGGTTTGAGATATTTAATGTATGATGAGTTTAATTTACATGGTGTTATATTGATGGTGTTGATGTCTTTTGTTGATGGGATGTATGTATGTATATAGATGATGAGTTTATTTGACATGTTATGTTATGAAATGTTGTATGTTTTGTCGCTGGTTTGTGAATATTGAATGGTTGTAGCTGTTGATTTGGATCCAAATGGTGTATAGATTAATGGTTTTTGATATCGGTTATTGATGGCTTGTTTGTTTTGTAATATAGAGAAATGATGTTAATGAAATTGTAATGAGATGTGGATTTAATGAAAAATATGGATAATGGTGTTGTTCATGCAGGAAAAAGGGACGGGCGCCACAAAAATTTGCAAAAATGAAGAGACGACTTAGGTTTAAGCAACAAGGGGTAACTTGACCGATATCGGTTATGTAACCGATGTCGGTAGCTATATGACCGGTATCGGTTATGTAACCGATATCGGTTATGCAAGAATTGTTTTCCTAAAAATAGAACTGCTGGGTTGGCAACTTAAGTTCTTATTTTTAGCATTCTTATTTTTAGAGTCATGCAACAAGTTAAATATGCGAATGCGATGCTGTTTGACAACTGCTACAGGTAATTGCATGAAAGAATTTGAGTGATAAGGAGGAAAGAGACAGGTGAAGTGAGCGTGGGATGAGATTCAGAAGGCAGAAAGACAAGTTATAGTTGAAGAGGGTGGTGAACATGGTGAATGAGGAGAAGCATCCAAAGCAGGCAAGGACGAGGGGGAAGACATGTTCCGCCCCAAGCTGCTGTACATCCCGAGAGGTAAACTGTTTGGTTGTAATTTGATTCTTGCATGTGTTGTAAATAGGATGAAAGAAGTGTAAGTGGGTAAAGATGAGAAAAAAGGTGATAGGCAAGGGTTGGGGATGGTATGAGTGCTACGGGGTAGGTAAACAGGGTGGGCATGTATGTTTTTAGGTATAAATAGGAGTAAACGGGCAAAATAATTATCGTAGGTGTATGCTTTAAGCAGGGTAGGTATATTTTTGACAGTGACCGGTATCGTTTGGAAGTAACCGGTATCGGTTAGCAAACCGGTATCGGTTATGCATAACCGCTATCGGTCACTGTAAGGGTTTCCAAATTCGAAAAAAACCGTAGAGATTTGTTCTTTTGAATAATCATGTGTCGTTTTGATGTATGCAGCGTAATCGAGGTTAAGGATGAATGATACTGTGCGGCGTTGTTGTCACGAATCCGAGCGGATGTAACACCAGCTGAATGGGTATTGATAAATTGGTTGGGGTTAAGTGGAATTCGCTATTATGCAAGAATCATGCATAACCATGCTATGTGTCAGAGCGTTGATTGAGAGATGGAATCCAGAAAAGAATACCTTCTATCTACCAACAGGGGAGATGACGTGACTTTGGAAGATGTGTTCCATATTTTGAGACTCCCAATGATAGGAAAAATAGTGTATCAGGCGTTGCCCAGCGTGGGGCGGGCAGGGATAACAACAGTATTTGGGTCAGCTGCACGAGATTTGACACAGCGAGGTTTATCATTTACGTATGGTACAATGTATGCAACACACCCTAAGGAAACAAGGTTAGCGTCTATTAATGATAGCGGTGGGGTATTATGCATTTCCGAGGGCGGAAGGTGGAAGATTTCCCAAAGCATTGATGAGTGTTATTTGGGAAATGATAGAAATGAGCGTGACATTCGCATGGGCACCCGCATATCTGGCAGAGTTATATAGGGGTTTATGGGCATGCAAGTGAAAACACAGGATGACGACACTTTGGATTGTTCGTACTTATTACATTGTTGGGCCTATGAGCATATTGTTTGTGTGCATCCAATAGGCCGACCCATTGAGTCGGGAGAGATAGGAGTGCAAAGGTTGGGATTCGACGATGGGTCCGCATGAAATGCAAGCGAGACCCTAGGCCGTGATAGATGACATCGAGTATTATAGCAGTATGGGAGATGGTGACTGTTGCGGATATTTGTTGGAGGCCGTATGCAGGAACTATATGGTGACAGAGCACATAGCTGAGGAGTTGAGGGGTGTAGAGCGATTGAGGTGGATCGCAGGGCATAGGCCGGGTGAGTACGAGAGGATTCCTCTAGATCACGTGCGGCGACAATTTGGGTTCGTTCAGGATATTCCTATGACATATAGACCATACATGAGGATCGATGCCGAGGTAGCATTCTCACCTCCCGGCCTACACCTCCGAAGGGCCGAGAGAGAGATAGCAAATGATCGTAGGGTTATGGATGCGGGAGAGCGACTGAGGCCTATAGAGTATGGTGGGTAGCAGAGCTGCGAGGTGCACGTGAGTGCCCTGACATAGCTGTGATTATAGCGGAGAGAGATCATCTGCAGGATTTGGCTCGCCAGCTTCAAACACAGGTGAATGAGACAATGGGATTGTTAGAGGCTTCACAGTTACGAGTGGAGAGATTGGAGGCAAGATTCCTCCATGCGAGAGGACGTATTCGTATGTTACAGGAGATGTTGGCGGATCAATGGGAGGAACCAATGGCAGTGGCACCTTTGAGGATGGAGAGGCCCACTGAGGGGCATCGACGATCACGATCACCACCTGATTCGGGAGGAGGTGCAAGGGTCTAAGTGAATTTTATAGGAATATAAGAATAAATAAGGATGCCGACCTGCGAGTCGATGATAGAGAAGATGTATTTGTTTAACATCTAAAATAAAACTAAATATGTATGTTCTTTTGAGTGATGATAATAATAAGAATGGTTGTGTTTTAAATGTTGTTTTTGTTTGTTTTGAAAAAGGATAAAGAGGAACGTTGGCAAATAGAAATACACAAAAAATATTTATATTGACAACACATGATAGGATAAGGTAGGGGATGGTCGAGCTAACCTTGGGAGACCCCATGTCTCCTAAGTGCTACCTACATAGCCCATTGCACAAAGCAAGGAGGGCCTTAGACCAATGTAGTTCTCCTTAGGATCAAGGAGAGGTGAATTCAGCAATTTGGTTATGGTTAGGCAATTTTGTTGGTAGGGTAATGTTGTTGGTGTTGGTAGGGCAATTTTGTTGGTTGGTAAAAATTTGATGTTGGTAGGGTAATGTTGTTGGTGTAGGTAGGGTAAAGCGAAAGTTAGCATTCCCAAGTAGTATGGAATCGTGTCCTGATTAAGGTCAACACACAATCCTAGAGTCGAGCAAAAGAGGCCAGAGTGTCCCGTAATTGAGAAGAGCTAAACAAACCACATATTAATGTAGAATGAGCTTGAATCCCTAGGTACCTTGCATAGGCGAGAAGTCGATAGGTGAAAAGAGTGGTATAATCACAATATATCGGATATACGTCACGTCCCTTGAGTTTTGTTGCTTTAACAAATGGTGAGGTGAGGTGGTTGATGTGGGCGAGGGTGCAAAGAACTTATTATAAGATGATTATTTACAAAAGAAAACCAAACCTAAATAGACAAATCCATGACTCAAAAGGTGTTTTGAAATCTTGCTTTTATTTTTATTTTATTTAGATATACACTCGATCGATGCGGGAAGTCTACATGGGATATGTATTTTGTTGTTCTTGAGGTCTTTATGAAGGCGATCAATGCGAGAAGCTTCGATAAAGGCTGACCATGTATAGCTGTCCTTCAAGGAGCGATCTATTTATAGTAGCAGATGCGGTGTTTATGTATAAATCTGTCCTTCTGGGGAGCAATCTATATATAATAGGAGCAATAGTTTGGCATATAGTTGTCCTTCAAGGAGCAATCTATTATATAATTTAGAGGTCTAGATGTCCGTTGGGCATAAAGCATTTAGTTTTTGTAGGAAGTTTGACTCAAGAAAATCCCATAAGTGTGTAATTAAGAATGTGTTATTCTGAAACTTTGAAGTCATGGACTAGACTAAAAGGGGAAGGCATCTTTTAAGGGGGGTGATAATCAAACCATGTGAGCTTGATTTGATTCTCGAGATGTAAGAAACAAAGTGTATGTGGTGGTAAATGAGCTCAAGGGATGAGCGTAAGGTAGATAAGAAGTGATATAACACTAATTTCAACAAGAGAATGGTCAAAGATGCAAGGCATTAAGGGGCTCGAGCTCGGGTTTACCATTAAGCTGAAGCTAAATGATAAGTTCCTAATCCATACGTGTGAGTGATAATGTAAGGCCCAATCCAATTAGGAGCAAATTTTCCACGTTTGCTCTTTTCTAGTTTGGTTACATGTTGATTCTCTTTGAGGACAAGATCACCAACCTTAAAAGTATGCTCATGAAGTCGTTTATCATAAGCACGCTTGATGCGTTTTGGTAGATTTGAAGGTGATCAAGAGCCGTAAGATGACATTCGTCAAGAAGCTCTAATTGGGCTAACCAATCTTGGCGAAATCATCATTGGTAAGAATATCCCGAAGAGATATTCGAGGAGGGTATTTGTATTTCGAGAGGCAAGACGGACCTCGGTACCATATACCAAAGAAAATGGTGTGGCATTAGTGGAGGTACGAATGCTAGTATGATAATCCCAAAGGGCAAAGGGAATGTGATCATGCCGTTTCTTCCAAACTCATTGACAACTTTCATGAGGATTTTGGTTAGGGTTTTATTAGAAGATTCACGACCATTGGCTCATGGATAGTAAGGTGATGAGAAACTAAGTTTGATACCAAAGTTGTCACAAAGGTCTTATAACAACTTATTTTTAAAGATTTACCATTATCTCGTTATTAGGCGATGAGGAATACCAAAACAACGAGATAATGTGATGGTTAATGAATTCGACAATTTTTTTCTTTTTTGATTGAAATGAGTGGAATGGCCTCCACCCATTTTGTGTAATATTCGGTCTTGTGTGATTATCCAACGGTGATGTTGTGAAGAGGTTAGGGTGAATCTCACCAATAAGGTCTAAACCCCATTGTGAGAAAGGCCAAAGATCTCGTGCGACCTGTAGCGGATGGCTAGGAGTATGTTGAAGGTTGGCATGTTGTTGACACATAACACAACACTTAACATATTCATAGCAATCGTTATTAAGAGTAGGCCAATAATAACCTAGGCGAAGGATTCGTTTGGCCACGGCAAGGCCACTAAAATGTCCACCACAAATGCCGTCATGGACTTGTTGGATGGTATAGGTGACCTCTGCGCCGGTTAGACATCGAAGGAGGATGCCATCAAAGCCACGTTTATAGAGGAGTCCCCCCATGACAACATAACAAGAAACACTTTTAAGAAAAGCACGTTTGCCGTTACTAGTAAGGTCAGGTGGGAGAACAGAGGTTGTAAGGTAGTCATGAAATTGGTGGTACCAGGTATCCTGCGAATTAGTAGACACATTATTTATCATACAAACAACCTAATGAGTAGGATGGGGCAAAAGTTGTTGGACCAAGACGAATATGTCAGAGTCAATTGGTGAGGCAGGAATTTGCGAGGCTAAGCAAGCCATAGTATCCACAAATTTGTTAGTGGAGCGGGGAATGGTCTGGATAGAATAACAAGTAAATGAGGTCAAAAGTGAATCCACGTAATGTTTGTACTTTTGAAGTTCCTCATTCTTACATTGGTAGATGCCCATAACTTGATTGACTACCAATTGAGAGTCGCCAAAAATATTAATGGATTTGACACCTAAGTGTAACGCAACCTGGAGACCCAAAACAAGGGCCTCGTATTCCATTGTATTATTAGTGCAGGGAAATCGAGCCGGAATGAAAGAGGCATAGGTTCAGCATCAAGAGGAATGAGAACAACGCCGGCTCCTCCGCCGCTACTGGCATTTAGATCCATCGAAGAAGAGGGTCATTTGATATGACTCTTCCCTGAGTGAAAGAGTGGCGATGAGTTCATCGGGAAATTAAAATTGGTGAATTGTTCCCCAGGTAAAGGGGCCTCCGCAAGTTGGTCCGCAATAGTTTGTCCTTTGATCGACTTGTTATACAAACTCAAGGTCGAGGTCAGCGAGGAGCATAAGCCATCGGGCGATGCGTTGGTTTAGATGTGGTTTGGCATACATATAATGAATGGGGTCCGTGTTGGTGATGACAAAAGTTTTGTGATTTAGGAGGTAATGTCGAGTTTGGTGGCTACGAATGATAGGGCTAGGCACAATTTTTCTACATGTGTATACCTAGTCTCGTAATCCATGAGAGTACGACTTATATAATAAATGGCTTGTTCTCGACGTGCCAGTCTCGATGTGTGAGCATGGCTCCTATTACATGGTCAGTGGCAGAAAGGTAAAGGTAGAAAGGGCGATCATCCTGAGGTGGAATAAGCACGGGTGGTTGCAAGAGATAGGCTTTGAGAGCTTCAAAGGCTTGGTGACACTCTTCACTCCATTGAAAGGCAATGTCCTTTTTAAGAAGGTGATGGAAAGGTTGACATCGATCCGAGAGTTGGGAGATGAAACGCCGGATGGATTGAAGTTTACCCTGCAAACTACGCAATTGTTTGAGGTTTTTGGGTGGGGGCATTTCTAGGATAGCTTTTACTTTAGATGGATCGACCTCAATGCCACGCAAAGAGACGATAAAGCCAAGAAGTTTTCCCGAAAGAACACCAAAGACACATTTCTTTGGTTGAAGCCGGACTGAATATTGCAACAGGCGATCGAAAATAATGGTTAAAACATCGAGATGTTCACTGCGATGTTTAGATTTGCCAAGAAGATCATCGACATAATCCTCAAGGATAGTGTGCATAATGTCATGAAAAATGTAAGTCATAGCCCACTGATAGGTCGCACCAACATTCTTAAGGCCAAATGGCATGACACGATAACGAAAGGTTCCCAAGGAGTTATGAAGGCAATTTTATGTTGATCGGCCGGGGCTACCAAAATTTGATTGTATCCCAAAAAGCCATCCATGAGAGAAAGCATTTCATGGCCCACAGTGAGATCAACAAGTTGATCAATACTTGGGAGGGGGAAGTCATCCTTGGGGCAAGCGAGGTTAAGGTCTTGGAAATCCGTGCATATCCGAAGTCCCCCCGTCACTTTAGTGATAGGTACGATGTTAGAAATCCATTGAGGATAGTCAATAGGCAAGATGAAGGAAACGGAAAGAAGTCGTTGAAGCTCTTCTTTGACCAAGAGGGCAATGCGTGGATGCATTTTTCTCAGTTTTTGTTTGACTGGTTTGGAATCGGGGTTTAGGGTGATGTTATGGACGGCAATGGTAGGATCAATTCCTGGCATGTCAGCGTAGGACCAAGCGAAAGCTTGGTTGCGGGTACGGAGAAAGGTAGTAAAGGTGGCTTGTTCTGATGTGTTAAGGGATTGTCCGATCTTCACAATGTGAGGATCCTCCTCTGTGGATGTTGATTTCTATAGTCGACTCATTCAACATGGTTTGAGTTTCAGATGGTAAGGCATGTTGAATATAGGAGTCATCCACCCCAAGGTAAGTGAGGATGGAGTCGTCATCCTGGCACTCAACAACATTAATCGAAGGTGAATCCTCTTCGATCATGTCTGGATACAGAAGGGGAAGAGAAGATGGGTCCTCATTATCGCGTTGATAAGTGAGAGGACCTATGAAGATAGCATTTATGAAAAAAAAAGTTAGGAGGGATAGATTCAGGGTCTATCGACTCTGTGGGTGATGATGGCAAAGTGGGTGATGATGGTTTGGTAGGGGTGATGTCGTCTTCTTCCAGGATACAACTGACACGAGGTGTCTCCTGTGTAGGTGTTTCAGGAAAACCGAGACCACTGCGATCATTGTGTTTGCGTGTAGTCACGGGAATGAGTGTATGTCGGCCTTGTTCATAAAGACCAAAACCAAAGCCTTTCCAAGCACAGCGAGTCAAGAAGGTGAGGGCGAAACGATGATTTGTCAAGTATTGAAAATCAGATTGGAAGGGAACCACACCAAGAGGAGGTTCAGGGGTAATGGAGGATGCGTCAACACCCCCATACGTTAGGTTGGTGCGGCAATGGGGTGGTCCGTAAGAGATTACCTCCCCCACGCGACGGTCGTAGGTGGGATGTGCATGTAACTATCCGTACTCCTGCGGGGTATGGAAAGAACTAACGTTATATAGGTGGTACTCCCCCAGCGTAAGGTGTTGAAAAACATCTACTAAGGGGTCGGAGGTTGGGATGTTATCTGCGGGAAAGGAAGTAATATTTGTAATGGCGGTTTCATTAGTTGAAGGTGTAGGTGCGTTGGAAGTGGATGGCTGGGTTGGATGAATGGGTGTCTTGACTGGTACAAGCACATCATTAGGGCGATACAACATATTGCAAGTTTTGAAGGGGGGAGGATCAGCTTTTATGGTGTAGGACTTCCCCTCGTACTCAAATTTTATGCATCTATGTAAAGTGGAGGGAACGCATCCCATAGCCCGGATCCAAGGGCGGCCTAACAACATATTGTATTGGAACTCTCCCTCAAGGACATAGAAGAGTTCGGGTAAAGTACGTGGTCCTACACGAATGTTAAGGATCACGGTGCCTAAAGTAGAAGTAATAGCATCATTGAATGATCGCAACATGATGGGGTTGGCACACATGCAACTAGAAGGGATATTCATTTGTTGGAAGGCTTTTGAAGAGATGATGTTTAGGCTAGCGCCCCCGTCAATCATAACACGACGTACCCGAATATCCCGAACGTACGCTGAGATGAAAAGAGCAGGGTCAGGATCTTCGGCACCAAAGTCGATAATTTCATCTTCGAGAAACTGACAGCAGCGGCTTGCTGTACAGAGATAGAAGTGGTTGGGGAGATAGATTGTTTGGTGAGCGAAGCAACGTGATTGGGTGTTAGAATAGAGGTAACAGTAAGGTTTCATTAGGTAAAACCTCTATCCCTTGAAGGATTTCAACGAGAGCTTGTCGATGAGATTCAGAAGTCTGAATGAGATCATACAGTGTCATTTTTACGGGTGATTGGTGAAGCTGTTTGATCATAGTTCGGTGGGCAATGCCATTAGAGACGGGATAGGCGGGTCCGCGAATAACCACTTTAGGTGGTGGTGCAATCGGGATGTTTGACGGAGAAAGAGATGCCGCAGGTGTGTTTTCTTTCGCTTTCCCATTGTTTTTCTGCCCTCGAGTAGCAACACTAATCATATTGATCTCGTGAATACGAGAGGAGGAAGATGGTAGGGATAGGTCATGGTTTTCGAGAGGTGGGGCTGTAATAATGATAGATCTTGGTGAGGCGGGGACAGGTGGTATAGGAGAGGGAATTGAAGCTAAAGGTCTCTCTCTTCGTAAGTTGTCTTTCTTAACTTTTCTATCTGAGAGAGGTGATGGACGAAGTATGGCTTTCAACGCTTTGCATCCCTCTACGTCATGTCCTGGTGTGCGGTGGTAAGCGCAGATTTTAGACTCATCGTAACCTATAGGTCGAGGTTTAGATGGATCATAAGGTCTAAGTGGGGGTAGGGAAATGGTCGCATTCTCCACCAACATAGCAAGGATTTTGGCGTAAGACCCTTTGAGTGGGTCAAAGTCAGAGGAAAATGAGGCTATTGACTGGGTCGATTCTGGTGATGACGTGGTGTGGTTGGTTTGTATGGGGGGTGGTTTAGCCAAGGAGTTTTGATAATGGGTTTTAACTAACCGTGGTTTCTTTGACGTAGAAGCTATGTTGGATGATGAGGCCACAGATGATGTGGTATCAGAAAACAACCACGGAGAAATAGGAGTGACCGAAAACAAATCTTTTGATGATGGAATTTGTTTAGGGTTGATAGGTGGACAGGATACGCGGGGTGACGGTGTTGCTATACCCTTGGATTTCTGTATGGGTGCAGAAGGCGTAGGTCGCTTTAAAGAAAACGCAGGAGGTATGATATATTGATGTAAGGTAGAGGGATGGGGTCCCAATATGGAAGGTAGGTGTGACGACGAGGGTTTTAGTTGTGTTAACGGCATAGATTGAGGAGATTGAGTCTGTCTCCTAATGGGATGGACGGCTTTATTTTTAGATAAATCAAGCCGCTTAGGTGGGTGTGTTAGACTAGGTATGGGTGAGGTCCCAAGCATAGGGGAAGATTTGGTTAGGTTAATAGAAGTGGATGAGGTATTTGGTAGAGATGAGGGGGTGAAGATGAGGACATAGGCATTTTAAGCTTCGTAAACACTTCAAGTATATGGTAGAGGCATCGGATCGGTCATTTGCATTTGAGTAGAATATGGCGTACTCAAATGTTCCCATAGGACCCGTCTATCTTATGGGAATGACAGGTCCTCACGTGTGAATAGGAACTTTTGTATGGAAGAAAGGTGGGTTGTGATTCCGGTCCACTTTGTGGGTGTGATACTGAGGGTATATGAGGCACTTTGTATCAATGGGCATTAAGAGGTCAACCGGTTCTTTGAAAAGATTTAGGTGATGAAGGACTAATAGGTAGGAGGCGTGTTTGAGAGGATCTGTCATGTTTAAAGAATGTGGTGATGTTGGTTCAAGAGGTTTCTCCTCTAAGGATGACAAAAGAAGTGGCGAGCCTTCCTCTTGTGCAGCAAGAATGGTAGAAGGAAACGTTTGGGAAATAGATAAATTAGATAACATCCGGTCACGATCTTGCAAGGATGTGGTGTAAGAAGGATCATTTGCGAGAAGGGAACTCGCAGGCGCTTAATTCCTTGATGGGTAAAGGAATGGCAAGGCTTTCATTTGTCTTGATGGTGAGGAAGGGGGTTCGGTTTCCTGCGTTAGTGAAGAGGTTTGATTCAGAATTTGTTCGATAGAGGTCTTTGGCTGGGAATCGAAGACTACATGGATCTCATGAACACTCTCCTCGGCTAAGATATCTTGGTTTAGTTTACTGTTAGAAGAATGATTCGGGAATGGTTTGTTGAATATTTTCAAATTTCGGTTAGTAGGGGCGTTAGGATTATCGAGGGCTATATCCCCTGCATCAACCATTTCCTACACTATGTTTTTCAACATCTTGCAGTTCTCATGACTGTGTCCCTTCACGCGGTGGAAGTTACAGAAGTCATTTTCTTTGTACCAAGAAGGTATGGCGCGAGTGGAATCAAACCCGAATGAGGTTTAACAGGAGGTAAGGTAATGGCTCCTGCTTTGAGCAATTTTTCCAATATCACACCATATGTTTCTCCCAAGGGAGTGTAGTTGATGGGTTATGCTTTATACTTATAGGTGGTTTTTGGTGGGGTATTAGATGGTGGTTGGGATTTGACCATCACCACGTGCACGGCCCCTTTTGATTTCGAAGTAGTTGATGGGTGAGGATTGGTGGTGTTAGGTTTGTTGGTGGAATCTTGGGTTCGGAAAGTGGGGTTTTTGTTGCACAACCACAATTTCTCTTCCTCTAAGGCTCGAATCTCTAGTTTTCGAGCCATAGTAAAGGCCTCGTCAAATGTACGGAAAGTTTGAATTTGGAGGGTAGGAGAGATGTGCTTAGCGCAGGCCCGCGTAAACAGTTTGATAAGTTCGGTCTGAGGCAAGGCATACGTAAGTTGGTTGATAAGGCCCCGCCATCGTCCAATGAAATCTGCGATAGATTCGTCTTCAAATTGTCGGATGGCATAGAGGTCGGTGATAGATACTTTCTTGGCAATGTTAATGGAGAAATGATCCAAGAAAGATTGGGCTAGCTGGTTAAAAGAGAAGATTGAGTGCTGGGTTAAAGCACTGTACCACTCCAAGGTGGGTCTTGATAAGGACATGGGAAAGGTGCGGAGTAGTAAAGCGTCATCGTGAGCAATCAGATAGCAGGCATGTCTAAATGATCGTAAGTGTTGTTGAGGGTCCTCCTTACTGTTAAAATGGGTAAACTTTGGTAATTCCCATTGAGGAGGATATGAATGAAGGGGGACTGAAGGGTGGATAGGCTCCCGACAAACTTGCTCGTATGTCAAGGCACTACGACTTCCTGAAACAGAAGCCTCTAGGTTTTGCATTTTGTCCATCATTTGTTTAATTAAATCAGTAGTTGGATGAGATGATGGTGTGGTTGTGGTAAACAGAGGCAAATTGGGCCAAGGGCCACCGCTAGACAATGGTGGGGTTAAATGTTGATAAGGTATGGAGGACGACTGTGTTGAGGCAACCGAATAAGGATGTCCTATATAAGTTGTTGAGGTTACCGGATATGTGTGTGGAAATGAAAAGGTGGGCGGAGCTTGAGAAGGAAAGCTCGTGTGGATAGGTGGCAGAGAGCAAGTCATGAACAGAACAGTCTGCAAGAGAGACAGGTAGGAGCAGTTAGCGGTAATGACATGTTGGGCCCAAGATTAACCAAAGGAAAGCCAATTTGTGCCGTATGGACCCCTGAAGCTGCTGAGGTAGGTGACGGGACTAAGGATGCGGAAGGCAAAGCGGAGTTATCAGGTGGAGAAGGGGCTAAATGAGCAGCTATACTGATAGGCATGCCAACAAGGAGTTGACCGTCGGGTGTACGGTCAAGGGCATGAGACAAATAGTATTGTACAGCGCTAGGATTAGCATCCAGAAATTTGGCAAATTCTTTATCTCCCACAGGAATTTTAGGAACCTCGCTGGTGTCCGTAGGATTCCCCACAGAATGTGAAGGGGGTGATTCAGGCAAAGGCACAGAGAAAGCATGTGAAACCATGGCGGCGGCTTGCTTTCGAGTGATAACAACCATGGACAGGAGTACACAGTAGGGTTTCAATCTATCGAGAAATGCAAATGCACTCGAATGGTGAAATTGGTAGGTTCTTGGTTTGTCGAAATCAGTAAAAAGACGATAACGATATCGGTCTGATAACCGATGTCGGTTAGACTATAGCCGACGTCGGTCAGTTAACCGATGTCGGTGTAAGAAGACTGGTATAAGAAAATATAAGAAGCTGCTGATTTGATTGTTAACAACGCTCAGTACATTTATCAAATTGTTCTAAGGTAATCACAGAAGATAGTGTATAACAGAGAAAACAGAACTGAAAACAAACAAGATGCACACGTAAATCCAGAGACTAACCCTAGGGTTAATTTTAATTATTGTGGGCTTATGCCTTTAGATGTGGAATGATGTCAATCCTAAACAAAAGACTTAGGGAAATGTCAAGTTTGTTTTGGCTTATAAGGTTACCTCAATCGGGCGGAGGAATACCACGGAAAAGGGGGGATGTTTTGAGCTGTTGTGTTAATTGTGAAGTGATTCGGTATGTGTTGTGCAGTGAAAGTAAGATTAATTTCCTGTCAATACCGTGGAAATCACCCCCACGTGTACGACCTGTTACTTAGTCTATGTTCACTAGAATTGAAAACAACAAGCAAGAATGTAATGCACGTGTTTTAAACCCAAATCGAAAATGATATTCGATGAAGAAAATAAGATGACTTTCACTAATGCGAAACTAGGAAAGCAAGACAAATTCTTTACTAAATATAACAAAAACAGCAACAACAAGTATGCTTCCTAAAACGAAAAAGCAAGAGAAACGAAACCCGAAATGGGTCCCATTTGGGCGTGCCAAAATGTTTCACACGAATGTTTCGGCTCTGCAAGAATAGACTTGCTTCTATCCTATCATTCTTTTTAATATTTAGATTTATTGGCATTAAGAGCTTCCACTCTATTAAAAACTCTCGAGGGTTAAGAACCACCAGGTGGCTTGATGGGAGGATGGAAATGAGTGTAGTGAGGACATTGGCTAGAGTGCCATAAGATGCACTGAGGGTCTTCACCACAAGTTAATTAAGATGTGTGATTAAGTGATTAGATCTCTAAGATATGATCATTCTTAGATGTTAATAATAAGAATAGACCAAGGTCACACAAACCTGTAATAGGTTATTTCGCACGGAATGTTTCGGCTCTGCAGAATAGACTTGCTTCTATCCTATCATTCCTTTGAGAAACAGATAAGGGTTAGGGCTAGGAGGAATACCTGTTGAATGTTGAGATGGTGTGCGTGTACCGTAGAGAAAGATCAGATCGACTGCGAAGAACTCCTTTTTGTCTTGGAAGGACTACCTGCAAGTAAGAATACAAGACCACCAGATTTTAATTAGACAATAAATGAGGGATCTGCCTTAGGCCCAGGAAATATAAAAACTTCCTTTCGAAGGTGGTCAGTTCCCCTTTTAATACGATTTAACACAAATGATAATATAGAAAGCTATTGCAAAATCACGATTTAGGTATCTCGTTACAAAGCAATAGAAACTAAACTATCAATAATAAAGCGTCACGTTGTTTGTTGATTCTTTGGTCGTTGATACGTTCAGGTTGAGTTATAGGGATAAACCAGACTGGATTTGGGGTTGTTAGGTGGCAAATAGGCAAGCAAAAGGTTTTGGGGTATAAGTCACAGTGACCGACGGTGGTCACTGGGTAACCGACCGCGGTTAGATAACCACTGCCGGTAGAGGATAAACGATACCGGTAGGGTCAGCAATCTAAGTGCTTCTGGATAGAAGTTGGTTGCAAGGTGATTGTGGGGTTATTAAGATTGGTGGATGGCTGAGGGGAATGATGGGAGGATAGGGAAGACTCAGAGTGTGGTAAAATGGCCTTCTGGGCAATATCAGGGTGTATGGGTGAAGGTTAAGTGTAGTATGTCACTGGTAGTAGATCTAGGAATAAACTTATGACGGCTGTGATTCAAAAAGTCTAAGAAATGTTATCAAAGAGAACATACAAGATTCTACTTACTGTTTATTGATGAGAATGCAGGTCCAAGAACTGTGATGATAAAGGTAGAACTTAGATAGGACGTCTTGACGATTAAGATGAGATGTCTTCCCTCACGATGATCAGCTGAGTGTCACAGGGCTCTGGTTGTGCAGTTGCGTCTTGGGCTTGATGTCCTTCTCTGCAAACTCTTCTTGTTTCTTCACTTGTCTCTGCTCGGCCCAACAAATCTGGATTCTCTCGATGATTTCTCTTTTTCTCGATCAAATGAAAATTCAATCCTTGTTTTTGGTTGGAAGTGGTCATTTACGGGGAACCGATGGTGGTTACGCAACCGACGGCGGTCGAGTAGGAACCGGTATCGGTCAGGTCAAAGCGGGCTATTTTTGGTAAAATAGCCAGCTTTCCCTCCTTTTCTTCCGAGGGATTGGTTGCGGGCTTGGTCAAGTCATTATGAAGTTGGTTTTAGGTGCGGATGAGGAGTAATTAGTCATAGGTGTGGAATTGGACCAAGTTATAGGTCTTAATTAGGTTAGTTTAGGGTTAAGACTAGGTCATGATGAGGTGGCGACATGAGGTGGCAGGTATGGCGATGTGGATTTATTAATTATAAGGTAATTAATAAATAATTGTGTAAGGTTTAGGTGATGAGGTTAGGTTGCGAAATGAGATGCGGGGCACAGGGGGTCGTAAGACACAAATTTGGTGTCTACATAGTACTAATAAATTACAACATGTTTGATTAAGTCAATTAAGTACTTGTGAATATGGATTGGATTGGAATGAGGATTGAGGGATGAGGAAAAAATATATGTGTGCAAAGGACAACATAAATTCTCAATCCGATTTTAGGTGTTTGTGATGTATAGGGGGATTAGAGGATTTGTGAGTGGGTTTATTCATTTGGATGGTAGGATCAATAAGAGGAGTGGTAGAAATGGATTTTTATGTATTAATAAGAGGGTCGTAGACACCTTGTTCATGGATGCTTAATCCTTTTCCTTGATGTTTCATATTACTAAACATATTTTTGGTTGTAGGGGATGAAGTGGATGGGGAAGATGATGCCATGTGGTCATCATGAGACTAGGGGATTGTAATTTTATCATCCATAAAGGGAATGTATTTAATAAAGGATGGGGGTGAGATTTGTGTAGAT
This sequence comes from Taxus wallichiana var. yunnanensis, assembly GCA_018340775.1. Lineage (NCBI taxonomy): Eukaryota > Viridiplantae > Streptophyta > Pinopsida > Cupressales > Taxaceae > Taxus > Taxus wallichiana. The sequence continues at coordinate 573,074,786 of CM031242.1, forward strand.
GTTTGATTGATGATTAGAGTTTCGATTTTTATCGATGAGAGATTTTGGATTTATGATTAGATTTGGATGTCCTGACGATATTTGGACTTAGAATGGGGTTTAGATGGTGGTTGATGGTTAGAGATAGGGTTAGGATGGAAAGGTGGTGGATAGAGAGGTACAAGGATAAGAATTCCTTGGTTAATGAGATTTTGGACATAAGACCTAAATTGAATGCATCGATTGGTCAAATGTCCATGGGTGCAATATAAGTCACAATAGTAATGGTCCCTATACCAAGATGGTTTGGGAAGATTTTTATTGCATTTTTTTATTGGGGGATGGAGCATATTGAGGATTTTTATATGATGGAATATGGTAGTCAAGGATTCACCTAAGGAGGTGAAGGCGATTGGGGTTAGTAAGAGAGATAAAGTGGGTAAAAAGGGTGGGTTATTTAGGATATGTGTAGAAGTGGGTAGGATAGGAGGGGAGTGATTTGATTTATGTGATTTTCATGTAGGTTTAGGATGTGGATTAGATGGTTGGGATTTGGATGGAAGATTAGCCTTAGGGGATTTAGGAGGTTGTTTTGGTTTTAGATTGGTAGTGTATTTTGGCTTGGGATTGGATTTTAATGATGTGGGATATATGTATGGTGTAGGGTTGGTTTTTGTAGGATTAGATGGTTTGATTTAGGATAGAATGGATGAGGTAGTATGGATGAAGAGGATGTGTTATATTAGGATGAAGATGGTATGTTAGATTGGGTGGATTTGGGAGAGGTAGATGTTAATGAGGGAGATGAATATTTAATAATAGAAAATTATTTAATATTATTAAAGATTTAACCTATATAATAGTGATAGACCCATATTAATTAAGGGTTGGCTAGACCACTTAATCATTATGTTCCAACACTCCCCCTTAATGTTAAGTGGGATAACATATGCCAATAGATTACCTATCTCGTGGTACACTACAAGATTTACAATCCTTAAACCATAAAGGTTTTAGGATAACATATCGGGTGAAGGAATTATAACACCTTCATCATACTCAAGTTACCTTTTGGTACAAAAGGATTTGGAATCCCAAAGATCATCCCATGATCAGTGGCTAAGTATGATTTGTGAGTTTTACATATTCTCACAAGTTCTCATAAAAGGTTATTAAACCCAAGCATATAGGAGCCTTTTATAACCAAGGACCTCCTTAATAATATGCTTGTATTGGATGTTTACCAGTAAACTCAATAGCACTAAAGAGTTTACTAAAGACCACCTTTAAGATCTTTCTACACTTCTTTCTAAAAAAGAAGTCGAGGAGGTATACATGCCCGAAGGTCTTTTTACACTTGCTCAAGGTTTTTTTACAAATGTCTGAAGGTCTTTTTACAAAAACCAAGTTCCATTAGGAGGTGACATTTTCATGCACACTCCCCCTCAATGGAAACTTTGAAAATCTAATATTTTCACGAAAGTGACAAAACTTTACAACACTCAAGGGCTTTGTGAAGATATTAGCAACCTGTTCTTCATTCGGCATGAACTTGAGATCTATCTCACCACTTAGCACCTTCTCATGGATGAAGTGTATATGTATCTCAATGTGCTTTATCCTCTGATGTTGTACTAGATTATGTGCAAGAGCTATGGTTCTTTGGTTGTCGTAGAACAAAGGAACACTATGTGGATCCTTCATCTTTATCTCATTGAACAACCTCTTTAGCCATATCGTCTCTTTTATAGCTTCCATTGCACTTCTATACTCATCTTCTATTGAAGAGATAGAAACATTTGGTTACTTTTTACTGCACCAAGTAATGGTACACTCGCACTAAATTTAAACAAAACCAGAAGTATTTTGTATCCAATACATCACCAACATGATCAAAATCACAAAATCCATATAAGTTAGCATTTTCATTCTTAGTATAATGCAACCCATAATTGATTGTACCTTTAATATATCTAAGAATCTTTTTGCAAGATTCCAATGATCTCTATAAGGTTCCTACATAAACCTAGAAGCAATTCCTACTACATATGAAATATCTGGTCTGGTGATAGTTAGATATATCAAACTACCAACTAACTAGCCTATATAAAGTAGGATCAAATTTTTCACATGCAGGTTTAGGATCAATTTTCAGTCCAACTTCCATAGGAGTAGAAATTAATTTACAATGAATCATGTTAAACTTATTCAATACATTGGTTGTATATTGTTCTTAAGAAACAACAATAGAATGTTTATCTTGAAATACAACCATGCTAAGAAAATGATGTAAGAGACCTAAATCAGTCATTTCAAAGTATTGTTTCAATTTTTCTTTAATCATATAAATTAAAGCAGGATTATCACCAGTCATAAGAAAATCATCAACATATATACAAACAATGATAATATGTGATCCTTCTTTCTTAATGAATAGATCATTGTCAAAAGAACAATTAAATCCTAACTATTTAAAGAAAGAATTAATTTTCACATACCAAGCTCTAGGAGCTTGCTTTAAACCATACAAGGATTTTTTCAATTTACAAACATAGTTTTCTTTACTAGTTTCTTCAAATCCTTTAGGTTGAGACATGTAAAGTTATTCTTTTAAATCACCATTCAAAAAATCATTTTTCACATCCATTTGGTGGATTTCCCACCCAAATTGAGCAGAAATTACAAATAAGGTCCTAACAGTACTCATTTTAGCTACGGGAAAAATGTCTCAACATAATCAATACCAGTTTCTAAGTGAAACCTCTAGCAACAAGTCTAGCTTTATGTTTTTCAATACTACCATCTCCTTATATATTTTACTTTGTATAACCACCTAACCCTATAATACTTATTTTCTCTGGAGGTGAACCAACTCCTGTGGTTTGATTTTGAATTAGGCATTATATTCAACTTGCATTACATTGATCCACTTCTCATCCTGAGAAGATTCTTCAAAATTTGTGGCTCAGTTCATATAAGGTCATTAATGCATGGTACGTATGATGGCTTCTAGTCATTTTCCTAAGATCAATAGGATTAGAACTCTCTAACACAGATTGAGCCCATTTTGGTTTCTTAACTAAGGAGTTAGGAGATTCAAAAGCATCTATAGTATCAACACAAGAAACATCATCATGACCATTTACTATATTCTCATTATCAGAATCATAACCATCATTAGAAATATTGATAGAGTTAGGAACATCTTTACCATTATCAGATGAACAAAAACATTTTTCCAAAACCACCACATTGCAATTTTTCAGTTACTTCCCTTTTTAAAGGTCGTAAATCCTTAGACATGTAGTGTTAATACCATATCCAATGAAAACACAAGAGAAAAAAGTCATATCAAGTTTCTTTCTTTTCTTTTTAGGAATGTATAAAGAATCAAGACTACCAAAAAATTTAGATGAGAAATATCATGTTTTTGATTTGACCATTTTTCTAAAGGAGTTGAAAGATGAATAGCTTTGGTGGGAACCCTATTTAGAATGTAGACTATTATGTTCATTTCTTTTGCCCACAAAAATTTGGGAAGACTAGCAGAATGAATCATAGTGCAAGCCATATCTAAAATAGTCATATTCTTATGTTCTATAACACCATTAGATTGGGGATAATGAGGAGAAGTTAATTCCCTTTTAATACCACAATCAATACAAAAAATTTCAATTTTTTCTAACATATTCACCCCCATTATCATTCTAAGTCTCTTAATTTTATAATTTGAAGAGTTTTCAACAGATGCTTTAAATTCCTTAAATTTCCAAGTACATCAGATTTATTTTTAAGAAAATATGACCAAATCATCCTGGTGAAATCATCAATGAAAGTCACAACATATAAAGAACCATTTAATGAAGCTACTTCAAGAGGTCCTCTAACATCACTATGAATAAGTTCTAGTGGGGAAGAGGAACTCTCTTCAAGATGTGAGTGAAAGGGTTTAACACTTTGTTTTGAGTGTAAACACCCTTCACACGCATCATGAGAAGAAGAAAACATAGGTAAAACCTTTCACAAGATTATATCTAGCCATTTCATATAAACTTCTATAATTAACATGTCCTAATATTTCATGCCATAGTTTTGAATTATTCAAACTTTGAGAAACAAAATAGGATGCAAAATGGAAATCATCAAAAATATACAACCATTTATTTTTAATTCCTTCAAGCTATTATATTATCATTACTATCCTTGATCTACCAATTATCTTTCAAAATTTGAATAGCCAAACCATCATGAGTTAATTGAGAACATGATAAAAGGTTCTTTTTGAGCTTAGGAACAAATAAAACATTATTCAACACACCATTAGCAAATTTTACTTTCCCTTTCTCTATTGCTTATAAAGATGAGTTATCACCAAGATACACACGTTCATTGATTTTCACAACATCAAATAAAGAATTTGAAACACCAGTCATATGATTTGATGCACTTGAATCTAGAATCCATTCAAAATTAGAGGAAGAATACAACGCAACATATAATGCAACCGTTTTAGGAATATCATTAGAGCTATCCTTTTTCCTTAAATTGTATTTAGAAGAAATAATTTGTTTTTTATTTTTATGGATAGGTTTCTTAGTTTTTCAATCTTCCTTTTTATGTCCAAATTTACCACATTTTTGACATTTACCACTAAAGCTAACACGCAATTGATCAGAAGAAAAAATTTTCTTATCAACAAAAGAAGATTTAGATCTAAATTTTTGATCTGAGAAGGGCTTGCGAGGTTTGAACTTTGAAATTCTGAGTAAGAAGTTCCTGAGAGGCATTCTCCTTAGAGTCAAAGTTCATCATCACTTTCTCTTCTTGTATCAAAAGTGAACTCAAGGTATTTAAATCAAGTAGATCATTTTCATTTTGATATTTAGAGTTCAAGATAGAAATAAAATTCTAAATCTTTCATGTATATTTAACTGAACAATAAAGTAGATTAATTTTTCACCAATTAAATCACAATTGCATCCATCTAATTGTGCTTTAATATTTTTAATTTTGGCTAAGAAATTAACTACTTTTTCATCTCCTTTCATAGGAGTTGTAAGCAATTCTAAAACTAATTTAATAATTTTAGATAAACACGTACCTTCATGCATGGATTCTAGTTGTGTCCATACCTCTTTAGGATGTTCAATATTACCAATGTGTAGAAGGTACTCATCATTCACATTACACAAAATCATGGAAAGAGCCTCCTGCATTCGTTGCGAGTATGTATTCATGTTATCTACAGTTGTTTGACGACCGGTGGGAGCAACCTCAGATCCAAACAATTGTCCAAAGTTTCCTCACCATAAGTTCTGATTTGACCCTGATCTTCCAAATGTTGTAGTTGGTTCCATTCAGATCTGGGTTTTGTCAAGACAGAAATAGTTGGATGCCATTATTTTCCTGAACCTGTAAAACACACCCCATTATAATATACAATGTACCACAGAGTTAGATACATATTTATAAAAAAAACAACCTTTTAATAGAAATAGATCTAAATTTTATAGATCTACATAAACTATTTAATCATAACTAATTTTTTCATTACAATGCATATTAATTAACCTCCCATGATCAAAATAATAACCCTGCAATATAAAAGGATTTGTATTATACCCTAGACTTATATAAAAAAAAATTCGACCATATAGAAGTGAAGAAGAAACCCCTAAGAATGCAAAACAACTTACAAATTCTAGAAAAAAATAATGTAGACAAATATCTGTCCAACTTAAATTTGATGTCTAAATGACCATGAAGGACTGACCTTATTTAACCAATAACTATGACGGTCATTTGATGGTCAAATTTAATTGAGTCAAAACTTGTTGTGTATTTCCAGAATGTGAAATTCCAGAATTTATTCTTCTATATAATATTAGGGAGGTTATATTTTTTTATTATTATTGGTAAATAGTTTTTTGAAAGGGACTATACCCTTGTATACAAAAGGGGGCCTAGAAGCCAGAATAGGAATGAAAATCATTACAAAAAGGATCAAGATCTAGATGAGACATAGAAACCCAATGTAACCAAAGAGAAATTACCTAAAACATTAAACCAGTTTGAACACTACAAAAGAGAGCAAAAAATAGCAAAAAAATAGCAAAAAACACAAAGGAAGACATCAAGAGTATCACGAGATCCACAATTACTTCTTGGCGGCTTTGTCGATTCTAGATTTGATAGTCTACCAAGAGGTGAACATAGCCAATGTCGTCATATGAGTAGAGTCAGTAACATCCAGCTGTTGAATGGTCTGTTTGCTTTCCTTTTCCGTGCCCCAAAGAGTTGTTGGTATTCCACTGAGATTAGAGACGTTGCGGACATGCTGCTCAATAAATTATTCGATTGCACTAAAAATAGCCATATTATGGTCATGGCGAGTCTTGGCTTTCCCTAGATGGTTGTCCAAGGAGTTCAGTTTTTTGTAGATATCTTCAACCTATTTATTATCAATATCAACCTCCTCCTCCTTCTTCCTCTTACCTTTTTGCTTTGCCAAGTTTTTAACTTCTTCTTTCAACAACAGATATATCACTGGGGTCTAAGGCTTCCAAGGCCTTTTTGGAGCTCTCAATGTTTGCCTCCTGATGAACCAAAACTACTAATATGCGGGAGGTTATGAGCAATTTCCAATTCTTGAGAACATTCCCAAAATAGAATGTATCAGGTTCGATCTTTTAGAAGACCTAGTTATAGGTCTAGTCGAAGTGGAGGTGAAGGGGGTGGGAGCAAAGGTGGGGGAAACTAGAGGGAGCTTAGAAGGAAGATGGCCAGGGGTGACAAGCAGCAAGATGGGGAAAGAAGGAGAGATGGGGGTAGCGGCACTTTTATGCCAAGAGAAGGAACAGAGATGGGGGAGGTTGGGATGCTGGGAGACCTAAGAAGACAAAGATTATGCAACAAGAAGATGAGACCCTGATGCAGAGGGACCACACGTGCATGCTTTTGAAACTCTAAAATGGAGCACTCAAGAGAATTAAGTAGATAATGAGGGAAACATACCGTGAAACTTTTTTCAAGTGATTAAGAACACAAAATGCTTTAAAGGCATGGCCCTGACAAATCTCCCCTCCAAAGAGATGTAACCGCACCATCATACGAGATGACCTCATTAAAAGGTGGAGGGATAGTGCTTTGACCTCGTAGACCCACCCATGAATAGACCAATTTCTCATTACCCTCAACAAATTTCCTCTCCTCAGCACCCCTGTCAATCCTTTTATTAAAAAAGTGGTACCCATCCATGCCAAGGCCTGTTGCTTCGGCTATTAACTCTTCATTGATCAAAATTTTTATCCCCATATATTCCACTATGCGATCCTTCCAATCCTTCACAAAATGCATGGAAATGCTTTGGTCGTGACCCTGAATCTTCTCAATAAAATTAGTGATGCCTCCCTGGTTGAGAAGATTCCAAAGCTCTTCATTATTTTTCCACTCCAGGTCCTCACATCTAACAAGGGGCACCTCCCATTATCACCATGCGTAAGTGTTTGCAAATATAATTTTCAAAATCCCTATGAGAAATTCTATAGCAAAATCTTACTAGTCCACCTTTCTCTATTTAAGATATTTTACGTGATGTAATGATGACTAGTGTAGCCATTTTGCTATTCCCACGAATGCTCTGTGAGCCTTATCTGCTATGTACAGGAAAACCCGCATGTGTGAACTTGACCCCCTTGAAACCCACTCCAGATCATCATCATCCTTATTACGGACTTGAGAATCCATAAAACCCTGTTTAAAAGTTGTTATAGGCACAATATTTCCCACGCATGTGTGGCTTTAATCTTCATATAGATCCACTTTAAGTCATCATTATACTTTCTATAACCTTGATTGCCCGTCAAGATCTCTTGAGTGCTATTTTAATATCAGCACATGTGTGGAGTCTTATTCTTAAAGTCCCACTCCAAATGCTCATTTATCTTACCCCGAATTTGCATGCTCATAAGTATCCGCTTGTATGTTGTTTTGAATCTATTCAGGAATGTGATCTCTATTATCCCAAATAATGTGATTAACATTTATGCCATAATTAGCCAATGCATCTACCACCTTGTTACCCTCCCGGTAAGTATGCTTGATCCGAATATTATTGAAGGTTTGGAAAATACTTATGGATTCCAAGATGAAGTCCTTGATGTTCCAACTTGGAGGTGAACATTGATTAAGATGATTAATGATATTAAGTGAGTCTCCTTCTAGAATGAGATTTTGGATATTATGAGTCTGAGCAATTCTAAGGCCCCATAAAGTAGATAATGCTTTAGCAAAATGATTAGTTTGTATTCCCATTTTACCAGCATAAGCAGCAATCAAACTACCTTTATGATCCCGGATCACTCCTCCCCTATTGTAATTCCAGGGTTACCCTTAGAGGCCCCATCAAAGTTCAACTTATACCAGTTAAGATCAGGAGGATGCCAGTGTATCAAAGATCTATCAATACTATTACCGAGAATTATTTCAGATATTGTCGCTCCAATCTGCCATTGGGACAAGATATGCTCTTCATTTTCTGGATAACTCTTGTTCTTGGGGGGTTTAAATCTAGCAATATTTTCTTTAATAGCATTAGAAATTTTCCCAATACTGAGCTTAAAATTTTGTTTATTATTTCTAAAGATAATATCATTTCTATCTTTCCATATCCTCCAAATAACATGAGGTATTACCAAATTCCAGAGCCTTCTTACAACACAATGTTTATAGGGTGGGCTCCATTGGGTCCAGAGCTGATTGAAGTCCTTCGAACCACCCAGAAAGCTTTAAAATTAGAGAGGAAAAACTTTAGAGAGGAAAAACTCATATTCGTAGCATAATCACAATGGATAAACAAATGATTGATATCCTCGAAGTCTTTTTACATAGATGACATCTATTAGGCATTATTAAATTCTTTTCTTATCGGGTTGTCGGTGGTAAGAATTCTACCCCGAGAGCAAGCCAAAGGGTAAAAAATTAATTTTAGGTGTTAGCTCAGTCATCCAAATTCTACTCCATTTAAACTCGTTTTGACTATTGTCAAGAAAGTATTATAACTAGTTTTGACAGTAGTCCCCATCAATAAATTATATCCATACAATTCATCCTTAACATCCAAATGACTTAAGGGGATAAGGTCCAACTAATCTTGTAGGGAGGAAATAGTCTGGATCAGATCATCTCTATCCACAGAAAGTTTTTTCCATTTCTTTTTGTTGCCATTTCTATCAATATAATCTTTGATTCTAGTGCCAAACTTGTTTTCAAGACTGCTTTGACTTTACACACCAAATCTGTCCATAAGGATACCATTAGACCAGTTATCGTCCCAGAATTTTATATCACATCCATCTCCCACTTTCCATTTACTTCCTTGTTTGGTGAAATTTATGCTCTTCACTAAATTATTCCAAAAATGGAACCATAGGGAAGGTGCTCATCTTGAAGAAAAAGAAAAAATGATTTAGGTATTTTTCTTTGAAAAATTGGTGTTGATTAAGGTATTTAGCCTTAATTAATTCTATCCAGGTTAAACTTCGGATCTCGTCCCAAGATAGCATTCTCTTCCATAATTTTCACAAGTAAGAGCCTCATTCATTTTCTTGATGTCTTTTATGCCCTCTTACTTACATAAAATGGCTCCTAACCAGCCATTTTGGATCACCATTAACCTTATCCCAAGCAAATCTAAGTGATATTTAAACTTCTCCTCCATGCCCCGCCATAAGAAGTTTTTCTAAATCCTCTCAATTATTTCTCTTTCCGGTCCCATGATCTTATAAAGAGACATGATATAGATAGGCAGATTTGTTTGAAGAGTGCTTTTTAAAAAAGAAGGATCCCAGCGACCACTTACCGAGTGAAGACTAGATAGAATGACTCCTTTCCATCCCCCTTTTTTTTTCTTAATTTTTTCAAATTAAATCATTTATGACATCCCACACCTCTTGATTAGATAAACAAATTTTTAGTGCCAAGAGAAGTCCTAAGTAAGTGGTGAAAACACTTATTTGACATCTATAATTTTACCTTATGCAATTTTAAGCCGTCCTTCCTCGTGAGTGTTGACCGTCAAATTTAATGGAGCTTTTAAAATTGATCTATTTCCCAATGTGAAATTCTATAATTTATTCATCTCGTATAATATTAGGGAGGTTATATTTTAATACATTATATTAACCTATTATAATTTATAATGTAAAAATATATTCACTTTTTAAAAAGAGGTATATAGTTAATATAATGTAAATAAAAAATAACATATAGTCTATAAAAATTATAAACTATAGTATATATAATTTTTTTTGTGTGTGTGTAAATACATATAACCCTTATTACGGGGCCCCTCATGTAATAAAAAAAATATTTAAATTCTACATAACAAATTTATAGACTATTTTGGAAAAATTCAAATCCTATTTTGATGGAGCTTTGTCTCCTCCTTCATTTACCATTGACAAAATTCAACCTGCACATATTAAAACTATAAAAAAAAATATTTCAAATATTTTACCCTTACCTCTACACAAGTTTTCACGGAAGGTAAGAAGTTTCTAAATTTTCCACCTATGAATTCACCTTGATTCTTCACAAAGTAAAACTTTTAGGTTGCACTTATTTTAAATACCCTTCCGGGTTGGTTGAAAAAACCCATACAAATTAAATAAATAAAATATAAAACATTTTCTCTTAATTTATTTAATTTACCTTTCCAAGTTGTTAAAATTTAAGGATTAAATAAATAAATACAAATTTAATCAACTTACTTATTATATAATGTTACAAATTAAATAAATATTTAAATAAACATTACATCATAACATAAGTAAATAAAATAAATACTTTACTTACATGAAATAAATAACACATGTGACACATTATTTATAGTGGAAAACCCCATAGGGTAAAAACCACTTTAAAAATAACATTTTACTTCAAAGAACTTATTTTACATCCAAGAAGATCACCTCCTCCTTAAAACCCTATTTACTAAGGGTAAAACCAAATCACTTGATTTGTTTACCTTTGATATATTTCACGAATATATCAAATGAGGACCTAAAGTCCGTTTTATATAAGGTGATCGGGTATGTCTCCCACCCACCTTTTCAACCTAAATGGTTGACACATATACCTAGGTGAGTGTATTTAATAAATATTAAAAATAAATGATTCACATTATTAAATACTTACCTAATTTATATTTACCTAGGTATGAATATTTAATAATAGAAAAGTATTTTATATTATTAAATATTTAACCTATATAATAGTGATGGACCCATATTAATTAAGGGCTGGCCAAACCACTTAATCATTATGTTCCAACAAATAAGATGTTTGACTAAGGTGTGATTGGAGGTCAAGAATTTGTTGGTTAAGATTTTGGATGGTTGTGAGGATGGTGGGATCAACTTGGGATGGGTTAGGAGATTGTTGGATAAAGGATGTGAGTTTCATAATTTGGTTTTTTAAAGATTGGATAGTAATAGGGATGTTTTGATCAAAGTGGGAAGGTAAAGGTTGATGGGTGGGGGATTTGACTTTGATGGGAGCCATGATGAGGATGGGGGTTTAGATAAAATTTAGGAATAGGATTGGGTATGGATATGATGTAGGTAAGATATGATTAAGATGGAGGGATTAGATGTGGATGGGATGGATTAGGAAAGGGGATAAGATTGGGGTAATTAGATGGATGGATTTGGTTTTATTATGTTTAGATGGGGGTTGATTTGATTGTTTGATTAATGTGTGGTCAAAATGATATGTAAGCAAACAACACACATGCAACACACAACCTAGCTAGTCAAGTGGGTGTGCAACATAAGCTATATCCCACTTTCAATACCACACATGATAGTGGTGCTCACTGAGTTGGCCCACCTTTACGTCAATATATGATCAACTAGCGAGTAATATTCAATGGTTCCTTCCCCTACACTATAGCTTGATTGTGGCCAAAGGCTACCTATGCTAGGATAAATAAGGCTTGCTAAGGGATTCCTCTATATACCTTTCGATACGTGAGGCCCAAATCTATGTTGCAAGGATGTTGTCTAAGGCCTAGGTATTGGGACGTGGAATCCCCTCACTTCATGTCATGCTTAAAACATGTAGACGCTTAGCCAATAACGACAACTCTCCAAGGATTTATATACCCCACTCGGAACATGGGGTGTGTCTACATGCGTGGAGATGAAGCCCACGGTCACGAGACCCCTAGGACTATGACAAGTGCATGGTGATGAAATCAATGTCACATTATCCTTAAATAATTAAAAAGGGAAGAAGGTGGATCACAATTTATCTTTAGTATTTTTCAAGGATACGATAGGAGAGCATACACGAAATCCAACCTTTGGGTTTAACAAGAAAACATGCAAAAGATGCAAGAAGATAATATGAAGATTTTTAATTTTTAAATGATAAAAAGATGATTAAACAAAATGTAAAAGGGGTCTTCAAGAGGAGGCCCTACAAAAAATTGGATTAGTAGTTTGTATAATAACCTCAATTCTTAGACAAACATGCTACAAAACAAAGGGGGTTAGTAGTTTTAGATAGAAAAAAATTGTAAGCTAAAAATGATGGATTTTGCTTTGATTGAGATAGATAAGCTACAAAACATAATTTTAGATTCTATAAAAATGTTTCAAAAATAAAAATATGCAATTTTATACTTAATGTGAAGATGGAAATCACTCTCTAGGATAAAAGTGCTACTACTGAAAAGGAAAACACGTTGTTTTTGTAAACGTGTTTATGTGTTATCAAACATGTTAATGTGTTAGAAAATGTGTTGATGTTGGTAAACGTGTCTATTGTGTTAGCAAACACGCTAATGTGTTTGCAAATGAATTGATGTTGGAGAACGTTTAGATGTGTTAGAAAATGTGTTGATATTGGTAAATGCACTAATTGTGCTAGAAAATTCGTTGATGTGTTAGAAAATGCACCATGTTGGTAAAAGCATTGATTGTGTTAGCATGCACTAATATGTTTTCCTGTACACACAAAGTCAAAAAGAGAAAATACAAATGCATTTATATATAGCATACATGCTAAAACAAGTCATGAACGCACTAATACGACACGCATTCATGAAAAACACAAAATTTAAAGGTGTAAATCATATTTTTATGAAACCAAATTTGGACAGCTTGGTGATTAGGTGATAATAAAAGGAAATTAAAAATATTTGGGGGTGTAGGCCCATGGTGGGTGCCAAAAATTTAGATGAAAATCAAGTTAGCATGCACAAATAAAATGAATATGAAACTAATTCAAATGCAACATGCAAACTCAACAAATCAACTACCTCAGATCAAGCAAAGATGAAAGGAAGAGGAACAATACTTGCACTTACCATCTAACATGCAATTCTCCTTCCTTGATGGGTGGATGTGCTTGTAAGATGATTGATTGCTTCATATTTGGATGTGGATGCACTTGGACAACACCTCCCTTGATGATTGCTTGATTATTGATGAAGATGATGGATTGCTTGGTTGTAGATGGATGATTGATAGAATGGATTGATTAAACTAAAGAGGAAAAAAAATATTATGGATTTAGAAGATGTCTCTCATGGAGGATGAGATCTTGATTTATAGTTTGTGAGTGGAAAATTGAATGGTTGAGATCTTTTCATGGTGGATTGAATCCAAGGGTTGGAATTGGATGAGAGGATGGAGGATTCTAGGGTATAAATTTCTAGATTTTTTGAGGGATTTCCTTTGAATTAAAAATTCAATGGAATGTTATAAATGTTTTTGTATATTTGAAAATGAGAGGGAAAAATGGAGAAGCTTCTAGATTTAGAATCCTCTAGATTTAGAGGTGATGTGCACATGATTAGTTTAGGTTAATGATGTGATTAGGATAATTAATGATAGGCATTACATGGAATAGCTAGTGATAGGTGTAGGTGTAGACTAGGGTAGGTAAGACATAGGAATATTAAATTCCTATAAATATTAAGTGGGATTAAAATAAGATAATGTGATATAATAATGAAATAAAAGAGATTAAGGATGAAATAAGATATAAAATGAAAAAAAATTAATGATAAATGATAAATGATGAATGATGGTAAAATGATAAAATGGATTAATAATTATTATTATTATTATCTCATGCCCCTTCTTCTAATCAAACTAGAGAGACCTCAACTCATGATAGCCATACTCGTGAGTTCCACACTATTTTCAATGATGTACCCATTGCTTCCCAATTACCTCATATTCCTTCCATTGAGGAAATCCTGCCCAAAGTCCTCCACCTACACTTGAACCCACTTCACCTATTCCTCCACCCATAGAGGAACACCCTTCATCCCCTCCCTCACCTGTGAAGGAGCCTCCTACTAACATCAAGATTATTTCACCTTTGGCTTCTCCACCTAGAGATCCATCACCCACAGTACATCTCCGACCCATGAAAGGGGCTTGTTTACTTCCTCCACCTATCAAAGATCCGATAGAAATGTTCTTTACCTTTAGGTGACCATTCTCCATCAGCCACCCAAGATTTTGCAGACTTACTTTCTACTCTCTTACCCACAGAGGATGAAGTTAGAAAATTCCCCATCTCTAAGACACATTTTACGAGAATTATCATTAGATCCACATCAACCTCACCCACTATAGTGTCATTCTCACACTTAGCCAATCACCTAGATTATGTAGATAGAGCCCTAATTTGGGGGCACCTTCTACTCCCTCGTCTCAATGTAAATGCATATGTCACTTCTTTGGCACTTCCACTATCTATCCATAAATATTTTGACCAATCAAACCAAACACAACCACAACTATCACAAATTCCACCACCATGCCACTCATGGATCAACTCACACCCCTACTCGTAACCCAACATAAACCTACATCCACACCCATACCTACATCATCTTCCTTACCTAAACCCATTGCTACCTTAGGGGTCATCCCAAGTGCTAGCCTTGCTCATCCACCCATCAAATTAGATCTAGCTACATCTTCCAAAGCCAAAACCAAACCTACCCTGGCACACAAACAAAAGAACCAACCCCATATATCTCGTACTCCCACTTCGTTAATCACACTTTCATCACCTTCATCTCTTCCGTCCATTTTAGGACCTTGCCCTTCTAGCATGGTTAAGAAACCTACACCCACCGGTAGACTAAAAACACACAACGATATTCTTCCTCGCAGACCTCTACCATACCCAAGCACCTGATATGACTTCCGCCCACACCTGCAATGTCCTTACCACCCATACCTCCAATACTATCTATCATTTCTTCACTACCCACGACGCTTTAGTACCTTTCCCTCACACCTCCTGCACGACCCGCGCCATCTCTACCTTCATAGTGTTGGTACCCAAATGTGTTCTCCTTTTCATTATGAGTAGCATCGAAATATGGCATGAAGCTTGAAGACGAGATAGATCATGATGTATGCCTTTTTGTAGCACTCTGGGATGTGATCTAACCGGAACTCAAATTTGTGGAGAGATGGATAGCACTCAAATAGGACTTGATCTTGTCCTAACTATTTTAGGTTGTGCCTTTCAATCAAGGTAAGAGAAACTATATTGCAGCCTCTGTTTTGTGAAGGAGGTGAAGATATCCTTTTAATGTGCAGGTTGTATGGAAATGGCCTTAAGAAAACATGATCAATTTTCCATTATTCAAACTCAACTGAGCTATCACTACTAAATGATGGAAATGCTTTCAAGACAAGGATGAGGCTGCTAGAGACATGGTATGATCCTGATTTTCTTTGTGCATTTTTGTAAATGGATTGTATTATTTTGTTGACACACAATGCAATGCAGGGGTAGTATGGGGTAGGATTAGTTTTTTTGAATGAATTTTTGGTGGGATATTTTAGGAAAGATTAACCAAAATCTGTCAAATTCTTTGAGGACCTTTGCAATAAATTTTGTAACACCTAAACAACAGAATGCTTCAAAGGGGTTAAGATACTCCTTCAACCAGGATATGTGTACCAAATGGAGGCCCATATCTACACTCTTCCACATAATCTTTAATAACTTGCCACAAAATCTTGAAGCATATGAACCAACAAAGCATCCAAAAACCTCTATTTTATCATGACCTAAGGTGCACCCAAAGGTTTACAAACAATCTCTAAATTCAAGGAAGGTAAAGTGATTTTAAATTTTTTTATCCCTTTATCAGATGAAAGCTCTTCTGAATGTGAGATTGCAAATACCACTAAACTATCAACAAGAAATGAGACCATGTATGATCAAGAGATATTTTAAACAAAAGATTGTAACAAGAGAAAGAAACAAAAATTGAAAATATTATGGAACATAAGTGCATGCAAATTTTGCCAAGAGACAACACAAAATAATCTAGAAATGATCAAATCTATTAGTAGGGAATGTTATAAGAAAAATATCGAGCTTGTTGATGGATTTACAACTTAAACCAACTCAACCTAATACAAATATTATACAAAATGAAATTATAAATGGTTCTCGGTGGTTTCTCGGAGAATGGGCTTCTTCTCGGATTTTCTCGTGAATTTATAAGTTTCTCTAACCTTTTGTATGTCTCAACACATGCATTATATAACATTCAATTACATTTGATCCTTCTTTCCCAAGAAAAGAATATGCCTAGCATCAAGTTTGTTACAAAATTCCAACATGATTCGCAGATAGGGACATTTAACATATTTGCAACAAAAGTTGCCAAATGTTTCAAAAAAGGTGAATCATTACAAATCATTCATCATTATCCATTGTGGAGGCAGTGTTTTTAATTCTCCTAGCATGCGAGACCCCTTCCATTTCATCCTTATCATTCCAAAATTTGATTTTGTAACTTTTGATTTGATCTTTCACGTTTTACATGGGCTAGGGCATAATTTCACTTCAAAAACATCTCAAATCTGCAAATTGATCCTTAAAACCAATTGCATTGGTCCTTGCAGGCACAAACGACACGAATTTTCCAAAATTTGATCAAAATTGATGCAAAATTCGCATCTCCAAGCTTCCTGGAGAAAAAATGGTAGCCAAATTGAAGAATGTACAATTACCATTGATTTTCCCTTTTCCCTTCAATCTGGGCCCTCCACGTGTCAAAATATGATTGGGAATGAATTTGGGATCACTTTTTGACCTTTTAACATTTTTGGAAAAATGGAAAAATTGAATTTTTCTCCGCCCCTCCGCCCTTGAAATTTGGAGCTGACACGTGGCATATGGTGGGTCCCATTGAAATCATGCTTCAATTCTACACATTTCCACCCTTTTTGGAAATTGGAAATTTTTCACTTTTTTCCCCGCAGCCCGCACCTCTGGTTCCTTCCTTGCCACTTGTTGGTCATTGGTTTATCATGGAGCCACGCCTCAAATTTTCATTCTAAGTCTTTTTGCGAAAAGGAAAAAATCTCTTTGCCTCCGCTGGCCTACTAACCCGCTCTACCCACCACGTGTCTCCGTGTGGCTCATTTGCGGACCCACACTTCAAACTTCCATTTTAACTCCTTTTGCAAAGAGGGAACAATTTCACTTTTGCCCCCGTCGACTTGTCAACCCACACTCTCCTCTGCACCTGTCACGTGTCTCCTTTTGCCCCATTGTGGACCCGTGGACCCATTTACAACTTTTATCCCTTTCACCAAAAAAGGAAAAAAATGCCTAAGTCTTCCACATGTCCACCTTCATTCTGCATGTGACACATGTCCCCCTCTGCACCATTGCGGACCCGCGGCCTTTTCCTCACCTTTTTCCCCTTCGCCAAAAAAGGTAAAACTTGCCTAAGTCCTCCACTAGCCTCCCATTCCACCTTTGCATAAGAACATGACACGTGTCCCCCTGCGGTATTGTGGGGGAAATTTGGATTTTTTGCCCAAAACCAAAAATATTAATTTTTCAAAGGAAACTCTCAATTCTCATCTAACCACAAACGACCATGTATGAGGGATGGCTTGAGCTTAATTTTGATAGGAAAATGACACCCTTATAACCGTCAAAAAACACAAAATTTACCAGAGATTCCCGAATTCAATTTTTTCTTCATGGGTGAAGGATTTTTTGGTCAAAAATAAACGGAAATTGATTTTAGGCAAATTTTGACCATGGGGATTGATTTTTGAGGGAAAAATAGCATAAAACAAGTAACGACGAGCTCCAAAGGCCGGAAAGATGGAAAAAATGACAGAGGCCCATGGATTTGGAAATTTAGGGCACAAAATAGGGCATGCATGTATTTTTATTTCAAAATGGGGTAAAATAATAAGTTTGTGATCATTTCAAAGTATCCAATCTGGATGGGAAAAGTTTACAGACCACCAATTTCAAAGAAAAATGCTTTAGAACATGCAAACTATTGGGGAAAGATGGCAATATAAAAGAGGATTAAAATGGGCACCAACACACAAAGACCTCGATTATCCCCATGGGTAACTTTCCCTCTTCCACCATCCACCTTTCCCTCTAGATTTTGTGCACCCATATCACCTTTACCCAAGAAGGTAACACCTAAAGACAAAAATACACTACCCCTCACTAAGGTAGTCAAACCAACCCTACATTCTCTTGCCACCCATCCACATACCCTTACCCAAGCAAACACGATCAACACCTAAGACCACACTAACATCTAAAATGTAATTTTGACATACTCCCCCTTTGGAAAAGACCCATCCTTTGCAATCAGCCGCACTTTTTGCACCCAACCCACTTTCACTTCCCATTGTGATCCACTAGCAGGATCCTATGCCAAAATTTTAACCAACCTCCTTGAAACTTTTGTCATCACATTACCACCGCTCAGACCTTATGACCCTCTCAAGCCCAAACCAAAGGGGTTTGACGACACAAAAATTTGTGCCTACCATCATGTGTCAGGGCACGATGTAGAGAATTACAAGGCTTTAAAGACCATTCTTATCTAATTGTGTCCTCCTGAAGAAAAATTTGATGATGATGATCTTCTCGATGAGGACCCCATTTCACCCACACCTATTCCCACAATTATTCCCTCATTGCCCACTCAGCAACCGAGGCCATCACCTCCACAA
Organism: Taxus wallichiana var. yunnanensis; assembly: GCA_018340775.1. NCBI lineage: Eukaryota > Viridiplantae > Streptophyta > Pinopsida > Cupressales > Taxaceae > Taxus > Taxus wallichiana. Next base: position 573,093,820 of record CM031242.1, read on the forward strand.
CTCCTAGAGCCACCCCCAAGATTTGAAATTAACATGGTTCACATCAACGAACTCAATAAACCTCCACCCAATCGTCAGTGTGCCCACTCATCTCACAAGGTTCCTTCCCCGCCACTTGGCCTTTTCCCCTCTTGTCGCTATACTTTTCATGGCTCACTTACTTCACCTACCTCCCACCTCAAATCAACATGATCCATGTTGCTACTTGCTCGAAGGAAAAAGGAAAGGAAAAGGAAAATGACCCACCTACCAATCCTATACCCAACTTACCATCTACACCCACACATAAAATCACTATCTCGCGGCCCCACATATCCTATTTCTAATGGCATCACACACCATGCAATGCTCAAACAACTACATTAATCCCCCTAAAAATGTCCCTATATGACCTCATCCAAACCTCGTAATCCCATCATCAAGCTCTCATGGAGGTTCTTCAATCTATTGAGATTTTACCCAATGACCCTACACCCGTAGCCTCCATTATTACACCACACCATGTCACTTATCTCACCAAATTACCTCTTACATCTACACCTCCACCTACTCATCAAGTAGCTACACTCAGCTTCTCAGATGAGGAGATCTTACCACACCAAACCGATGACCCCGATCCAGCCCTCTTCATCTCTGTCCACATCGATGATATACGTGTATGACATGTTATGATCGACGGGGTTCATTAGCATTAATATCATCTCGTCCCATGCATTCGCTCAAATGTGCATACCTCGACAATTGTATGCATAAAAATCCCGTCATGTTGCATTCCTTCAATGAATCTATTACCTTTACACTTGGGCACCATCATCCTCCATGTCCACGTGGGCCCCCGCACTATTCCAAAGTTGTTTTATGTCTTAGAGTGGGAATTTCAATATAACTTGTTGCTTGGTAGACCCTGGATTCGTGTCATGGGTTATGTTCCTTCCACTTTGCATCGTTGTGTAAAATTTGAGCATGAAGGACATGCCTATACCATTCCAGTTGACCCATCACCTTTCAAAACTTTCAACATGCTTTACCAACCTAATGATGTGCTTATACCCATCAAATCATCTACCTCCATAACCACTACCATGTCACTTACACCTCCCTCACCAAAGTGTAACTGCTACCTCAACCACACTTACATCCTCCATTCCTACCACTGCCACAACCTCCATAGTTGAACCATCGGCCTCCCAATCTATGAGCTCCACCTCCGATCTGACCTCTGATACGTTTTCTATCCCAGCTACCCACATACCAACCATCGATCCCTTGGAAGGCATTTTTCAATGCCTCACTTTGGGGGAGTATCGCTCATATAGTGTCAAAACATTTCTTACTCCACAAGTGTATGGAATTCTTCACCAGCACCGTCACTATGATCATCGTATCAAAGAGCACATCCTTTATGGTCCTCCCCACCTTCATACCAATCTCACCTATGGGGGACTTGATACTACCACTTACACACCTGAACCACCGTCACAAACCCACCCATTTTCCATCGACCTCCAGTCACTCACCAATCACCGTTTCACCCATACCTTCTTGTACCAATGTGTGTGGAAAGGTTTTGGTTTTGGATTTTATGAGCAAGGCCGCTATATTGTTATTCCATGTACTACCCATAAACATAACGACCGTAGTGGTATCACTTTCTAAACCACCTACCAATAAGGCTCGCATTAAACTCATTGAAGACATCAGCCTTTCTCCACCTTCTTCACCACCATCACCACTTTCACCAATAGAGTCAATGGATCTAGAATCCATTCCTCCTAAAAAAATTCATAAACACCATCTCTTTGGGGCCTTTGACTTATCAACATGAGGGTGAGGCTCCTTCCTCTCTTCCCTTCCTGTATCCTAAAATGATCGATGATGATACCCCTTTGATTAATGTCATTCAATGTTAGGATGATGAATCTATACTCACCTACCTAGGTGCAAAAGACTCATATATTCATCGGTTGTTACCATCTGAGACACAAACCATGTTGAATGAATCGACTATAGAAATAAACATTCATACTCGGACAAACCGCACTTTCTAAAGATAGGACAATCTTTAGATGTTGTTAAACATGAAGTCATCATTTCTTTTCTCAAAGATCATAACCATGCTTTCACTTGGTCTTACACAAATATGCCCGATATTGACCCCACCATCATGGTCCACAATATCGTAACCATTCCCGATGCCAAACCTATCAAACAAAAGCTGAGGAAAATACACCCTCACATTGCTCTTCTGGTCAAAGAATAACTTAAGCACCTCCTTTACATTTCCTTCATTTTACCCATTGATTATCCCCTGTGGATTTCCAAAATTGTCCCTGTCACTAAGGCGACAAGGGGACTTTGTATTTGCATGGATTTCCATGACCTCAACCTAGCCTACCCAAAATATGACTTCCCTCTACTTGGTATTGACCAACTAGTTGACCTTACCGCTGGTCATGAGATGCTATCACTCATGGATGGTTTCTCGGGTTATAACTAAATCTTTCTTACCCCAGAGGATCAACACAAAACCACATTCATCACCCCTTGGGGACCTTCTGACTACCGAGTCATGCCTTTTGGCCTTAAAAACACTGGTGCCACCTATCAGTGGGCTATGACTTATATCTTCCATGACATCATGCAACATATATTATAATATTACGTGGATGATCTCCTAGCCAAATCTAAACACCGCTCCGAGAACCTCACCATCCTAAAAACCATCTTCGACCACCTCATTAAATATTGTGTTTGCCTTCACCCAAAAAGTGTGTCTTCATGGTTCTCTCGGGATAACTATTGGGATTTATTGTCTCCTTACATGGCATAGAGGTTAACCTACTAAAGTCAAGGCCATTCTTGAAATGATTCTACCCACTAATCTTAGGAAACTCCGTAGCTTGTAGGGCAAGTTGCAGTCTATTCGCCGCTTCATTTCATAATTGTCTGATCGTGTCAACCATTTCATCACCTTGTCAAGAAGGATGTCTCTTTTAAATGGGATAATGACTACCACAAATCTTTTGAGTCCTTAAAAAATACCTTCTCCAACCACCCGTACTCATTCCACCTAAAGATGATCAACCCTTCTACTTATACATCTTAGCTACCGATCATTCCTTGGGGGCCATGCTTTCTCATCGTGATGAACAACATAGGGAGTAGGCAGTTTATTACATAAGCCGTACTCTTTTGGACTATGAAACTTGATACACCCATGCCGAAAAACTTTTCTTATCCTTAGTTTTCATTTCCACAAAACTCCGTCATTACCTACTTGACCACAAAACCTATGTTGTGATCAATACGACCATTTACACTTCATGTATGCCAAACCTTACCAAAACCAACTTTTTCGCATGCTTGCTCATGCTTTTGGCTAACTTCAACCTCAAATTTATCCACCAAAATTCCATCAAGGGCCAAGCTATCACCGACCAATTGGCCGATGCACCTATTTCTCGATATCATCCCTCTAATTTTGACTTTCCAATAAGTCAATTGCCACCCTTTCCTAGATGAACCCACTTACCAATTGACAATCTTGTTCGACGGTTCTAAGTGTCAAGATGGGGGTAGGATAGGCATTATCCTCATTCCACTTGATGGTGAACCTATGCCTTTGTCTTTCAAACTCGATTTTGATTATACCAACAATATTTCCAAATAAGAAGTGCTCATATTAGGTCTCCAAGCTGCCTATGCCTTAGATGTTAAGTCAATCAATATCTTTGGTGGTTCTAAATTGGTCATAAACCAAGTCAATGGTATATACTAATGTCGTAATGAGATACTTCAAAAGTATAAACATCACGTAGACATACTTTTTATCACCTTCGACCGCTACACCCCTTCAAATCATCCCATGTTCAACCAACAAATTTACTGAGATACCATGGCCTCGCTTGGCTTCTCAAATCCCCGCTTCACCTACCGATTCTAATTTATTTGTCACTATACAAATATTCCAATCACCTTCTTATTTACCTTGTGAGGTTTAATCCATCGGAACCGCTACCCCTAACACCGAGTGACCTTTGGTATAAACAATATTCAAACTACCTTTCTCTCTCCATTTTTCATTCCAACCTCACCCGTAATGGACAACGTTCCTTTCTTAAAAAGGTCTCTCATTATTTCATCATGGGTGGCCTCCTTTATAAATGCAACTTTGATGGTATTCTCTTATGATGCCTTACGAGTTTTGAAATTCCTTATACGGTTCATGATGGCATATGTGGAGGCCACTTTAGTGGCCTTGCTATTGCTAAGCATATACTTCACCTAGGATATTACTTGGCCACCCTCAACCATGATTGTAGCAACTACGTTAAGCATTATGTAAAATTCCAGCAACATGCCAACCTTCATCATACACCCATTCATGCCTTATAGGTCACCCGTGACCTTTGGCCCTTCTCTCAATGGGGTTTGTATCTTGTCGAGAGAGATCAATCCTCATTCTTCCCAACGACATCAATGGATCATCACCGCCACCAAATACTACACAAAATGGGTTGAACCGATACCTCTCATTTCCACAAAAGCCAAGAAAATATGTGAGTTCATCAATCATCACATCATTTGTCGCTTTGGTGTTCCACATCACCTCATCACTGATAACAAAAAAAATTCAAAAATAAAACCCTTGCAAAAACTTTGTGATGCCTTCGGCATTCAACTAAGTTTCTTGTCACCTTATTACCCACAAACCAACGACCAAGCCGAATCCACTAACAAAACTCTAAACAAAATTCTCATGAAATTGGTTAAAGATATTGGAAAGGACTGACATACACACATTCCTTTCACTTTGTGGGCATACCACACTAGTATTCACACTTCCACTGCCGCCACACCTTTTTCTCTAGTCTACGGTATAGAGGTTGTTCTACCTCTCAAATTCCAAATTCCCTCACTCCACATTTCTTTCCATGACATGCTGAATGATGATGACTTTCATCAGGACCGTTTAGCACAACTTGAGTTATTAGACGAACGCCGTCTTAATGCCCTTGACCACCTTCAAGTTTACCAAAATGTATCAAACATGCCTATGGCAAACGTGTCCATGGATGAACCTTCCAAGTCGGTGACCTCGTCCCGAAGGAAAATCAACATGTAACCAAAGTAGAAAAAAAGTAAATGGGGCAAGTTTTCTTAATTGGCTTGGACCATACATCATAACTCATACTTATGGATCAAATGCTTATCGCTTATCTTCACTTGATGGTAAACCCGAACCTAAGCCCTTAATGCCTTACATATTAGACCATTCTACTACTAAATTTTAGTCCTACCTCACCTTCGCCCCTTTTCATGCTTTTCCCTTGAGTGCTATCCACTTCCTACACCTCACCAATGATTAAACAAGAGTCATGTGCATACCCGTCACTCTTTTTGTACCACGACATTGCACATAGCATGATTCTCATGGATAATTTTTATCCGCCTTCGGATGAGATCCCATGGTCATTTCACCCTACTTTACGAATAAGAATCTTATTCTTCACCTTAGTCTTTTCCATGACTTCAAATCCCTCACATGGGATCCAACTCCTTGAGTCAAGCTTGCAATACAAAAGATGACTCCCTAGAAAGGACATATTTCTCTCTAAATCTCTGCTATAAATAGACTCCTCCCTCGAAGGACAGCTATGTAAAGCTCTTTCAAAAAAAAAGAAGAAGAAAGTGAGAGAGAATCAAGCTTCCCGCATTGATCCACTTCACGAATACCTCAAGGAGTTAATTTCTTCATCCCATATAGACTTCCTACATCGATCAGTCTATCTCAAATTCAAGTCAAAACATAAAGCTTTTTCATCATAGACTTTCTCATTGTAACTCTGGATCTCTTGCCACAAGGCCTGCTACCAAATACCATATAAAATAATCACTTTTTCACCCTCTTGCCATTCACACTTTCATTCCCTACTTCCTCAAGGGCCCTCATGGAACCATGACATTTGGTGGTCATGTGACTAATTTTCACCTTTCGAATAATCCATCATATAATGTCTTTAGGGTCTTACGTTCATCAGCCTATCTCAGGTATGACCTACTCGTTATGATCCTAACCAATTAGGTGGCTTTCTTACCTCCTCTTATCTTTTTAAACTACTTCATTACATATTGATTACCTTATACAAGATTAGCTTCTCGACGCTTATCTTTGGGTACCTTTTCCTCTTTCATCAAATCAAAATCACCCATACCAATGTGCCCATAATCCACCCATACCTAACATACCTAGACTCAATCATGCCTAAAACCTACCAACTCATTCTCATACCTCCTCGAATTCTTCCCTAGCTTATGGGAGAACTAAATCAGCCTGAGGTCCCTTTTTTTGGGACTATGTAGGTAGCACTCTGATGGCATGGGGCACTTGGAGGTTAGCTCAGCCACTCTCTACCCTAACCAATTCACCTTTAATTTTCCTAAATCACACCCTAACCTAGTTAGTTTCATTTTATATCAATAATTGGAAATTAAACCCACCAAACAACAAATTTCTTTCCACTTTTATCATCATCAAACATATGTTCATTATGTCTACCATTTCTTTACCATTATCATGCATGTACTATAAAAAAATCTCAAACAAGACCCATATCATCATAAATTGCACAAATTAATGAACCTTCAACTCCGACTCCACCATGCCTAAAACCTAACTCAATTCATACTTAGACTATAACCTTGACTCAACCATGCCTACAACTTGACTCCACCATGCCTAAAACTTGACTCCATCCATGCCTAGACCATAACCTAACTCCACCATGCCTAAAACCTGACTCAATCCATGCCTAGACCACAACCTAACTCAACCATGCCTACAACCTAACTTGATCCATGCCTATGACCTGACTCTATCATGCCTACACTACTTAATTTCCATAACATATACACATCAAAATAGCAAGATAACCACAACCATGTATACACATAATGACCATAATCATCATCATCTCTATAAATAACAATATCCCACCATGTGTCTCCATATACATAACTCTCAAATATCTTGGCACGTAGACCGGTATATTTAAACAAAACTCTCAAAACACTCATATACAACCTCACCATCTTCGGCACACAAAGCCGTATATGATCAAAAATACACAAGCTCTCGTACATCCTCACTCTCTTCAAAGACGTAGGCGGATATATAAAAAAATGACTAAAATACACCAACATGGAGGTATGTCCATCATGCATCATCATACCGGATATCCTCCATCTCGCCTCTCATGTCTCCTCCTTGGCTCCTGTCCAAAAACCTCGATAACATCTCACCACCTACCATGGTTCGGGGCCGGGTCCACTGCCAAGATACAGCACTGAGTTGGCCTCCATGAACTAGTGGCCTCACCCCGATCCTTGTTATGTTTGTGGAGCCTATTTTCATGTTAGAGTTTGGTACACCTTCTATATGTTACACTTGGGTATGTTTACGGCAGTTTATTAACCCATGGGTAATGAGTAACCGTTATGGGTTGTTTTTGGGCCCATGGTTTTTACCCATTGTTTTGTAAAACCACGTCTTTGGCTACCCATAGGTTTATGGGACGGTTTTGGTTTTTGCCCATTGTTTTGATACCCATAGTTTTGTATTAAATCGCATAAGCAATTGTCTATTTATATGGTCTTATGCATATGATAGAAAGATAAGCAAAAGTATTACGTATGTGTTTTGAATTTGGGTGTGAATTCTATAGAGTTTGTTGAGCATAGCTCCAAACGGATCTCGGGTATTGTATTGAGAGATTGAAGGCTTGTAATAAAATCTAAGCAAGTGATTCTTGGTGGACGTAGCCCAAATTGGGTGAACCATGTTAAATTTTGTCTCTCATGTTGTGTTATTTATTTTGCACTTTTATTTGAGATCTATAATATTTTTTTCGTGCATAATAATTTCTCTTTATTACGATTCTGTAAGGGATTATTCCACATATTTTATCTCTTATTTCCTCACAATCCTATCTCGAGGATCACTGACCCCCTGTGCTCTCCACGCTATAGGTGCGAGATATGGTCCTCTCACTCGAGGACCTTGTGCCATGTACTCTACATATGATAGACAATCCCATCCTGTCACCATCAGATGGCCTTGATAATACCTGGCCTCATCTCAAGCCTCTCAAAACCTAGCTAGGGGTACTGCTCGAGGTGGCTCCATCGGCCTCTATCCCCGCATTGCTTTTACCTATAAACTTGGACCTTGTCCCAAAGTGCCTATGGTGGTGTTATCGGCCTCCACCCTCACGTGCATGTATCTTGGCCTGTAAGGTTTGGATCTGTGCCTGTGTAGTGGCTAACTGGCCCTGTAACCTAGTAACATGTGCCTGTGCAGTGGCTAGCTGCCCCTGCAACCTTGTAACCTACACTTGTAGGGCAGCCACCTGACCATCATCAACATCCCCATCTCCAACCCGGGCCATGTAGACATGTAGACTAGTCACTTGTGCATGCAATACGGCCACCTCTACCTCCAATGCTACTAACTACCCTTGTACCATCCCCAACTGTAATTAGTGTCACCACCTACCCCTGTAGGGCATCTCTTTGCATGGTGATGGTGGCTAAATCTGGCTTCCTAGGCTTTGGAGGTACTGCTCGTAGCTAAGATGCCCATCACTATCTATACACATGTCTGTCACTCTTGCCATCATCAATCCGCCAGTCCTATAACCTTCTCATCTTGTCCGATAGGTACTACTGGCTATAGAAGTGGTAGTGGTCTCTCCACATCATCCCTCCGGTACTGTGGGAAGGGTGGTGGTATATCATGTAGTAGTCCAAACTATCGTCGGACCCTATCTACGGGATCATCTCATGCTCTCCTACATGATGCCCCTATATCCATCTGAGTAGCCGAATGCCGCCTAACTCCTCGGCCATTTGTCTGCGTATGATGGATAACCCACCTCCTACAGCTCCATATAATATCTACCCCAAACAATCCCTCCAGTAGCCTCCGGCAATATGCTACATCATGTGTAGCCCCTGTCTAATCATTTCTCTCGATAATAACATACACCCATCACCTATACCCCACCCACACAAAACTCAACTAAAAGGAAACATCTCGGGGCATACCCACTAGACGCACACAGATAATGTGCCCATAGGCCCAGTAGTGAAGAAAGAATGTACAACATAGGCTGAACCTATGGAGCTGCCTATATGCCCATAAATCTCTATATAACTACACCGGAATGTTGGTGCCTAGGAAAATCGGGTCCTCTCCATCATCATGTCATGTAACACTCCCATCAGTGATCATGGGAATCTCCCACCCTCTGCATTTGGCAGTGGAAAATAGCATACTACCTCCATCAGTAATATGACTAGCCTTATCTCCTCTTAACAAGCTAGGTACATCTCTCCATAGCTCAGGCTGGCACTATGGAATGTCAGCTCCGCCATCCCCTTCCCAAATATTGTCAACATCAACTCCTCTTATTCCTCTAAGGAGATTGAATATACATGCGTACCTAATATAGGTAACCACAAGGTCTCGAACATGTCCTCCAGGGGTGATCAAGTTATCTCACCCATCGGTAGGTGGAACGTGTTGGTTTCCCCATCCCATCTATCAATGAGGGTGACCATCAGACTAGACTACCAAACTATATGCCGGTAGTGTCATACCCCACTTAGGCCCACCTCCTCAACATGCCACAACTCCTCGGTTGTCACTATGCCTCGAACTATCACGAGCAGGGGTGGCACCCTGTCTTGCACCCTCAACTAATCTCTCGCCTACATCCAACAAAATGATCACATTATTCATGACCTAATCATTTTTACCATCACCCGTACTGCACCCATTCCCCTACCCATTTTACATCACTAATTTTCTACCCTACCCTAACCTACCTACCTACCTACCTAACCTACCCACCCTACTAACCTACCCTAAGCTTACTCCAACCCTATCCTTACCTACTCTTAACCTCAACCCTAACCTACTTACCTACCCTAACCTACCCTACCTCACCCAACCTACTTACCCACCCTAACCTACCCCTACCCTTCCCCACCTAACCTACCCTAACCTACTTGCCTCCCAACCCTACCCTACCTACCCAATCTTAACCTACCTACCTTCCTACCCAACCCCACCCTAAGCTACCTACCCAACCAAACCCTACCTACCTACCCAACCCTAACCTACTTACCTCCCAACCCTACCCTACCTACCCAACCTTAAACCACCTACCTACCCAACCCCACCCTAACCTACCTACCTAACCCTAACCTACCCACCTACCTAACCTACTCCAACCCTCCTCATCATTCTACTTACCCACAACCTACCCAACCCAATGTCACCCTCCCTCTTTATACACTCCCTAACCTTACCTATTTACCCACAAGTCTCAACACTTGGCCCCAACCACCCAAAGTGCTTTCCTATTCCACATTTTTTAGGCAAGTGTTTTGTTCCCCTAACCGAGAAGTGGTCCTCCCATACCGACCATGGTTTACCGCTTAATGGAATTGGTCACCTCATTCGTGACTAATCCTAGTTATACACCACTGACGCTGGTCAACATTTGACCGACATCGATCAATGTTGTGGTAACACCCAGCGGTAATGCACTTGCCCTAGCTTTCCCATTTTTTTCTCATTCCTCACCTCCCCACCCCCATTCTAACCTATAATCCTTCCCACCTAGCATACTACCTATTCCCACCCTCCCTTGTCCCTCTTTTACCCAATTTCCCCCTCACATTCAAATTTAATTTCCCCCCAAACCCATCTTCCCCAACCCAAATTTCTATCAATTTCTTTAAAACAAACATAGATGGATTGAATCCTACTTCATCACATTGCCGCTGCGAGGTGGTACCTTGAGCTCTTCCCGCACCGGTGGTCCCACAATCCTTCTCCCACCTCTTCCATCCCTAAATGAACTGTCACTCTCTAACCACTCAATCCACTCCAATCGATCCAACTCAGCACGTGAATCCACCTATCGACCACCTATCACTAACCACGTAGCTCGCCAACCTCGTCCTCCGTCTCACTCGGTCACTTTCCACCCTTTTTCTCTCTCCTCTGTCATTTTATCCTCTTTTGCAAAAGATAAATGAATTTAACGTAATGCGTATTTTTCTCTTTTTATAACAACCCCAACCTAACCGGCATCGGTTTACCCTATCGCATCGATCATGTGGCCTAGCTTACCATCGTCATTCAATTGCGACTAGCATCAATACCTTTAAACCATCATCGGTTTCCATGCTTAAATTTTTCCTACCCCTACCTCCAATTTATTACCTAAATCCTTTTTACCTCACCCACGTCTCACTTGGACATTTCCCTTTATCTTCATGACCTTATCATTGACCCCTCACCTCATTCTCGCCGAGGACTCATTATTGTTCCCATCCCTAAGCCTTACCCATTCCGTGGCCTAAATACTTGGACTTGGAAAATTACTAGTGACTGTGACCTCATGTGCTTCATATACCTTGCGGAACTATTACTTGTGTTGATTGGCCTAATGACCTTACCTTGCCTCTTTACGTGACCGTTTATCCTGACCCAACCTTTGGTGTATCGAAATATACCTAAACGTTCATGTACACGACTCCGTGTCGTGTTTCGTGATAATATCCTATACCTTGATACCGGACTCACTTCAAGCTTATTTGGATAAACCTAGTGACCTTATACAATGTAGAGTTTTCCTACTCTTCAACCTGGTACCGTGTTGTAGTTTATACATGTGTGTGCATTTGACTATTACTACCTTTGACCCTAACCCATTACCTAGATTACCCGAGTGGACCTTTTTCCCTTTTTTACTCCCATTTCCCACCTTCCTCTTCATCACATTCACCTTTTATCAAACCACTCACTAATTCCGCCTTCTACCTCATCGCCCTAGTTTGAGGGGATCACCTTTACCCACACATGGGGTAACCATATCTTATTTTTGTTAGCATTGCTTACCAATACAAGCTATGCAACAAGAAGCGAAAAATTTAGATGCCCAAATTGGGGCACACCCCCTTGGTCCCTCGACAACTTACCAACGTGGGCACCCTCACCTAACCATGGCCCTTTCACCAAAAACTAATATTAATTTAATTAATTTAATTTAATTAATCTGTGAGCTCATAATACCTATTATTTAAAATATCTTAATTGGATAATACCCACACATCCACCTCACCTATCCACCTCATCTAGCCACCTCACCCCAAGGCTTATTCTTAGTAAGTTGCCATAACTAGCTAAGACCTACCCAAACCCTAAAAATCAAATCCTATATTCCCTCTAACCACATTCTCGTCTCGATTAAAAGGAAGCTTCCATTCTATTCTGTAGAGAAAAAATAGGTGAGATCCAAGAAAATCAAAAGGATCTGCCCATTTTAGAAAACCTAGGAAATCCCACCCTAACCGATGCCAGTCACCCTAAACTAGCGTTGTCGATCCCGCAATTTTCGTTCGGTTCCTATTTAACCCCAAAATAACCTTGTTTCGAGGTTGGCACATTGTTTAGAGTTTGGGAAATCTTCTAATAACAAGTGACGAAACCGAGATGCATGCAAATAGAACCAACATTAGTACACGCATCAGAGAATCCATAACTAGCACCTAAAGCAACCACAAAGCCATTTGCCTTAACGAAAGCATCGAGGGAAGCATCAACACCACACCAAGTCCCTTCTATTTGATCACCCACCATTTTCAACCGCATATGAAGCTCGTATAAACAAAAGTGCTTTGTTAACCAGCCCCCTCGTCCATTTATCATTTAGTAGAATCTTTTACTTGCATCATTAGTTTCTACTTCCATTTCATTCCACCACCATTTTACCTCCATGCAAACTTGATACATCATCCTCTTACCCACACCCTTGAACTGCCCATATCCAGATTTTGATCATTCCCGTGCATACCCGGACCCACACAAGCCCCGCCATTGCCCTTCCATTTCCATCTAGCCTCGATGTCACCCCACCAAGTTTTTATTTAGTTTCCTATACCACAATTGTCACCAATTAACTTGAACCAACATCATTCATACCGGACCAATGTCGGTCTATGTGTTTTACCGTAAACCAAGAACGTAACCTCCAAACCTCCACCAAATACCTAAAACTACCCGAATCTTATTTTGACCAAGTACTGATAGTCCGACTAAGACCTTGACCTTGATTCAATCATAGCTTATCCTGTTGTGATTGAATTTGTTTATTAGAGACGAATGATATACCTAAATCATTTTAACTACATAGGATTTCCTTTATTGATAGCATTAAGTTATTTTAAACAAAGGATTGATAGTTGTCTAGAAAGTATCACACTTCCCAGCATCTAGCATACGCTAGGTAGTCCATTATATACTATTTTAACTTTCATTTTGTGGTATTTTTTCTATTTCGTAGTTCCTCCTAGCCAAAAGGAAGCTCTCACGATCATTGTGGATCAATAAGTCATACGCGTGGAACAACCTTCAAACGAAATTTTAATAGGTATTCCTCTTAGCCTTCTACCCTTATCTATTTCATCAATATTCAAAGAAACACTCTAGAATCAGGTAAAACAGATGATGTAGGGATATTTTGGGGACAAGTTAATCGTATTTAACAATGTTCACATTTTAGATGTCCACAAGTGGAGCTAGTAGAGATTTGGAGTTGACTATTATTTAGTGTTTTAGGTTGATTTGGATTGTATGGATATAACTATTGGACAACATGGTCTTGGTTTTGATCAATGAATTGTGTAATGGTAGATGAAGGGTTGTAATTGTGTGGAATGGATTGGGTTTTGGATGGTCGCATTTGGAAATTTCTTCTGCTAAATAAGCGTTGAGAGCAATGGGATTTGAGTCTAGCATTTCTTCAAAAATAGGATCACCCCTATTACGTAAGGGAGGTTTGGATGCTATGGGAGAAATTAAATGTTCTAATTTTGGTGTATGAATCATTTTTCTATGAAATTATTGTGAGGAATCAAAGGATTGTTATCCAATTTCATTATTATAATTGATCCCTTACTCATTCCAAGTTTGTGCATCATAAAAGGGATTAGATGTGTGTGTTTGATAAAGTAATGCTTTTGATTACACAGTGAAGAAAACATTGCAAGAAGTTGTACAAGATGAAGTGGATCTTGTTGTTAAAATGCAAAGGGTGAGGTAGACATGTATTCAAATTTTTTATTATGTGTTTGTTATCTAGTAAGTACCATGATACACAAAGCACCTATAAAATGAAAAGTAATTAGATGGGTTGCTTTACAAACAATAAGCAAAGTGTTGCTTTGTTTTTATCTTGATTAATTATGAAAGGTGAAATGTGTAAGATGTATAACGAGGGTCTTAAGAAATGGTTTTCTACCCGTGGTTTTAGTTACATTTAAGGGTGGAGTCCTCAATATACCCAAGGTACATGAAGCCCAATTATGTACTGCTGCTAGTATAGGTGTGTATGTTGGGGCCTACCCCCTCACTTCATGGTCCCTCTGCAATAAGGGAGTTGGGTTACGAGCCAAAATATACCGATAGACGGTGTTTATACTTAGCCAAAATAGTGAGTCGGTTTCCTTGTTGGGTGATGAAATCCCAATTAGTTTTACCTGGGTGGGAAATGTTTGAATGCATTTTTGATTTGATAGTGATTTGGTTGTGTGTGAGTGTAGACACCGAAATCATGTTGTAATCACCTTAGTCCCCTACCACAGCCCTATAATCACTTCCTCATCCTCAACACCTTAAAGACCTACCTCCTATACCCCCACACATTTTAATTTAATTACTTTAATTAAATTAATGCCATTTATCTCCATATATATTAATTTAATTATTTTAATTAAGTTAATGACCTTTTAACACATTAATTTAATTATTCACATTGAATTAATTCATTACCCTCACACACCTATTTAATAAAATTGCCTTTACTAAATGCACCTCACCTAATCACCCCCATCATTTGACCCATTAACCTAAACCCTAAACCAATGTCCTAAATAAAACCTAACATTAGACCCATCCCCTCACCTCACATTAAAAGCCTCCTAAGGTTGGTTTTCATCCGGAAAAAGAAGAGACCCTTATCAAATGGCGTGGAGAAACTTCCCAGGCAATTTTTGAACAACCCGAGATATCTCACCCAAACTGATGTTAGTTCACCCTAAACCAACGCCGGTTATCCGGGATGGATCAAATGGCCTATTTAGTCCCATCTACAACTTTATAATAGGGGTTAGTGGTTAGGTTGTTGTTTGAAAATCTTCGATCTTGAGTTCGATCTCTGTAGATGCGACAATGCAGAACAAAGATTTATTTGGGGATCAAATAAGACAACCAAATACACTGCACAACAAAGAAAATTTATTCCCACCATTCTCCAATGTAGAAACTTATTCATTATTCTTTAGACTGTACCTCGAGAGAAGAGTAAGCATCCTTCTTCCATCTATTTCATTTTCTACTCATCATTTGTAATCTTTGTGGTAAAGAATCCTAGTCTTTTACTCTCTATCCATTCCCTCTCTCCAGTTGCAGCCACCTTCCATACCCAATCATCTTAATACTTGGCCCAAATTTCCCATTTTGACCTCCTCGCAGTCTCGGACCTCCGTAACATATCTACACCCTCTCGTGATTAATCCCCACCTTTTATCCACTCCACTTTTGCCCAAAAATGCCAAAAACCAAGACTGTGTGATTCCACCAGGTCCCCGACTTAACCATCATCGGTCATCTCTAACCGTCTCCAAGTTATAGTAAAACCGTCATCGGTTTCATAAGACCATGGTCGGTCTCGTGTCGCCTAAACTCTACCGAACAACAACCTATTTCGACATATACCTACTTGGACACATATTTGACCTTGATTTGTATCTAACCTAGCCTCGTTAGCTCGGTTTCACCTATAACCAACCTATTTGACCTCTAGATCTCCTTCTAGCCTAGCTTGTTAGACTATATCTAGCATATTAAATTTGTATGAGATGCCTAAATCATATTAAACTATAGTAGGACAATATTTACTTTATTTCAGCATTGAATTGTTTTAAACAGTGGACTGACAACCATCTAGGAAGTATCACACTTCCAGGATCTAGCATATGCTAGGTAGTCCACTACATATATCGTTTAACTCTCTTTGGTGGTCTTGTTTTGATTCTTATACAGGTAGTTCCTCCTAGCCAAAAGGAAGGTCTCACAATCACTTTGATTCGGAATTCAAATACGCACGCATATAACCTTCAACCATCTCAAACTAGGTATTCCTCTTACCACCTTTACCTTATCTGTTTCATCAAGTACTTCTCATAAAACTAAGAAATCAGGTGAAACAATGAGGGAGAATAAGTGAATGCAACCAATTAACCTCCCCGCTTAAAACTAGGTGAGTAAGAAGTATGGAACGATTCGTTTTAAGACCCAAAATGAAATTTTGATTTTGATGAGGAAAAAAACAAGAATGCAAAGAAGAAAGGAAGAAGATTGTTTTAAAACTTATCATGGGAGCACTCCTATTTTATTATTTATTTCAAATTTTAGTAATTTTATGAAGCACATGTTTAACAAATCTAGAAATTAAATTCTCAAGGGAAAAACACCATGCAATCAAATTAGCAAAAGTAGAAAACAAAAAGCGAGGAGACAACAAACAGATTATGAGTTTATAAAAAACAACATAGGGGAATTGTAGGTGATTGGGATAATTGTAGGTGATTAAGCCAATAACAAGTGATTGATAGTCATTGAAAACAATAAGAATTATAATGATAAAATGAAGCACTAAAAAGGGACAAGTGTCCCACCGGGCATGTTAGAATGTTGAGCGTAGTTGTTACCTTGAGTTTACTTGATTTTTTCAAGGGGTAATAACCTAACTCAACCTCGATGACAGGGTTTCTAGGAAACCCGCAATGTGGATGGTTGATGTGTGGTATTGATCTCCGTAAAGAAAGTGAACAAGGCTTCTTCCCATGCATGCAAGCCTACAAATCAAAGCACTTAAAAAAACTAATTTCGAGTGAGATAAATGGGCGGGTTGTCTGAAAAATCCAGCCTCCCAAAATCTCTAAGACTTCCTTTGTGAGATATCAACCCGCTTTCAAGAAATAATTAATTTTTGTATTGATAATAAGATTATAATTCAATATGATAAAGTGAAATTATGACCAAATGATTTCACTTATTTAGATGGACATATACATAAGAGGTTAAGAACAATCCTAGAACAAAAATTGGATTCTTGATCCGTGTACAAGTTTTTTAGAGAAGTTAGACCCTACAGAATCAACTAGGCCTTCCTCCTCGGTGAAATCAAATTCGGGATTGGAAATGAAGTCTTCTACAAAGAAATCAGAAACTTCCTCTTGAGTGTCATAGATATGGGATATTTTTGTGTTGGTATCGGGGATGTTGATGTGATTATCAATATCTAACTTGGATACAAAGTGGTAGTCTTCCGGTAGGTCTAAAATAGCTTCGTAGTTGTATTCATATTATGTAAGGTCTTCTTGGAACCTTCCAACCTTGTAATACGTCTCCCAAAATTCCTCGCTTTCCTCACGGATATGATGAGTTGATACAAAATAAATTCTAGATGATCAAATGGCGTGTCTTGAATTGCACAAATTTCTAAGTCATGAAGCAGCTCGTCTACTCCCATTACAAAGAATGACATATACCGGGAAAAGATTCAATTCCAGCAATAGGGTAATTATTACCTCCTAAATCCATCTGGAATCACCATGTTGACAAAAAGTTAGAAAATGATAGAAACAAACAAGAAAGGTTAGGTAGATTATAAGAAATGCACAAAAGAAAAATATTACACGTAAATCGATGATAATTAGGTCAATCACATGTGATTGCTATGGATTTTAATAGTATACGAAATAGGGACAAAAACTTAATTAAATTATGATTTAAAGGAATTCTCGAGTATATATGATATGATAAATAAGATATAAAAATGCTACCTATTGTTAGTGACCAAAACAAACAAAAAGTAAATGATTACCTTACATGAGGGATCAATTTGGTTGGCAAATGAACGAGGATGATGTGACGATGAAAATAGACAATGTGATAATCAAATTGACAATTTTGGAGCAGCATAACGGTAATGGAGCTTAGTTGAAGATAATTGATCTCTTGAATGCCTGGAGAAGAGTAAAATTTTCTGCGCAAAACATAAAAAATTATTCCCAAAAGAGGCCTGAAACAAACTTATATATATCATGGTGATCGGAAAATCATTTGTGATTTCAGAAATCTTACTTGAGGTGATCAAAACAAATGATTTTCCTTCTATTTCCAACTTGATTTGGGAGGATTTTGAAGCGGGTTAAGATATGAAGTGGGAGAGAATAAAACTTGGGCCAAGTTGGTTAGGATGAGGATGTGAGTGATTTTAGAAGGTTTTTATTTTTAAGTTAGTCCTAACTAGTTAAGTGTGGAGAGGTGGTTAGGAATAAGTTAGGGTGGTTGAAAGACATTTTGGAAGGTTAGTAAACTAGTTACTTAGTTGTAACTATGGAAGGTGTCCGAGTTAGCATGGTGACGTGTACGGGTGAGGTGTGGGATATTTATCCATTTAATTCAATTAATTAATTAATTAACTAGACTTAGTGATGTGGTGGTACATATTTAAATTAATTTAATTCAAAGGGCACCAATGGGTGGTTTAATGTTATGGATTGTTGTAAACGGATCATGTTTTGATCGTAAATTAGCTTGAGACGGGGGTGTAGATTTTTAGTGTCTACATAGTGTTGTGACCCCAAGACCTATATATACCCATATGAGGTTCATTTCTTCACTTTTCCATCAAATTTTACAAATCCACACTGCTCTAAGCTCACTAATTTTCTACCAAACCAACGATTACCTTCATCTATTGGTTTCTTCTCCCTCTCTTGCAACTTCTTAGAAAAAATGTCCAAAGCTTTCAATAATGGCTAGCACCACAATTACTCCTACGGCTCCCTCCAAATTCTAGTACAACAATCTCATGTGCCCTCAAATTACAAAATTTGTAAAACTTAAAGATACACCGAGGAATGGATGCATAAAACACAATTCATGGCGCTTGTCTACAATCCCCAATTTGAAATAGATACTTCTGTCCTTGATTACCTACTCACTATTTATAGCCATAAAGAGGCACAATTTTCCATTCCCATGAGGGATCATATAATTTCTTTCACTGTGGATCCCACAGGACATCCAAAGAGTTAGTTGGTTTAACTTTCAAAAGCCATCTGCATGTGACTACCGTAGACACCTAAAATCAGCTTACACAGCTTTTATTGCTAAAATTATACTAATTACCCCATTTTTCATAATTATCATCATAATTAGTGATTTCTCACTAATTAATGACACTTTATTAGTTAACTAATCTTCACTCCATTTTCAGATTCCCATTCATGACACTTAGTCTTAATACTCCTATAATCAATTAGTTAGTTGTTTCTCTAGCTAATTAAAGTTGTTTAGTCTTGTATTTAGCTAATAAACTCTCTTATTAGCTAAATACCCCCCTTTAAAACCATTCAAAATCTCTGTATTTCCCTCTAAATCACTTTTATAAGCTTCCTAAGCTCATCCTATCCTATTATTTAATCCTAGTTGATTAATTAATCATTCCCAACTCCCATGAGTCGCTAATCATTGATTGATTCCTATAATCAAGCTTAAAAATTATAAATCTACTTTATCCTTTATCCCACATGCACTAGTTTGCAATCTTCTCCCAAATAGGAAATCTATATAAAGGAGCCTCCTTGTTCCTTTTAAAACTTACACCACAATTTGATTAGTGAAACCTATAGGCATGTTGATTTGAGCATTCTCCATTGTTTTGGAAAATCTTCTTCATCTCTTGCATCCATTCTCTCAAGCTAAGTAGTATGGAAAGATCCAAATATGGTCTTATAGCCATGTCTTGGTGAGATATCATCCTCATTCTTGAGACAAAAACACAATTTTGATTGCTTAATGATTTAATTAGGTTCATATTTTAAGTAGAAATATCAAAAGAGTAGGAATTATTTAGCATCATGAGTTTACTTCCATATTTATGCACTAAGATAGTTATTTCCTTTAAGCTCTTATCATGATGTTCTTGTTAGAATTAACTTTTATTTGAAGCTATTTGGTGTTAGTTTCATTCAATTAGCCTAGTTATTTTAGTATGCATACACCTACAAAGGAGGTCCTAATGGATGAAGATAAAAAAATATTTGGAGTCTCATTACAATGTGCAAGTTGATGGTAAGTTCAATATTATTTTCAAATCAATTGTTCGTTTTCTTAATATTACTTAACTTCCCAAGAATCTAGAATTTCTTGTATCTTTTTGTAGCTCATGTTATTTTTTCTAAAAGAGGCCTTGTTATACAAGGTATTACAAATAAATTCTTTCATACAGTGATATCACTATTTCAATCCAGGATTGTGTTCACGAGAAAGATCCACGGACATTCCGTTTTGCGTGGTTCAATAAATATTACGAACACTAGTATGGTAGAGATTCTATTGATGCACATATTTGTCCAATCAAATAAAAATAGATGTCAACAATGCCCTTTCTAGTACAAATGCATATGATAAATCCAAGATTGTATTCTCTTTTGCCAATTATCTACCTGCTTTCTATCACAAGCTTTCCAAAGAATTACTGATTAGACAAAAATTGACTGTAATTAATGACAAAATGATTGGTCTCTCACTTGAATAATAATAGTGTTGGATGGACATATTTATACCTAATTGCTAGAGGCACATGAGATTGGGGTGCGCAAGAAGCACGCATGTAGGTGCACATAGAAGATCAAGGTGGATACAAGGCGCGCTAAGGAAAATTGGAGTTCAGGACTTAGCCATTTTTGCATGCATATGCTAAGAATGGATTGAGTGTTGAGTATACTTTGATATAAGACCTATAAACAAACCGAGCTATTTTGGAACCAAGTGGAAGCTGAAGAGTCATGTAGAGTTTGAGCTAATAATAAGATTAGATCTAGAGTTGATTATAGGTAATCTATTATTAGGTGAAGCTTACATGCTTCATTAGTTATTTTGTAGTGGTGCATGGCTATTTTGATCATGCAGCCTATTTTGAGAGTACATGAGTAGTGAAGGATAAGTCCCTGCTACCTATATATATGTATTGATTTGCATGGTTTAGGGGAGATCATGTATGACTAGATGTAATAGAGTTATGTTGCTAGTGCACTTACAAACATGACTTTGTGATGACTATTATGATGTATTCAACTATTGGTTTTCCTATGACTTAATATAATGGATCATTGTGGATGGTTACTAGTTATTGACATATTTATTACTAGTTACTACATAGTAAATATGATTTTTATCGTTTGATTCATTATGTACTATGGTTGTGATCTAGTTCATGTAACACCCTGAACTATTGTTACTTCCTCCTAGGCATTCAAGTGTTGATATATGATTTCTTCTGTAAAAGGATGTGTTCCTTAGATTGTGAAGTCATGCTTGATATGGATTGTATCTTCTTTGCTCTTGAAGATCTTTGACTGAGTCAGGATATGCTAGGACTCTTTTATTTCTTTCATTTTAGCACCTGAGTTTAATCTGATTTCGGGATGAATTGTGGATTTATCCATCTTTATGACTCAGCCTTGGATCAGTGGCATTGATCTAAGAGATTTTTAAGTTTATTCTGGATGAACAAAAATGATAGACCTTAAGAAGGTTGCTGTGGCTGAATGTGTTGAATGAGCAATTCAGAGTTAATTCAAAGTTGATCTTGTTAAATGAATTGGTTCCCGATATCGTAATATCAAGAAGGTCTAGACCTTGAGCCGTAATAAATTCTGATATATTTATACCGCTAGCTTATTATCGATCTGGATTGAATCCATTTCATGAATGTATATTTGTTGGTTCTTATACTTGAACGATTCTATTTGTTAGACCTAGACCGGATTTATTAAGGTTAATAATATATGGGTTGATTAGTGCTAATCTAACCTAGCCCTAAACTATAAGCTAAATGTTTCTAAGGTTAGTGACCTAGCACTAAGGAAGTTAGACTAAGTATCACCTTAAGATCTAACCTATGTTTCTAACCTAACTAATGACCATGGATGAAGGGGGACCTATGAAGGGGTGCGAGCCATGGGCGGTAGTTTCTATGGCATTAAATGAAGGGGATAAGCATGAAGGACAAGGGATTTAGCGGAGATTTCAAACGGCCAACGAGACCGACGTGGCAGAGTCGCCAAATCTGGAAATGATCTTTGGTTTGCATTTGTCCATCGCCAACTATGGCGGTCGGTGGCAATGGAGATTGAGCGGGAATTTTGGAGTTAATGCAATTAATGAACTTGGTTCCCGAGCACGGATTGCTCGGGAAGGCATGCAAAATGGAAAACTAGTTGGTTGTTTGGTTTTCCATACGCTCCGGTTTTCTCTCTGTTTGATCACTGGTTCTTCGAACCAGTCTACTTGGTGTTGCATGGCAACTATGAGAATAACTAGCTCTTTTCTCTGTTGAGGAAAGTTTATAAGGCATGGAAATAACAAATTATTGTTGTTGAATCTAATGTGGAAGAAGAGGAGAAGGCTTGAGCTCATTCAGAGGTCTTCTTCTAGATTTTTAAGTGACATTACCAGGCATGTTAGGCCCTAACTTTTAAAAATCTTGCTTTCCTTCAAATGATTTCATTAGAACAACTCTGTTCAGATGATTTTTGGTTCAGTTGGTTTTAATGGTAGCAATGTATGAATTATCTTGTTGTGTTTTCATGCTGGCTCGACTATTCAGTTGATTCCTTGCTGGGTGTACATTTGGTTTCGTGTTGTTGAATTATCTTGTTGTGTTTTGCATTTTGGTAGATTCCGAAGAAATGCTTGCAATGATAATGTATGAAATTGACTCTGTTGGAGTCCATGAAATGTTTTCTTGTTTGATTCAGACTTCAGTCGAAACCTTGTTGTTTTCACTTGTTGAAAATGATACTGTTGGAATTCTTGAAATGTATAGTATATTTCGACTTCTGTAGAAGTTTAGTCGTGAGTACTATATGTTATTGTTGTTGTTGGAATTCTTGAAATGATAGTATGTTTTGGCTTCTGTAGAAGTTCAGCCGTGAATACTATATGTTATTGATACTGTTGGAACCCTTGCAATGGATAGTATGTTGTGACTTCTGTATAGGTTAATTGAGAATACTACATGGGTTCGACTCCTTTCGAGTCCTTGAAACGTTATTAATGTTTTGACTTCGGTAAGAAGTTTTGTTGAGAATTCTGTTGGAATCCTTGTAATGTATAGTATGTTTTTAACTTCTGTAGTAGTTTCATAGTGCATACTGTTGGAATCCTTGAAATGGGTGGTTTGTTATTGACTTCTGCGGAAGCTTGTTGTGGATACTCATTGATTCCAGTCCAGAGAAGTCTTTGAAATGTAACTAGTGTTTCTACTTCTGTGTAAGCTTAGTTGTGAATACGGTTGGTATTGACTCAGTGAGAGTCCTTGAAATGTATCTCGTATTTCAAACTTCTATCTAAGCTTGGTTATGAATGTTGTTGTTTTGTTAAGAATACTAAATGTTATTGACTTCGATGGAGTCCTTGAAACGTAATTTATGTTTTAACTTCTGTAGAAGTTTTGCTGTGAGTACTTTTAGGATTCTTGAATTGTTGTCGTATGAATTCAACTTCAATCGAAACCTTGGTTATAAGTACTGGTTGGATTGACACTATTGGAGTCCATGATATGCTGCGTGTTGGCTCGTTTCTCGATTTGAGTCTTCGCTGAGCATGCATATCATTTTGACTCTTTCTTAATATTGTTGTGTTATATTTCGTAGTAGCTCGATGAAACTTTGAGGAAAATTATTGATAGGGAATTCGGCTTCTGTGAAGACCTTGTTGTGATTATTCTTCTTGAAATCGGCTTCTAATTTACATCCTTGCTGTATAATCGTAGGGATTTGTTTAGTTGAATGAAGCTGTGTATGTTGCTGAGTGTTTCGACTCAGTGGGAATGTCGCTGTGTTTGCACATGGTTACCTCTTCTGTTATTGTGTTATCTAGTCTTGTGCTTGACCAGGGTAAAGAGTTACTAGCTGTGCCATGACAGGCGATGGCGTTGGATATTTTTCATGTTTGTTGAATAATATGGAAAGTTTTGTTGAGCCTATTGGAGTTGGATTATTTATTAATGCTTGTTGCGTGAACTCTTGAATCGTTTAGTAGCTACAGGTGACTTTTATATTTGGAATTAGATGGAACTGTAGCTCTTCTTGTAATTTCGACTGTTTAGTCGCATGCGTAAATGTATTTGCATTAATCTAAAGGAATCGGTACAGTTCAGAATGTTATTGACTTAGGATTCTGATGGACTCTGTTTCTTCTTCTAGACTGTAATTTATATGTTGATGTATAAATAAGTTGAAGGGAAAATTCTCTCTCTCCTAGTCAGGAAACCTTGTGTGCTTTCTTCTTGCATCCTTTTGCGATCTCTATGGTAAGGGCATAACAAGAATAAACTGAGGTATTGTATGGAGAGACTGGTATAAAATGTGTGCTGCTGTATAAATAGGTATACTTGTCAATACCATTGAAATGTGTTAGGATGATAAAAGAATTAAGACTGTGAGATTGTTGAATGTTTTAACTGCCATTGAGAAATTGTAGAAACAATCTTGTAGGAGTTTTGTTGTCTTAAGAATGGCTGTATTCATATGTTCTTAGTCTCTAACATATAGGATGAATAGCTTGATTTAAGTTTGGAATGTGAAGAAATGATTTCATTTAAACAGGTTGTTTAATGAAAACAATTGGTGGATTGCAATTGTTTTAAGAATTAGTGCTTATCATGCTCAGTTCACCGAACTAACCCATGTTGACAATTTTTGCAGATGGTTGCCGTAAGTGGTAAAGGCACGCAGATCTGATATGATGTTTAGATTGTTTAATTTGGTTTTATGATGAATTTCAACTTGATTCTCTAAATGTACTACTTGAAGAAAGATGTTCTTTTGCTGATGAGTATTGTATCAAATATGCTGAAGCATAAAATGTATTTGATTAGCTTAGAAATGAATGAAATGAGGTATTTGTTACTTATGTTCTTGCATTCGTATCTTGATGGATTGAACTACTTCTGATGCACGAATGATTTTAAGAGCATTGTTATTATTGTATAACCGGAGACATTTGTGATTATCTAAGAAATCTTGCAAGGTTATGTGACTGAATACTTGTGAATGTTTAGTAGATCTATTATGTTCTATCTAAAGCTAAATTGGAATTTAGATCATTGTCTTTCGAGAAGCTAAGGTTAAAATAAACCTCAACAGGAAGCTAAACGGGCTGAATAAATTATTACTTCCTAGTCTTGATCTAAGTCAAGACAACGTTTAATTGGATTTTTAACCACTATATCTCAATTCTAATAAGTAAGATATATTTCAGTTATGAGAACTGATATAAACCTAAAAGGGTATGGTTAGCAACCTTATGTGAAGATTTAGGGCTATTGCCCGGCCGTTGATTTAGATTTATGTTTTTCCATGAACTCCTTGATGGGACCTCTAGTCTTAATAACTTCTCTCGTGAAATAGGTTTTATTATTGAAAGGTAATTCTAAGGTGAGGAACCCAGGGGTTGGGAAAAGACTACCCTAAAAGGAGCGTCTTAAAGTATAACTTTAACTCAACGTATGTAACACTTATAAATAAGTAGATCTTTTCGAGGTGGATTTGAAGGTTGATGGCACAAGTCAACTGCAGGGTTGTACCTTCGAGAAGATTAGGATCTTCTCGAAGATACAACAATACAGGTGACTTATGGTGACACCCTTTGCATTGATCGTTAAGATTTACACCTTAAACTCAAACAAGTTTTACTCTGGGACTGATTAGGAATGTGGTCATGTTATAAGGCTGCCCCAGGAGACTCGGGTATCTTGACACACTGGGTTAACTAGGGTTGACCCAGTATGTCAGCGTATCCCTAGTCCTCGGGAGCATCCCTATAACGTTTCCATATTACTAATCCGTTCCTAAGTGAATAACTTGGGGCAGGAGAGACTGACAGAAGTCATTATAAGACATACTACATAACATAGGAATGGGGTGAAGGACGTATTCTAGATTGACGAGTATGTCGTCAAGGGATACGAGACATAAGCAGTATGTTTCAAATCTTTGGCCAAAGTATCACAAGCTGCTGATTGTGTTGTCCTATGTCACCTAATCTAAGGGATGAGATGCCGATGAATAATGGTAACAATTATTCAGATAGGTTCCTTGGATGAGCATTCTCAATCCCAGCTTTAGGGAAGAGAACCGCAAGAGTGATGTGTTAAAATAAAATCACCAACTCTTGATACTCATGAATAGATCGGTAGATTACCAAGTCATGGAATGAATAGATCGGAAGTACTCCGAGTCATTACAGTTCTATGGTTATCTCTGTTATAAGAATGGTTGTTTGATTTGTGAGTTCTAAATTATGTATTTAGAACTAGGAAGCATTTATCAAAAAAAAAAAAAAATTTTTACTTGTTCTAATGTTCTAAAATGGGGATGTTAGATCTTGGTATCGTGAGTCAAGGTTACACTCTTGGACCTATTGTGTCCATAATCTGATAAAAATCTAAATTTTCTTGTAATGAAAATGGTTAGAATAAGGGGGAATGTTACAAATAATGCTCCACCGCAGGGAGGGGCAGCAATAACCCAAAAGCTTGATGAGATCCTTGTTGCCCTATTGGACACAAGAGATCGTTTAGCTGTACTTGAACAACAAGTAGTGGGAAATGAGGAGGATGATGAAGCTGGTAATAACAATCAGCAACCTCCTAAGGACAACCCCGATATGGGTGTTGATAATAATGCTGGAAATGCACTTGTCCAACTAGAAAACAAAAAGGCCAGGTTGGTAGCAGAACTCACTAATGATATAAAAAGGATAAGCCCACCTAAATATGATGGCACCACATTAGAAGATGGAGCTGAGAACCGCTCAAATAAATGCGTAGTATTTTGCAATAAGAAACTTCTCGAGAGGAAACCAAAACTATTTGGGTTGCCTATCAGCTTTCCCACACGAAGCATATTCGTGGTGGGATAGCCGTAAAGATGAGCTAAGTATTGATGAGACCAATATTACTTGGGATCAATTTAAAGGCTATTTTAGGCAACGTTGGCTGCCACAACTTTTCTATGATCGTAAAATGACAGAATTCTAGCACTTAGCTCAAGGGAAGTTAACGGTAATGTAAATACCGGGAGCGATTTACAAAAGTCCTCAAGTATGTACCGCAGAGTATCAAACCGATGAGAAGTTCGAATACGGAAATTCATCATGGGACTAAATCCCGTGATAGGGGAGAGGTCAATGTTCACATCCAACCACTATGGAAGGAGTTGTTGAAAAGGCCATACGACAAGAATAGAAATTAAAGGCTATTTCTGCTCATAAAGAGGAAGTGCGGAAGAAGATTGCAAACCCTTCTTCAACCTCACTTGCACCCAAAAAGGGACCATGGAAAAATTTTGGAAACAGAAGTAAGTTTCCGGGGGATAATAGTAAGAAAATAGTAGCAAATAAGCCTACTGGAAATGTAAGGGATAATTTTGCCAAAAATTATAACAATGGGCAGAAGCCCTATGGAGGACAACGTGATAATTACAAGGCTGGAGGCAATTTTGAGACTAAAAAGGGACCTGTAGGAGGCTGCTACAATTGTGGCAAAGACCACTACGTGAATCGGTGTCCTTTGAAGAAGGATGATCGTAATCAGCAAAGATAAGATACATGCTGCAGAGTGCATCAAGCAAGTCAGTGAAAAGCAAGTGACACCTATAGAAGTTTCGGGTAAGTTATTTGGCATACCCGCACTATTCTTTTTGATACAGAGCTACCGAATGTTTTATTTCTAGTAAACTTGCTTCTAAACTTAAGAGAAAATCTGGAAAAATAGATAAATCTTGGTACCTGCATAAAGATGGTAATAATTCTTCATACAGTGAGTATGTGTCTTTTCAAGGGCAGTCCTTGACTTACCTAAATTTTCCACGGAAGTTGACCTCTATGTTACACCTTTGGGATCGTATGACATTGTCATCGGTGTCAATTGGTTAGCTGACCATAAAGCAAAAGTAGACTGCTATGAAAAGAATATAAAATGTTTAGATGATCGGGCGAGACAACAGAGAGATTCAAGGGGTGAAACGGGAAATTTCAGTTAGAAAACTGTCAACTATGCAGCTTAAAAAGGCTAAAAACAAAGGATGCACCCTTTATGCAGTAAAGATATCTGAATTTTCAGAAGAAGATGGTGATTCCATGAAATGATTTCCTCTGCTACAAAGTTTCAAAGATGTTTTTCCGGAGGAATTACCAGGGTTACCACCCAAGAGGGAATTTGACTTCACCATCGAAATCAAACCAGGAACGAAACCTATTTCCAAAGCACCTTATCGGATGACTACTACAGAGTTAGTCGAGCTTAAGGCTCAATTGCAAGAACTTTTGTCTAAAGGTTTGATTAGACCAAGTGTTTCACCTTGGGGAGCACCAGTAATATTTGTGAAAAAGAAGGATGGAACACTTAGGCTGTGTATTGATTATCGATGTTGAACAAAGCAACAATCAAGAATAGATACCCACTTCCAAGGATCGATGATATATTTGATCGATGCGTGGGGCAGCGGTTTATGCTAAGATAGATCTTTGATCTCGGTTATCATCGCTAAGGATTAGAGAAGAAGATATTCATAAAATAGCTTTCCGAACAAGGTACGGACATTATGAATTCACGGTTCTACCCTTTGGATTAACTAATGCACCCAAATTTTATGAACTTAATGAATAATATCTTTCAAGAATATTTGGACAAGTTTGTACTTGTATTCTTGGATGATATTCTCATTTATTCTAAAAGTGTTGAAGAGCACAATGAGCATTTGAAGATAGTTTTGGGAATTTTGAGAAAAAGAAAGTTATATGGTAAGTTATCCAAATGTTCTTTCTTTGATTTAGAAGTTCACTATTTGGGTCATGTCATTAGTAAAGAAGGAATTGCTGTAGATCCTTCAAAAATAGTGGCAATAACTGAGTGGCCTGCACCAAAGAATGTGCACGAAGTAAGAAGCTTCATGGGTCTTGCTAGTTATTATAGAAAATTTGTTAAGGATTTTTCTAAAGTGGCTGCACTAATAACTTCATTACAGAAGAAGGATAAGAAATTTATTTGGAATGATAAGTGTGAAACTAGCTTTCAAAAGTCTGAAAAGTCAGTTGACTTCCGCACCTATTTTAGCTGTACCCGACCCTAATGGGAGCTTTATAGTTGTAACGGATGCTTCTGGGGAAGGCCTTGGAGGTGTTTTGTTACAAAATGATCAAGTAATAGCATATGAAAGTAGAAAACTTAAGTTACATGAGCTGAATTATGCTCCTCATGATTTGGAGCTTGCTGCCATTGTTCATGCGCTTCAAGTCTGGAGACACTATTTACTTGGGAAACCTTTTGAGTTGAAAACTGATCACTTAGGACTGAAATATATTTTCACTCAAACTTAATCTAAATGCAAGACAAAGATGGTGGTTAGAATTTTTATCTCAATATGATTTTGATATTAGCTACATCAAAGGGAAAGAGAATAGAGTAGCAGATGCTCTAAGTCATAGGAAGCACATTTCTGCTCTTATAACATTAAGAACTCAGTTTAAGGATGAGGTAAAAAGTGCCTCAGAATCTGATATATACTTTCAGCAAGTAAAAGCAGCGCTTGCTACAGAACCTAATGATGAAAGGTATAAGGGTTTTCATTTTGATAATGAAGGAATCTTACGTTATGAAAACAGGGTATACGTACCTATGCTGAACAATTTGAGAAAGAAGTTGTTAGTTGAATTTCATAATTCGCCTTTCTTTGGACACTGGTATCACAAAAATGCTTGCTAATCAAAACAAAGAATACTTTTGGAAAGGTATGAAAAAGGATGTTATTGATTTTGTGACTCATTGTCTGGAATGTCAGTGGGTTAAGGCAGAACACATGCACCCTGCTGGACTATTATATCCCCATAGCATACCGCAGTACAAATGGCAAGTAATAAGCATGGACTTTGTACAAGGGTTACCTATGTCCAGGAATAAACATGATGTTATCCTGGTAGTTGTAGATAAACTAACTAAGGTAGCTCATTTCATCGCTGGAAATCTAAAGGATGATTCACCAGTGTTGGCCAAAAGATTCGTGCATGAAATTTTCAGGTTACATGGTGTACCAGAATTGATTATATCTGACAGGGATCCTAGAATGATGTCAAGATTTTGGCAAACGCTTAATACAGCTCTTGGAACAAAACTAAACTTCAGTTCTGCATATCATCCGGAAACGGATGGACAAACAGAGAGAGTAAATCAAGTGTTGGAAGATATGTTGCGAATGTATTGCATGGATCAACAATATAAATGGGAAGAGTATCTTCCACTAGTTGAATTCGCATACAACAACACTTATCACTCATCTCTTAAAATGGCACCTTTTGAAGCACTTTATGGAAGGAAGTGCAGAACCCCTATTAGTTGGGATAGTGTAGAGGATAGAGTGGTAATTGGACCAGATATCCTCACTGAAATGGAACAGCAAGTAAAGTTGA
Organism: Taxus wallichiana var. yunnanensis; assembly: GCA_018340775.1. Classification (NCBI taxonomy): domain Eukaryota; kingdom Viridiplantae; phylum Streptophyta; class Pinopsida; order Cupressales; family Taxaceae; genus Taxus; species Taxus wallichiana. Next base: position 573,124,502 of record CM031242.1, read on the forward strand.
TTCGTGAACGATTAAAGGAAGAAGCAGATAGGCGTAAGAGTTATGTTGACCTTAAGCGGTTGATCAAAGGTTTGAGCTTGGTGAGAAGGTTTTTCTTCGTGTTTGTAACATCCTCATTTTTATATATTAGAACAAGTAAATTTTTTTTTTTGATAAATGCTTCCTGGTTCTAAATACATAATTTAGATCTCACAAATCAAAACAACCATTCTTATAACAGATAACCATATGCAGCTGTAATGACTCGGAGTACCTACGATCTATTCATTCCATGACTCGGTAATCTACCGATCTATTCATGTGTATTAAGAGTTGGCATTTTCACTTTAACACTATACTCTTGCGGTTCTCTTCCCTAATCTGGGATTCGAATGCTCTGTCTAAGGAACATATCTGAATAATTGTTACCATTATTCATCGGCATCTCATCCCTTAGACTAGGTGACTTAGACAACGCAATCAACACTTACGATACTTTGGCCAAAGATTTGAAACATATCGCTTATGTCTCGTATTCCTTAACGTCATACTCATCAACTGAATACGTCCTTCACCCCATTCCTATGTTATGTAGAATGTCTTATACCGACTTCACAGTCCTCCTATCCCAAGTTATTCACTTCGGAAACGGATTAGTAAGGTGACAACGTTATATGGATGCTCCCGAGGACTAGGGATACGATGACATACTTTGGGTCAACCCTAGTTAAACCAAAGGTGTCAAGATACCCCGAGTCTCCTAGGCAGCCTTATAACGTGACCACATTCCTAATCGATCCCAGAGTAACTTGTTCGAGTTTAAGGTGTAAATCTTAACGATCAATGCAAAGGGTGTTATCATAAGTCACCTAGCATTGTTGTATCTTCGAGAAGATCCTAATCTTCTCGAGGTACAACCCTGCGCAGCTGACTTGTGCCATCAACCTTTAAATTCACCTCAAAAGATCTACTTATTAAAAAGTGTTACATACGTTGAGTTAAATTATACCATTAGACGCTCCCTTTAAGGGTAGTCTTTCCCAATCCCTGGGTTCCTCACCTTAGAATGACCTTTCTTAATAAAACCCAATACACAAGAGAATTTATTAAGACTAGAGGTCCCATCAAGGAGTTCATAGAATATACATAATTCTAAATCAACGAAATTGGACAATAACCCATAATCTTCACATGTGATTGCCAACCGAACCCTTTTTAGGTTTATTTCAGTTCTCATAACTGAATTTATATCTTACTTATTAGTATCAAGATATAGTGATTAAGAATCCAATTAAACGTTGTCCTGGCTTAATCAAGACTAGGAATTAATAATTTAATTCAGCTTTTTAGTGTCCTGTTTAGGTTTATTTTAACCCTAGCTTCCAGAAAGACAGTGATCTAAATTTCAATTTAGCTTTAGATAGAACATACTAGAACCGCTAAACAATCATAAGTATTCAAATACCTATTCTTGCAAGCTTACATTGATAATCACAAAAGTCTCCAAATTATACAATAATAACAATGCTCTTAAGATCATTTGAACCGAAGAAGGTCAAACTATCAAGATACGAATACAAACATATAAGTATCAAATATCTATTTCCATTCCTTTCAACTAATCAAATACATTTTATGCATTCAACATACTTGATACAATACTCAACGGAAAAAGAACATCTTTCCTCATATAGTACATTTAGAGAATCAAGTCAGTAATTCATCATAAAACCAAATTAAACAATCAACATCCTATCGAGATCTCGCGTGCTTTTACCACTTACGGCAACCATCTCGCAAAAATTGTCAACATGGGTCGGCCTTCGATGAACCGAGCATGATAAGCACTAACTCTTAAAACAATTGCAATCCACCAATCAAGCTGCTTTTTCATTAAACAACCTGTTTAAATGAGATCATTTCACCAAACAAGTAAACATATTTCAGACTAGGCTCTTGTAATACAAACATGACTATAAACGCGTAACTCATATTATAGTCACTAAATAGTCCTAGATACCTTTCAAATATTTCATCAAAACGTTAGTGACCAAGAAGACAAATGCATCTAAACAACTATCCATCCGAATCCCAAGGACAGCAACATCAGATGGACTAATATATTCAACATAATAAATGAATATCATAACCTTTCATGATTCCATCAAAGATGTTAGAACAATTCCAAAAGTTAGATAAAAACTATATCAACATATACTTTACAATGTAAGAGAAATAAAACGAATCATACGTATTTCCCTCGTAACAAGCTCATGACTATACCGTCTCTCCAAGAGCAAAGCATTCACCTTAAACACATGCGAATAAATCGATGAGACCACCGTAAGCATCACAGCTTTGGTTAATATTTAAATTAAACAATATCCTGTAGCTTACTAGCAGTACAGCAGCTCTCGCGCCAAGGCAATGATGAGTATTCTATCCTAAATAGACTCCACATAACCTTCCATATTATTATAGGAACGAGAAAATAGCTAGCGCAATCGCTTGTCAAGGCACAACTGTTAACTCTTTATCTCAGTCAAGCACAAGACAAGAAAACCTCAACAACAAAGACGTAATCACGCACAAACACGACAACAATCCCTCTCAGCAACATACAGCTCATTCTAATCCCTACTAACACTGTAAGGCTTTAGATCCAAGGTCGAAATCAAAAGAACTTCTCTTTTATCGCAGTCAACAAGAGACTCATTATCATTAAAGCAAATGATGTTTCCCTATGACTATGCAGAGATATTCATACGAAATCCACACAACATGCACAGCCTCATTTAACTAGAATTATTCAGAAAGGAAACATAACATACCGTATTCACATCTGAACTCATTCAGAGGTTGAAAAGTATGGTATTCACGACCCACTTCTACAGAGGCCAAGATACATGATATCTATATATAAATTAAGGAATCCAACAGAGCCAAAAATAATAAGTGTTCATAATCAAGCTTATATAGAAGCAGAAACACTGGTTACCTATCAAGGATTTCAACTGAATCCAAACAACAGTATTCACGATAAAGCTTCTACAGAAGCCGATATACAAGATAAATATAAGTTAAGGATTCCAACCGTGCCAACAATGGTAAATATTCACAATCAGCTTATACAGAAGCTAAATACTGATTTCGTAACAAGGAATCCAACTGAGCCTCTACAACAATATTCACTCAAGCTTACACAGATAGGAAACGTAAAAAGTACACCAACTGAGTCTGTACCAAAGTTTCATTGCTAAACGAAGGTATTCATTACAAGATAACAGAAGTCGTAATACCAGTTACCCCTCCAGGACTCCGACAGAATCAAACTACCAGTATTCACATACATGGCTTCTACAGTAGTCCTTAATATACGTACCATTCTATGGACTCCACAAAGTCATTTTGTATATAAATAAATATATTGCAAACTATCAACGGGTTGAATCCCATAATCGCAACACAAGGGGGGAAACAACTTCTACAAGGTCGCATTGAAATACTATAAACACAGCAAGTTATCCACTCACAAATAACTTTAAGTATCATAGTGAAACCCAACAAGATTCAGTAACCACCACCTCTAATAACCATGACAGAACTTACAAAGAAGTCGAATTATACTGAACATTCAAACAAAAATCCAACAGTATCCTTTCCGACAAGTATCAACAACAAGTATCAACTGTAGCCTGAACCCAACAAGGAAACAATTCATGGGCTCTCAAGGAGCAGGTTAGTATACCTTCTTGCATGCATTTCACAAACTTTATCCGGAATGCAAAACACAACGAGATAGTGCAACAGTTCGAAACACAATACACACCCATCAAGGGTTAAATTGAAAAAATCGAACCAGCAAGAAGATACAGTAATAAAATCACACAAAGCTACCATAAAAACCATCTCGAACCCAAAATCATCTGAACAGAGTTGTTCTAATGAAATCATTTGAAAGAGAGCAAGATTTTTAAAGGTTAGGGCCTAACATGCCTGGTTATTTGCTTAAAAATCCGAAGAAGACCACTGAAAGAGCTCGAGCCTTCTCCTCTTTTTCCAAGTTAGATTCACCAACAAAAATTTGTTATTTCCATGACTTATAAATTTTCCTTGCCAGAGAAAAGAGCGAGTTACACTCATATTTTCCATGCAACTCCAAGAAGACTGTGCGAAGAACCAAGATCGACAGAGGAAAACCGAGCGCATGAAAACCAAACAAACTACTAGTTTTCCATTTTGCATGCCTTCCCGTGAAACCCGAGCTCGAAGACCGAGCTCATTAATTGCATTTACTCCTAATTTCCCACTCAATCTCCATTGCCACCGACCGCCATAGTTGGCGATGGATAAAAATAGTTCAAAGACCATTTCTAACTTTGGCGACTTGCCACGTCGGCTCTTGCTAGCCGTTAAAACTTCTACCAAATCATCTGTCCTTCATGCTTATCTACCTATTTAATGCCATAGAAACTGCCACCCATGGCTCGCACCCTTCCATAGGTCCCCTTTCTTCCTTGTTCATTAGTTAGGTTAGTAACATAGGTTAGGATTTAAGATGCGACTTAGTCTAACCTCCATAGCACAAGTTACTAACTTAGAACATTTAGCTTATAGCTTAGGCCTAGGTTAGATTAACACTAATCTAACCCATAGATCATAGTTTAGTTTTAGGTTACTAACCTTAATAAATCCAGTTTAGGTCTAACATTTCAAATGCTCAGAAAAAGAACCTACAACATACATTCATGAACAGGATTCACTCCTGCACTGCCAATAGGCTAGTGAATTAAATGTATCTGAATTATTACCTGGTCCACGATCAAGACCTTCCTGATATTACGATATCGGGAACCAATTCATTTAACACGATCAGCCTGAGTTAGACTCGGAACAGTTTATTCAATGCATTCAGACCTTGCAACCTGCGAAAGGTCTATAATTTTAGTTCATCCCGAATAAACTTAAAGCATTACTTGGATCAATGCCACTGATCCAAGGCTGGGTCTTATAGATGGATAACTCCATAATTCATTCCGAGATCAGATTAAACTCAGGTGTAAAATGAAAGAATTAAAAGAGTCCAATTATATTCCGACTCAGTCAAAGATCTGCAATTTCAAAGAAGATACAGTCCATATCAAGCATGACTTCTCAATCAAAGGAACACATCCTTTTTACAAAAGAAATCACATATCAACACTTGTATGCTCAGGAGGAAGTAACAACAGTTCAGGGTGTTACAGTTGTTAAACCTCGAGAAGAGTTCTATAACTTTTGGCAAGGCTTCCAAGTTGTCACCTCGCTACATGGGACCTTTCAAAGTGTTGAAATAATCAATCTCGTAGCTTATCGATTAGCATTACCACCTGCTTTGTCTCGCATGCATGATGTTTTCCATATTTCTTTGCTTAAGAAATACGTTTCAGATTTGTCACATGTCTTAAATTGGAATTCCTTGCAGGTCCAAGACCCAGGAATAATCGTGGTTAAACCCACACGAGTACCGGAAACTCACCAATTGCATTTAAGAAATTGTGAAATACAAGCAATGTAAGGTCCAAAGTGGGACCAGCTTTAACGAAGAAAGTACAACTTGGGAAAATCAGAAGAGATGAAAATTGCTTTTCCTTTTCTTTTTCAATGAATTGAATCGTTGACAAACATTTTTTTATGAACTTATCTTTTTCATGTTTATATGAAAGCCAGATTGAGGCAAACATTATTCAGGCTGAATAAAATGTATCGTGACATTGATTTCTGGAACTATTCAAGTTGGAAATAGTCATATTGTATTGTGAACTAATAAATTGGTTGACCTGAAGGTAAATCAAATATGTAATCATCGGACGATGAATCTTTTAGGAGGGAAGCATGTAACACCCTGAACTATTGTTACTTCCTCCTGAGCATTCAAGTGTTGATATATGATTTCTTCTGTAAAAGGATGTGTTCCTTTGATTGTGAAGTCATGCTTGATATGGATTGTATCTTCTTTGCTCTTGAAGATATTTGACTGAGTCAGGATATGCTTGGACTCTTTTATTTCTTTCATTTTAGCACCTGAGTTTAATCTATTTCGGGATGAATTGTGGATTTATCCGTCTTTATGACTCAGCCTTGGATCAATGGCATTGATCCAAGAGATGTTTTAAGTTTATTCTGGATGAACAAAAATGATAGACCTTAAGAAGGTTGCAAGGGCTGAATGTGTTGAATGAGAAATTTAGGAGTTAACTCAGGCTGATCTTGTTAAATGAATTGGTTCCCGATATCATAATATCAGGAAGGTCTAGACCTTGAGCCAGGTAATAAATTCTGATATATTTATACTGCTAGCTTATTATCAATGTTGGATTGAATCCATTTCGTGAATGTATATTTGTTGGTTCTTATACTGAACGATTCTATTTGTTAGACCTAGACTGGATTTATTAAGGTTAATAACCTATGGGTTGGATTAGTGCTAATCTAACCTAGCCCTAAACTATAAGCTAAATGTTTCTAAGGTTAGTGACCTAGCACTAAGGAAGTTAGACTAAGTATCACCTTAAGATCTAACCTATGTTTCTAACCTAACTAATGACCATGGATGAAGGGGGACCTATGAAGGGGTGCGAGCCATGGGCGGTAGTTTCTATGGCATTAAATGAAGTGGATAAGCATGAAGGACAAGGGATTTAGCGGAGATTTCAAATGGCCATCAAGACCAACGTGGCAGAGTCGCCAAATCTGGAAATGGTCTTTGGTTTGCTTTTGTCCATCACCAACTATGGCGGTCGGTGGCAATGGAGATTGAGCGGGAATTTTGGAGTTAATGCAATTAATGAACTCGGTTTCCGAGCACGGATTGCTTGGGAAGGCATGCAAAATGGAAAACTAGTTGGTTGTTTGGTTTTCCATACGCTCCGGTTTTCTCTCTGTTTGATCACTGGTTCTTCGAACTAGTCTACTTGGTGTTGCATGGCAACTATGAGAATAACTAGCTCTTTTCTCTATCAAGGAAAGTTTAAAAGGCATGGAAATAACAAATTATTGTTGTTGAATCTAATGAGGAAGAAGAGGAGAAGGCTCGAGCTCATTCAGAGGTCTTCTTCGGATTTTTAAGCGACATTACCAGGCATGTTAGGCCCTAACTTTTAAAAATATTGCTTTCCTTCAAATGATTTCATTAGAACAACTCTGTTCAGATGATTTTTGGTTCAGTTGGTTTTAATGGTAGCAATGTATGAATTATCTTGTTGTGTTTTCATGCTGGCTCGACTATTCAGTTGATTCCTTGCTGGGTGTACATTTGGTTTCGTGTTGTCGAATTATCTTGCTGTGTTTTGCATTTTGGTAGATTTCAAGAAATGCTTGCAATGATAATGTATGAAATTGGCTCTGTGGGAGTCCATGAATTGTTTTCTTGTTTGATTCAGACTTCAGTCGAAACCTTGCTGTTTTCACTTGTTGAAAATGATACTGTTGGAATTCTTGAAATGTATAGTATATTTCGACTTCTGTAGAAGTTTAGTCATGAGTACTATATGTTATTGTTGCTGTTGGAATTCTTGAAATGATAGTATGTTTTGGCTTCTGTAGAAGTTCAGCCGTGAATACTATATGTTATTGATATTGTTGAAATGCTTACAATGGATAGTATGTTGCGACTTCTGTATAGGTTAATTGAGAATACTACATGGGTTCGACTCCTTTCGAGTCCTTGAAACGTTATTAATGTTTCGACTTCGGTAAGAAGTTTTGTTGAGAATTCTGTTGGAATCCTTGTAATGTATAGTATGTTTTTAACTTCGTAGTAGTTTCATAGTGCATACTGTTGGAATCCTTGAAATGGGTGGTTTGTTATTGACTTCATGGAAGCTTGTTTTGATACTCATTGATTCTCGAGTCCGTAGAAGTCTTTGAAATGTATCCGGTGTTTCTACTGTAAGCTCGGTTGTGAATATAGTTGGCATTGACTCGGTGAGTCCTTGAAATGTATCTAGTATTTCAAACTTCTGTCTAAGCTTGGTTATGAATGTTGTTGTTTTGTTAAGAACACTAAATGTTATTGACTTCGATGGAGTCCTTGAAACGTAATTTATGTTTTAACTTCTGTAGAAGTTTTGTTGTGAGTACTTTTAGGATTCTTGAATTGTTGTCGTATGAATTCAACTTCAATCGAAACCTTGGTTATAAGTACTAGTTGAATTGACACTGTTGGAGTCCATGATATGCTCCGTGTTGGCTCGTTTCTCGAGTTGAGTCTTCACTGAGCATGCATATCATTTTGGACTCTTTCTTAATATTGTTGTATTATATTTTGTAGTAACTAGACTTCAAATGAAACTTTGAGGAAAATTATTGATAGGGAATTCAGCTTCTGTGAAGACCTTGTTGTGATTATTCTTCTTGAAATTGGCTTCTAATTTACATCCTTGCTATATAATCGTAGGGATTTGTTTAGTTGAATGAAGTTGTGTATGTTGCTGAGTGTTTCGACTCAGTGGGAATGTCATTGTGTTTGCACATGGTTACCTCTTCTGTTATTGTGTTATCTAGTCTTGTGCTTGACCAGGGTAAAGAGTTACTAGCTGTGCCATGATAGGCGATGGCGTTGGATATTTTTCATGTTGTTGAATAATATGGAAAGTTTTGTTGAGTCTATTGGAGTTGGATTATTTATTAATGCTTGTTGCGTGAACTCTTGAATCGTTTAGTAGCTACAGTGACTTTTATATTTGGAATTAGATGGAACTGTAGCTCTTCTTGTAATTTCGACTATTTAGTCGCATGCGTAAATGTATTTGCATTAATCTAAAGGAATCGGTATAGTTCAGAATGTTATTGACTTAGGATTCTGATGGACTCTGTTTCTTCTTCTAGACTGTAATTTATATGTTGATGTATAAATAAGTTGAAGGGAAAATTCTCTCTCTCCTAGTCAGGAAACCTTGTGTGCTTTCTTCTTGCATCCTTTTGCGATCTCTATGGTAAGGGCATAACAAGAATAAACTGAGGTATTGTATGGAGAGACTGGTATAAAATGTGTGTTGCTGTATAAATAGGTATACTTGTCAATACCATTGAAATGTGTTAGGATGATAAAAGAATTAAGACTGTGAGATTGTTGAATGTTTTAACTGCCATTGAGAAATTGTAGAAACAATCTTGTAGGAGTTTTGTTGTCTTAAGAATGGCTGTATTCATATGTTCTTAGTCTCTAACATATAGGATGAATAGCCTGATTTAAGTTTGGAATGTGAAGAAATGATTTCATTTAAACAGGTTGTTTAATGAAAACAATTGGTGGATTGCAATTGTTTTAAGAATTAGTGCTTATCATGCTCAGTTCACCGAACTGACCCGTGTTGACAATTTTTGCAGATGGTTGCCGTAAGTGGTAAAGGCACGCAGATCTGATATGATGTTCAGATCATTTAATTTGGTTTTATGATGAATTTCAACTTGATTCTCTAAATGTGCTACTTGAAGAAAGATGTTCTTTTCTTGATGAGTATTGTATCAAATATGCTTGAAGCATAAAATGTATTTGATTAGCTTAGAAATGAATGAAATGAGGTATTTGTTACTTATGTGCTTGCATTCGTATCTTGATCGATTGAACTACTTTGGTACGAATGATTTTAAGAGCATTGTTATTATTGTATAACCGGGAGACATTTGTGATTATCTAAGAAAGCTTGCGAGGTTATGTGATTGAATACTTGTGAATGTTTAGTAGATCATGTATGTTCTAACTAAAGCTAAATTGGAATTTAGATCACTGTCTTTCGAGAAGCTAAGGTTAAAATAAACCTCAACAGAAAGCTAAACGGGCTGAATAAATTATTACTTCCTAGTCTTGATCTAAGTCAAGACAACGTTTAATTGGATTTTTAACCACTATATCTCAATTCTAATAAGTAAGATATATTTCAGTTATGAGAACTGATATAAACCTAAAAGGGTATGGTTAGCAACCTTATGTGAAGATTTAGGGCTATTGCCCAGTTTCGTTGATTTAGATTACTGTTTTTCGATGAACTCCTTGATGGGACCTCTAGTCTTAATAACTTCTCTTGTGAAATGGGTTTTATTAAGAAAGGTAATTCTAAGGTGAGGAACCCAGGGGTTGGGAAAAGACTACCCTAAAAGGAGCGTCTTAAAGTATAACTTTAACTCAACGTATGTAACACTTATAAATAAGTAGATCTTTTCGAGGTGGATTTGAAGGTTGATGGCACAAGTCAACTGCAGGGTTGTACCTTCGAGAAGATTAGGATCTTCTCGAAGATACAACAATACAGGTGACTTATGGCGACACCCTTTGCATTGATCATTAATATTTACACCTTAAACTCGAACAAGTTTTACTCTGGGACTGATTAGGAACGTGGTCATGTTATAAGGCTGCCCCAGGAGACTCGGGGTATCTTGACACACTGGGTTAACTAGGGTTGACCCAGTATGTCAGCGTATCCCTAGTCCTCGGGAGCATCCCTATAACGTTGTCATATTACTAATCTATTCCTAAGTGAATAACTTGGGGCAGGAGAGACTGACAGAAGTCAGTATAAGACATTCTACATAACATAGGAATGGGGTGAAGGACGTATTCCAGATTGACGAGTATGTCGTCAAGGGATACGAGACATAAGCAGTATGTTTCAAATCTTTGGCCAAAGTATCACAAGCTGCTGATTGCGTTGTCCTATGTCACCTAGTCTAAGGGATGAGATGCCGATGAATAATGGTAACAATTATTCAGATAGGTTCCTTGGATAGAGCATTTTGAATCCCGGATTAGGGAAGAGAACCGCAAGAGTGATGTGTTAAAATAAAAACGCCAACTCTTGATACTCATGAATAGATTGGTAGATTACCGAGTCATGGAATGAATAGATCGGAAGTACTCCGAGTCATTACAGCTGCATATGGTTATCTATTATAAGAATGGTTGTTTTGATTTGTGAGTTCTAAATTATGTATTTAGAACTAGGAAGCATTTATCAAAAAAAAAAAAATTACTTGTTCTAATGTTCTAAAATGGGGATGTTACGAGTTCATGTTATGATTTAACTTTAATTACTTGTTATGGATGTAGAATACTTGTATGAGCATGCTAACAACTTAACAAACTAGTATAAAAAGAGGGACCCGGTACCTTTGCAATTTTGGGTGAGAACTCGAGATCTGTCTGAGTGATGTGTCGGCCATGCCGCATATAGGTTTTTGAGTAAGAAAATAGATTACACTTTGGTTTCATTGTTGAGACCTTTTTCAAGCTTTTGGCAAGGATGCTACATGATGAATACGTATCAGTTGACTCTGGGCAACATTGAGAGTTAGATTGTGGATTTGTAAGACCAGTTTGCTCACAGATATAATACTGGACCTAATATTTATGCTCACGCATGGGTTGAACAATTTTTGAATCATGAACTCTATGAGACGTTCTTTTGTTATTTTCCTATAGAGTTGTACAAGTGGTTGGTAGCATATGCATCGAAGTGGAATAAGAGGTATAAAACAACTGTTTAGATATAAGAAGATTACTAAGATTTGCATGATGTCAATTTGACTTGGACATGTGTTGTAGACCATTGGTGGAGTGGTATTTTGAACAATTGCATGTTAGAGTATGTTGTTTCTACTTATTCATGTCCAAAGCTTGCTGAGTTTTAGTTTTTGTGTGAACCCGAGAGGATCTTATTTGTGTGTTACCCCTTTAGAAATTAAGATCTTGATTGTGACTTTGGATTTCAAGAATGACATATAGCTAGCTAAACCCCACCATGTGTGGGGACAGAGTAGGTGTGGTGAAATATGGTGGGTATCATGGAAGAAAGATAGAGAAGAAAGAAAAATTAAGTATAATTAATGCAACCTAGAATTCTCATATAACACCTAGTCGCTACTGGCACATCACTCAGCCTAGACGAGCACTCACTCAAAGAACACAAAGGTACTAGGTCCCTCTTTAGGGTTGCTATAGAAGAATGGTAGCATGATGAAGTAGTATAACAAACATATATTTAGAAACTAATCCATCTATACATCATTACACTATACCAGATCTATAAGCACTTAAGTATAAATCATCATGATAACAATAGTATACAATGAAAAACATATTAGACACTGTTGTTCAGCCAATATTCTTCATATATTCATCGTACCAATAGTACAAAAAGCTTTGTATAATACCGTAGATATACGTGCATGGATCTGCTATTATCCAGTCTCATGCACTCATGTATCTCTAACCCTTCAAAGCAGTATGTGTCCATGTCTATCTCTTACTAAGTAATTCATTACATATATATAGGGTGGGGGACTAGCCCTTCACCGCTTAACTCTACCAAAATAGGTCGCATGCTAATAATAGCCACGTGCCTTTTACAACTATAGCCATACATGCAAGTATGCTATCTATAGATCACTGATAGTTAACTATAGTGGTGGATCTATTCTTAGCTTATGTCCATGCAAGAGTGATTTGACATGCTCTTTGAAATCTCCATAAAGAGTGGCACGCAAGTCTCGGCATCGCTTAGTGTGCTTCACACGCCAACCTCTAAAAATATCCTTAATCTCCAAAATCGGCTAAGTCTCGAGAGTCTGACTCTACACCTCTGCGCGCAATGCCTTCCTATACCTTTGCACATTTTCTCATGTGTTGTTCTCATGTGCGAGACTACAGTGTGTGAGTTCTACTAAGTGTTTTCTCTGATCAACATTACCCCACACTAATCTCATTATCGCCCCAAAAATGGTGGTCCACAAAAATGGATAAATAAAGAATTTTGAATAAGGTATACACAACAAAAATTGTTCGAGCCTCGAGCTCCTCCATGTCATTTCAAAGCGCAGTAACTTTGGATATTCCTCTTTTATATCTGCTTCCAAGTTCTCCCACTCTGTAACATGGTTCCTGCCTTCTCTAGCACATCTATAATGATAGACTCCAGCTCACCCATAGTTAGCTTCCCCGCTCATTCTGTATCACAAGCATTACGCTTGACATAGAGGTTTGCACCCCTTCCAATATATCCATTTTTGAGCAATGAGCTTTCCAAGCTCATCTAACCTTTCCTTATGCATTGCATGTGCTGCAGCTAGTGTCTCACACTTCTACTTCACCAAGATTAATCATTCAGCATGGCCTAGGGTTGCATCCTTCATAGCCTTTTACACTTCATTATCTTCCTCCAATGTTTTTACCGCGATCAGTGCATCTAGAGTTGTGCATATCATTAGTGCATGATCGGCTTTCTTTAGCTCATCGTGGATGGCTTGCAGTAGGCCTTCATAAGTAGCAATCTTTCTTGCTACTGCAGCCTGTGCTTTCTCTGCCTCTTCCATGGGGTCCTTGGGCTGTTTTGGTATACGCACCTTTTCATCCTCCAACACTAATGTTATCATTGTCTTTACGTAGTGCATCGCAGAAGGAAATTCTTTTGGTACTTGGGATTCCAAATGCGGGAGTACCTTTAGGACATCATCTCCAATTTCCTCCATGTTAGGAAATAAGGGATAAAATATATGGAATAATCCCTCACATAATCGCAACAAGAGAAACTAATATGCGTAAAATATTATAGATCTCTAATAAAAGTGCAAAATAAAATAACACAACACACGAGATAGTATTTAATGTGGTTTACCCAATTTGGACTACGTCCACCAAGAATCACTTGCTCGCATTTTTATGTTACAAGCCACCACTCTCTCAATACAATGTCTAGATCCATTTGGAGCTATGCTCAACAAACTCTACAGAATTCACACTCGAATTCAAAGCACATCTGCAATCCATTTTTTCATGTATCTATCATATGCGTAAAACCATATAAATAGACAACTACTTAAACATTTTTACAAAACCGTGGGTATCAAAATCATGGGCAAGAAAACCGTGGGTATCAAAACCATGGGAAAAAAAAGGTATCAAAACCATGGGCAAAAAGCGTGGGTATCAAAACAATGGGTACCGAAATAACCATGGGCCCAAAAACAACCCATAACGGTTACCCATTACCCATGGGTTAATAAACCACCCATGAAAATTAAATTCGGGGGCTTTGCCCCCAAACCCCCTTGACTCGCTCATCGGTGAGTGGGACCGCCATAAAAATACCTAAGTGTAACACATAGAAGGTGTACCAAAATCTAACATGAAAATAGGCTCCACAAACATAACAATCTCCCACTTGGAGATTGTTTTCCACTGAGCAAGCTTCTCAACCTTTCACTGCCATCTGCGAAGGCCAACCAAAGCTGAACATAGCTTTAGTTTATCCTTGTGACCACCTTGGTCATCATGTCTCAGGATTACTCGACTGTATGAATCTTCTCCAACTTCAACTTATCTTCCTCCAAAGTTGTCTTGATGAAGTGATATCTCAACTGTATATGCTTCATCCTGGAGTGGAAAGCAGAGTTCTTAGCTAGGTGTATAGCACTCTAACTATCACTATATAGCTTACATTCCTCCTACTTATGCCCCAACTCCTCAAGCAATTGTTGTAGCCAAATCATCTCTTTGCTTGCCTCTATGGCAGCAACATACTCATCCTTCATGGTTGACAAAGCCACCAGCTTCACTGTAGTCATGAAATTCAGCTTCATGTTGTCCCACCTACAATGTAAATATAACCTATCGTGTTCCTCCTGCTATCTATATATCTCCCCGCCATGTCTAAATCTACATAACCATGTAAAGTGGTGTCTAATCCACTACAAAGACAAAACCGTCCCCATGGTCCTCTCAAATATCAAAGGATCCACTTTACTACCTTCCAAAGGTGATATTTACCTAGATCACTCATAAATATACTCACGACTCCCACTACATGGGCAATATCAGGCCTCGTGTACACCATAGCATACATCAAACTGCCAACTGCTGATGAGTAAGGTACCTTGGACATATGGTTTCTTTCCTGCTCTATCTTGGGACACTGCTCCTTTGATAACTTAAAATGGCCTGCCAAAGGAGTCCCAACCAGTTTAGCATCCTGCATGTTAAACCTATCTAATACCTTCTTAATGTACTCTTCCTGAGATAAAGTTAGCTTCCATTCCTTCCTATCCCGAGTTATCCTCATACCAAGGATTTGTCTGGCTGCCCCCAAATCCTTCATATCAAAGGATTTACTTAGTTGTTTCTTGAGTACTTTTATTTCCTTCATGTTTTTACCTGTAGTCAACATGTCATCAACATACAAACACATGATGATATAACTTCCATCCTTAAATTTCTTTGTATACACACGTAATGGTCGAATGACATCTAATATAACCTTGCTCCATCATGAAGCTATCAAACTTCTTATACCATTGATGTGGAGCTTGTTTCGAACCATACAAGCTCTTGTTCGGTTTGCACACCATCTCCTTTTTACCTTTGACTTCATATCCTTCCTCAGCTACTACATATATAGCTCCTCCTCCAAATCACCATGGAGAAATGCAGTCTTTACATCTAACTATTCTAAGTGCAAGTCTTCTCGCTACCATTATTCCAAGAATAGTTCTAATAGAAGTCATTTTTCCTACGGAGAAAGATCTCATTAAAATATATACCTTGTTTCGTGCAAACCCCTTGACCACCTATGTGAATGTATACTTTGCTCAATGCTAAATCAAATGAATCAAGAACTACCACCTAAAATAGTTCTACAATTTAGCTAAAACAAAACATAAACACCATCATGATAAGAATTAAACAAGGGTTAGATGCTAACATTCATAAATACAAACTTTGAAACTAACAATGCTAAATATCTAAACTCCTCTATTCTCTAACAACAAATAAATGAATGGACCTAAGTAAGCTCCATGGCTATCAAAATAGTTGTCCTTAATGTTCCAAGAACCTAGGAATGGGGGCTAATCAAAGTTGGGCTACAAGACCCTTTTGACACCTCCCATATGACCCAAGCACTTTAAGAAAGAGGCTTAACTCTTCAAGATGATGAACTCTCAAAAGGGCAAGGTGCAAGCTCTTAGTCTCTTTGCTATATGCTTTGCATTTGCTCTCTTAGAAAGTTTAGGTGTAAGTAAAAAGGTAGGTGGAGGGCTCTTTATATAGCCCAAAGGATAAAGGATTCAACACATTCTCATGAATGTGGGATAAAGGTAAAACATGATTAGGAATGGATAAGGTTGCTTTATTAAAGGTAACCTTACTTTAGAAGGGTTTAATACATGTTTAGCAAGTCATGGGAGTTGGGGGGTATTTTAATTAATCAAAGGTGATTAATTAATAGGTAGGTGTAAGATTATAGAAGATAATTAGAGGAATATTAGTGTGATTTAGGCTATTAGAAGGGATTAAATCAATTAAATATTGATTTATTAGTTAAATGAAGGGGAAGACTAATTAATTAATAATAATTAATTAATCTAGATAGAAGAGGTGATTTATTAATGAAGGTCGTTAATTAGGTATTTTTGATAGGAAACTTAATTAATTAGCTTAGTGTAATTAATTAATGATGATATGAGGGAAAATGAGTTCTTTTGATGATATGTCATTGATTTGCGAGAAAGGGGATAATTAGCGCAATTTAAGTATTTAAATTGCTTGGGCGTAATTATAGGTGTCTACATTTGCCCCTCTTTGGGGTGGCGTAAGTGATGCCACTTCAAAGATAGTAGATAGAAGAGATTTTGAAGAGATAGAAGAAAAATTAGTAGGAGGGAGAGATGCCCCCTCGAGTGTCGATGGGGTGATGAAGGAAGTCGATCGACGATCAAAAAGATGAGAAGTAGGCAGAAGAATGGGGACGAGGCAGGATGCCCCAAGGAGAGGGAGAATTAGGGGTGAAAGGGAAGTGGTGTAGAAGAAATATGGATGAGGGAGAGAAGAGCTTAACCTCTAGCCACTTATTTGTTTGGAACAAATTTGATGTCATCATATTGCCATAGGAACTACATCATCGGTCCTTATGAAAAATATAAGCATACGACAAAGGTAGAATGACATGAAAAGCCATACTACGAACAATTATCCATTGCTGAAAGTACCAACTCCACGCAACATACAATAATGCAATGCAATACGAGAAGGAAACAAGCTCATATAACAGGGAAAACAAGTACAAACGCACATATCCAACCCAACAACGGTCAAGACAGTTGTACAAATATTTTGTTATCAGTGCTGAAGAGATCCACAAGTTCGTGATTAATGACAAGGGTTAAAAATGATGCCCCAAGCAAGGATACATGCAAGGGGAAATGAAAATGGACACGGGTCCATGAAAAGCATTTGTGTGCAACGAAACAACACCAGGCAACCAAAAGTGCCCCAGAGTACAGATGAAGCAAGCAACTAGCTTTTGTGAATGGTCAGAATCCGTGATCCGCGAGTCGTATTAATCGGGAAGATGTGAGACAAACCAACAGGATATGGAGAAAATACCATGCGCAAGACACAAGTTTCAGCCGTAAGAAGCAAGTTACCATTTTGTAGGGTGTTTTACTTTTTAGGAATTTTTTGAAAAATTTTGCCTTGTTTTTGGATTTTTTGATATATATATATATATATATATATATATATATATATATATATATTTTTGTTGTTTTTGCTTTCCAAACCATGGTGAACAGTAGAAGAAAGTAGAAGAAGAAAGCGAAGGGCCTAGGGGCAACAGAAAGTGCCCTAGGTGGAAGAAAAGAGAAACAAACGACAAATAATGTCCTTGTTTAGTGGAAAAATGAAGAAAAAATAATTATTTGAAAAATTATTTACGAGGGTGTGAAGAAGAATAAAAATCGCCAGGGAGCAATAAAATTGTCTGGGGAGAAGAAAGGGGTATTGGACAAAAAATGCCCCAATACAGTGAAAAATAAGATAAAAATAATTATTTAATTAAAAATAATTATTCCACAGCAATGAACAGAGGAGAAAACGGTGAGCGAAACGGGTGTCCTGGCCATCCGATCAGTGAAAAACAGGCTAATATACCCCCCAGGGGGGGTAAAAACATCACAATCAGTTCATTTTAACCGCTTAGTTTAGAAAACTTACCGTGAGGCTCTGACACTCAGGAGAGATGGTGATCGCACGTGATCGTTTGAGGCGTGCTGTAGATTGTAGATGATAGATCTATAGACAATATCAAATGTTGTTTTCAAGTGTTATTTTGATGTCTATGGACGGGATGATATGATGATATTGGTGTGGGGGATAGATTTTTTATTATGCGCAACCCCTCTTGCCCCCATTGATGATATGATATGTGATGATTAGCTTAGTATACATGCATGATGTAAAACTTAGCATTTTTGTTTATATATGATGTATAGATGATGCTAGATGTGATGATAGTGATGGTAATGTGATGTGAATGATAACAAAATAGAGCACATGCAAGAAACATAGCCAAATGCTACAAAGAACACCAGGAATCAATGCAATACACCATGAATCACCATGCCTTATTAACAAGTAACAAAACACAACCAAATGCATTAAGAAAGAAAGAAAGAATTAACACACTAGCATGTCGAAATCCACTACAATATGCACAAGCAAGAATGAATCTATTCTAAGGAAGAAAAGATAAACTATGACAAAGTACACCCAAGTAACAAACAACTCAAAAGCGAGCACGCAAAACACTATACAAGCAACAAGCAAAGCAAGAAAACAAGACAATGCAAGTAAATGTTTTTGTAAGATATGTTTTCATAAACTGATTTTCTATTGTTTAGGTTTTTGTGAAACAATTTTATATTGTTTTGGTGTTTTGTGAAACAATTTTCTATTGTTTTTGTGTTTTCTCGAAACAATGTTCTATTGTTTTTGTGTTTTCTCAAACAATGTTCTATTTTGTTTTTGTTCTATTGTTTTTGTTTTTCTCAAACAATTTCTATTGTTTTTGTGTTTTTCTCAAACAATTTTATATTGTTTTTGTGTTTTTCTCAAACAATTTTATATTGTTTTTGTGTTTTTCAAACAATGTTCTATTTTTCAATGTTCTATGTTTTTTTGTAACTTTTAAACAATTTTCTATTGTTTTTGTGTTTTTCCCAGCATATTGTTTTTGTGGTTTTAACAGTTTTCCAAAGCTATGTGCAGGTAACCAAGAAAGCGTGGATGCCCCCAAAGTTAGGTGGGGAATATACAAGGGCAGAAGCCACGCGCTAATGAACAAGAAGGTGAACTCATTGAGTTGCCCCTAGCATAAGATGGGAAATAACGAAAGACCACATCCCTCACAGATGAATAGAAGAAGGCAAAGCCGATCAAGGCTGGACAGAATGGTGTGCACAAGGAAACTCAAAGGCAGAACCAGGTCCAGGCCAAAGACAACTACCCTTCTAATACAATGCTTGTGAACAACGAATCCTCCCGAGGCGCCGAAACCGGTTTTCACCCAAGGACTTGTCCAAAGTGCCACAATTGCGTGGTTTTCACTAGTGGATGACCTGTTTTCTCTTTTTCTTTTTCTGATTTTTTTTTTTATTTTATTTTTTGATGTTTTTGTATTTTTTTTTTTTTTTTGTGATTTTTATGACTTTCTTGTGCCATGTTTAGGCATAAAACCTCTTAAGATGCATGGCATTCATGGGCTCCCAGAGCTCATCACCATTGGGGTGAGCCAACTTGTATGCCCCTGTGCCATACTTGGCAACTATGACATAGGGTCCTAACCAAAGGTGGTTCAACTTCCCTTTCTTTTCTCGCTCCGCTCTCGGTGTTGAACTGGTTCTCCTTCATAACTAAATCACCCACCTCAAACTGGCGAGGGATGATTCTCTTGTTGTAGATGCATGGAGATTCTATGTTGATATACCTTCAGGTGATTAAGAGCGTGAATGCGCCTCTCATCTAGGAGCTCTAACTCAGCCAATCTTGCCACTCGATAATCTTCATCCTTATCCAAATAGTCCCGAAGAGAAATTCACAGGGATGGGAGTTCAATCTCTAAAGGGATGATAGATTCTATCCCGAACACTAGGGAATATGGCGTCGCACCCGTAGGAGTGCGAATTGATGTTCGGTAGGCCCAGAGGGTTGGGTGGATTTGTAGGTGCCAGTTTCGACCGGTTTTGCTAACCATCTTCTCCATTATCCTTACCAAAGTCTTGTTTGTTGCCTCAGCTTGTCCATTACCCTGAGGGTAATATGGCGTGGACCATTTTAATCTAATTTGGAACCGTTGGCAAAGGCCTTTCACAGTTTTGTTCTTAAATGACTTCCCATTATCTGTGACAATGGCTGCAGGGATACCATATCGGTAAATAATGTGATTCATGATGAATTTAGAAATCAGTTCTGTGACATAAGTTAAAGGGACAAATTTCTCCACCCATTTTGTAAAGTATTCTGATAGCTGTGATGATATGTGTATGACCATCAGATGAGGTAGGAGTAAGCTTCCCTATTAGATCAAGTCCCCATTTAGAGAATGGCCACGGGGTAGTGATTGGTTGCAATGGTTATGATGGAGCATGGATGAAATTTCCATACTTTTGGCAAAGCACACATTTTCTAACATAATTACAACAATCAGCCTCATGGTGGGCCAATAGTAACCTACTCTTAACAGTTTCTTAGCCAAGACCATTCCATTTGTATGTGCTCCGCATACTCCTTCGTGTACTTCTTTAATTGCCTGGATTGACTCCGTCACATCCAGACAACGTAATAGATTCCCATCGTAGCCACGATGATAAAGTGTACCTCCTAAAAGGGTGTAATGGGCTATCTGGTGAATCAGATTTTCTTTTCAGAATGGGAGATATTGGGAGGGAAAGTATTGTCCTTAAGATAGGTGAAGATGGGTTCATACCATGGGGAATGGGGACCAACAACCTCACAAGCTAGGTAAGATTCCAGCATGTCATACGCGGGCTGGCATAGATTTTCTACGAAGAATGGCATATCATTGTTCCTTGGTGGAATACGAAGCATAGATCCCACCGTTGCCATGGCATCCACCCGATCTATTCGTTCTCGTGGAATCTTCTCAAAGGTGATGCGCACAAAATACTCCTTTAGAGTTTCCACTAACTTTTTGTAAGGTATGAGCTTATCATCCTTAACTTTATACTCATCATTAACCTGTTTGATGATTAGTTATGAATCACCTACAACCTTAACATGTTGAATATTCCACTTGATGGCTAGCTTCATCCCTGCAATGAGTGCTTCATATTCCGTAATGTTGTTTGTGCAAGGGAAGGCCAAGCAGAAAGCCTGTGGTATAGGATCACCCGAAGGAGTAATAAGGACCACTCCTGCACCTAAACCATGAAACGTAAAAGATCCATCAAAATGTATCTACCATACAATAGATTCTTCAATGTAGAGCAAAGATGCATCTGGCAGATCCAGACTCAAAGGTTTTGTGCTTTGCAAAGGTGCTTCCGCTAGCTGGTCGGCAAGTACTTGTCCTTTAACTGATTTTTGATGGACAAATTCTATATCAAACTCACTGAGTAGAATGATCCAATTAGCCATTCTACCTGTGAGGGTGGGTTTGGACAACAAATACTTGAGTGGGTCGACCTTGGATATGAGCTTGGTCTTAGTATTTAGCAGGTAATGGTGAAGTTTCTGAAAGGTAAAAATGACGGCCAAGCAAGCCTTTTCAATCTGAGGATAATTAAGTTCATAGGTGATGAGGGTGCGACTCAGATAGTACACCGCTTTCTCTTTATGGCTAAGGTCATATTGGGTGAGCAACGCACCAATAGCGTATTGTGTAGTAGAAATATAGAGCAAAAGTGGTTCTCCTGAGTAGGAGGCATGAGGACAGGTGGATTAGCTAGGTATTGTTTAAGCAAAGCAAAGGCTTGTTGTTGCTCGGTCCCCAAAGGAAAGTGACGTCCTTTTTAAGCAAATGGGTGAATGAGTGACATTTATCTGCAAGCTGGGAGATAAAGTGAATGGCTTGAATTTTCCCTTGCAAGCTACGCAGTTGCTTGATATTCTCAGGTGGAGGCATTTCAGTGATGGCAGACACTTTAGCGGGATCTACCTCAATACCTCGTCTCGACACAATGAAGCCCAATAGTTTCTGGATAACACACCGAAGACACATTTCTTTGGATTCAATCTGACTTTGTATTCACGTAGGCGTTCAAAGATACGCCGCAAAATGATAGGATGATCCTCTCTTGTTTTGGACTTTCCCAGGATGTCATCTACGTAGTCTTCCATGATGTCATGAATCATATCATGAAAGATTACTGTCATGGCCCACTGATAAGTTGCTCCCGCATTCTTAAGGCCAAATGGCATCACCTGATAATAGAAGGTGCCCCAAGGAGTTGTGAAAGTTGTTTTGTGTTGGTCTTCCTCAGCGATCTTAATTTGATTATAACCTGAAAAGCCATCCATGAGTGATAGCATTTCGTACCCTACGGTTGAGTCAACAATCATGTCAATGTTGGGCAATGGAAAGTCATCTTTAGGGCAAGCTTTATTGATGTCCCTAAAATCTGTGCAGATTCGATACCGATAGGTTTCTTCTGGACAGGAACAATGTTCGATATCCATTCAGAATAATCAATTGGCCTGATGAATCCTGCTGCAAGTAACCTTTCCAACTCTTCTTTAACTAACAAGGCCACTCTTGGGTGCATCTTTCGAGCTTCTGTTTGATAGGCTTAGCATCTGCATGCACAACCAGGTTGTGCATGACTAAAGTTGGATCTAAGTCGGCATGTCTTTGTAAGACCATGCGAACACATCAATAAACTCTCGCAAAGAGCATAGTGAACGCTTTTTTGTTCTCTGCCGAGAGTGATGCTCCCAATTTTACTATCTTGGGATCTTCTTCAGTACCAATATTGACATCAATGGTTTCTTCAACTAACAATTTTGATAAATCCTCCATACGCGTAGGATCGGGAGGTAGGTTGAGATCTTCATCCAAGGATGTCTCTACGAGATTTTCATCCTTGGCGTGGTCACTTTGTTTGTCCTTTGATTTTCTTATTTGTTTGTTAGCCAATGCCTCAAAGAGGTTTTCACTGTGTGACTTGGACTTTGATTTTTGCCGAGGCTTTTCTTTAGAACTCTTGCCCTCACTTTTCTTTAAATTTTGTTGACCACGAAGTTCAGCCTCCTCGCCGAAGTAGGCGCAGGTGTCTAAGTCGATAAAGAAACCCTTCTTGTGATCTCCAATGGGAATTGTATCCCTTATGCCCATGAACTCTGCAATAGCCTCGTCATTCTCAAATAAATCTAGTGGCATGTGATGTTGTTGGTCCCATTCAACAAGGGAAGGGTACACAAGGTCAAGGGTCGGTTCTGGTGGGGGTTATGGTCAGGACAACATTGTTCATGAAAAGGTTCGTGGAGGCCAGATCCTCATATAGGCTACAATGGGAATCCGTATCGCTGTCTAGGTACTCGAAGCTATCCTCATGCTCAGAAAAAGTCACATCTTGATCATTGGGGTGTGCTCCATAAGGGAAAATCCCAATGCCATATCTTTCTATTTTGAAATGTGGAAGAGGGACTGGTTCTCTTTGTCCTTGTTCATTCCTCCCACATCCTAGGCCTTTATAGCCCATGGAGTACATCATTCTGCTATATTTTTCATATTCTGGGGTTTGATAACAAGATGGTTGAGTGTCCTCAGGGACCCAAGTAGTAGGTGGATCAAGTAATTTTTCCTCAGCTAACAAGCCTCCAGGTAGGAATGACCCAATAGTGTGTTCCTCTCTAGGTCTCCTGAAGCGGTAGTTGGGTCGACCTCTAGTCTTGGGCGACAAGGAGAGGTCAGAAACCAAGAGTGCTTGTTGTACATTATACTCCCCACAACCATATTCTAGAATTTTCATCTCCCATGAATCAAATGGCGATGTGGAAGTGGACGCCCCATGAGCGTAAGAATTAAGAGAATTTGAATCTACTCGAGATTCCATGGCCTCAGAATGAAGAGGGACAACTATATCTGTGGAGGGACATGCATATGTACCCTTTCGTGCAAAGCTATTAAGAGCTCTACAATGAGCAAAGGGCTCTGAATCTCCTGGTATTGTAACCGTATGTCCCTCATGCTTCAGCTTGATGCATTGATGAAATGTTGATGGCACGGCCTGCATGGCATGAATCCATGGTCGGCCTAGAAGCATATTATATGGAAGTTCCAAGTCTAGGACGTGAAACTTTGTCTGATGGCAAGTGGGGCCCACCTCCATGGGTAGCGTAATGGTGCCTGCTGACTCTCTTTCCATGTTGTCGTATGCGGTGATAGTAATAATATGGGACTCAAGATCTTCCTCCGTATGTCCCAATTGTTTGACCAACTTAAGTGTGCAGATGTTCAATCCCGATCCGTTGTCCACAAGCACCCGTTTGATTTTCCTGCGGGTGACAACTACCTCGATGTACAAGGGAAGATTATGTGTAGGATTCGTGGCAGGGATCTCCCTATGGTTGAAAGTAAGATGCTCACTTGATGCAATATTTTCCACCGTGGCTTGAAGGTACGTAGGATCGACTTCTAAAGGCACTCCCGACCCTTAAGAGTTTTGATACAAAATGTCCTTATGCACATTGGATATCTTGAGAAGATCTAAGATCGAGATCTTAGCAGGTGTCCTCTCAAGTTGTTCTAAAAGGTTATATTTATCAGTTTGTGGGGTCAACAGAGAGGGTTCCGAATCACGAGGCGGGCACGCCTTGTTACTACAGCGTAGTCCTTTCCCTTGATCCGGATGGTATTGACACAGCAGTAGGGGAGTGAATACATCCGATAAGTGAATCGTAATGATTGTTATCTCTTTTGGTATATAAGTAATTTGTGGCTTTATAGGTTTGGGATGACTCTCCCCGATCCGGCTTTGTCTTTTCCAACTTATCATGCTTGGGGAATGGTTCCTTATAAATCCCCATTTTCTCGTTAGGTGTTTGCATGTGGCCAGGGTTATCCACCTCTATCTCCCCGTTGTCAATGAGGTCTTGAATATAGTGGTGAAGTCGCAAACATTTGTCTATTTTATGACCTTTAACGCGATGCATTTCACAATATTCATGCTCCTTATACCATGAAGGTTTAGGAGCGTTGTCATCAAATGGTTGTGTTGTAGGATAGGTCATCATGTTGGCCGCATCCAACTATTTTAGTATGAGGGACAACGGTTCATTGAGGGAGGTGAATGTTCATCGCTTTGGTGGTGGTTGAATTGGGCCCTTGGTTAGTTTAAAAGGTTGACTGGTTTGGACCGTTTGAACACGTTTGGAATCAGTGATTCCGTCTCCCACCACGTTTTTGTTTTTGTTAAAGATATTTGGCTTTTCAAAGGGGTTTGACACTTTGTTTGTCTTTAGATTGGGTTTTGAGGGTGCCTTTGGCAATGAGAGCCTTTTCTATTTGAATCCCTTTCTCGATAACCTCCTCAAAGGTGCGGACACAATGCATTTGGAGGTGGAAAGCTATATCTGGGTTGAGATTAGGGATGAAAATACTGACCAGCTGCTTCTCAGGGAAAGCGCAAGGGAAGCGACTAGCTATCCCTCTCCATCGTTGGAGGAAGTGGTGAAGGTCTCATTTGGGTGTTGTTTTGTGCCGCACAAGTCTGCCATGGTGATGTCACTCTCTATGTTATATGAGAAATGATGCACGAATCTTTCCACCAATTCTGGCTAGGTGAAAATTGATCCTCGTGGTAAGCGCGTAAACCATTCCAATGCTTGACCTCCGAGACTCTTAGGAAAAAGTCTGATGAGGTAATTATCACTATAAGACACCTCTTGACATGCCATGTAGAAATCTTTAACATGATCCCTTGGGTCTCCCTTTCCTTTGTATTTGTCGAACTTTGGCATATCAAATTTCTTTGGAAAGGGTTGAAGGGTCATTGTCTTGTCAAAAGGATAGGGGCATAGTTCTTCGTATTGGTATTTCCTAATACTCCCTATATTGCTTTCTTGTATGCTTGCAAGAGTTGCTTTCATAGATTGCACTTCTTGTGTGAGCAATTGTTCTCTAGTGGGAGAAGCGGGGATGTGTACACGATGGTACCCCGTGTCTTCTTCTCCTTGGTTTTCTCGATGGAGTTCATGGATCCTAAACTTAGGCTTTGACTTTTGAACATTCTTGTTTGTGTCTTTTTGTACCTGGAAAGTAAGCAAAGCTAGTTGTCGGCTTAGGTTACTGAGTTGTTGTTGGATTGTGACTTGGTTTGTGTCTTCTTCTTCTAAAGGTTCTTCCTCTTCGTATTGTGGAGGCTCTTCCCCTGTTTCATGTTCTATCTTATTTCTTCGTGCCACTTTGATGAGGGGTATTCTATGCCCTATCACTTTATCATTTTCTCGTAAGAAGTGGAAGCATGCCCGCCTGTTAAAATATCTTCCATATTGATAAGGGGTGTTCTTCCTTAGTAGTGTCATTTATAGGTAATATTGGTTCATTCTTGGTGGGAAATTTGGCCCTAATTCCACGACCGTGCCAAAACTCTATCTTTTTTTCTAAGGAGAAACTCATCTAGTAGAGTGGGGTCAAAATCAAAGTCTGTGTGTGGTGATTCTAATTCATTTCCACTATGATCGACCATCTCTTCGGTTTCCTTTTCTGCAGAAAATAGTGGCCCTAAGTCGTGTCCAATGAAGGGGTTTGACCCTTGTCTGTTAGAGGTCTCCCAAGCATGTGCTTGTTGTTCCTCATATGTCTGTTTCTTCAACCCTAGATGTGTTTTGGGAGCCATGTTTTTGTGATAAGTTTCACTAAGGTAAGTTGTAGATTTGTTCAAAATTCAATGACTACCCCTAAGTGAAACACAAGATGAAATTGCTAAGAGTATGAATGTGTCACCAATGTGAGAATACCAATATGATAGAGTGATAAATCACCCGTGATACAAGCGTTTGGTATTAAAACTTAATCAAATGAAGTACTTCCTAGACTACGTTTCAAAGTAATTTGTGACGCCAGATGATTAACAAGATGTCTCCACTTATGCCAAGTTCAAAGGAATGAACAAGACGTAAGTAAATACATGAAGTTAAATGTGATCTCCCAATCAAGATATACGATGAGCAAGCTCAATTCTGATTAAGACCTATATCTCAAAAAGTGCCAATTACGATTTGTGAATGACACAACAATATCACCAAGATATGTTAAACCACTTTGTAAGAAAGTGAAGTATTGATATCGAGGTGTTATTGATATAACACGCACAAATGGTAGTGCCTAGCACCTTTTGAAATCGAGGTAATAATAAAACTAAACAAAAAAGCTCAAAGTATAGCTAGGAATAGTTAAGAATGTGTGCAGCGTAACCATACAATATAGGTATTTATGTCGAGTTTACAAGAAACAAGACGTAAATATCAAAATTGTAATGATACGAGACAAACAAGCTAACTCCTCTATGGAAGTCCGCAGTGATGAACCACGCCTAACTACAATGACGATCTTGACATGGGTATCAAGATCACAATGGCTACCAAATGACGTGAAAATGCCTCCACTCACTTTAGATGTTTAACTAACCCAACCGCAAACATGGATGGGCGTAAACGGACATAAAAGTGAGAGAAATAGTTGAATGGCAACACAAAGGTAATCACACCTCTTTTGATCAACAAAGTGTCAAAAGAATATGAAGGAAATAAATCAAGAAAAATGACAAAAATGCTAGCCTCACTTCAACAGAGTTTCACCTCACCCTAAGGCAAGTAAAAACTAGGCGAAAGTAATACGTCACACATTTCTCAAAAAGAAGGTTCACAACTCAACACTATTTTCAAATGGTCAAAGTGGGCTCCTGCCAAAGTATATTCTCCTAGGTGGTTCTCTCACCCTAGGTGTTACAAAGTTTCCACGAGCTGAGCACGATTTACCCAAAAAGTCACACTGACTAGTTTGGGAGTATCTCGACTTTACTTTACCCCCTTCAAGAATAGTAGGAAACTAGTGCGTCTACGTGTACTATCACTGGGTCATCGCCACAACCGACAACCTGTAACTCTATCTCACAAAGGAATCACTAGTCAAGTAGGTAGTGCGGAGCACTTCCCATTTTGTCCACAAGGTTCCCTCTTGCGTGGACTACTTTGGGGTTCCTGAACCACCCCCATTGTTGTAGCTTAAGGCGTTATGCCAAAGGGGTTATGTTCCAGTTGAGCGGAGAGGGACGTACCCTTTTCCGAAACCTGCAATACAATGTTTTGAATATGTTGTTCTTTTTATCTTGTTTAATTAGGTGTGGTTTACTTGAACACCTTTTGGAAACCTGTATAACAATTGTATTAGTAGTTTTTGATTTTGTTTTGGTTCCTCCTTTCTTTGACAAGCATTTTTAGGTCTTGCACTCAAGCATTAGTAGTTCTCCAAGAAAATCACATTATTTAAAAGAAGATTAAGAGTTGTTTTTGATTCTCAAGATCATCCAAGGATGCAAGAGAAGAGCATACACAACAAATAATCCAACTAAAAAGTAAAGAAAATCTTTTCAATCAATGAACCATACAAAATTCTTGATAAATGTTCATTCCCCTAAACCAAAAGTGAAAGATGAAGTTTCCAATTTACCAAATGTTATAAAATGAATAATAAAGTTGTTTTTGATTCTCAAGATCACTCTAAGGTGCAAGAGAAGAGCATACACAAACTTTATTCTAACTATATAGAAATTGAAAACTTCAAATCAAAGGACTATTGAAAAATGTTTTGTAAAAGGTTCATTCCCTTAAGCAAAATGAATAATCAAGTTTCCAAGTTTAATCCCAATGTTAACAAGATAGAGATCAAAGTTGTTTTTTATTCTCAAGATCACCAAAAGGTGCAAGAGAAGAGCATACACACGCTTTGGTCTAAATCGAGTAAGCATGGAAATACAACATTCATCAAAACATTAGACATGTTAGAAAATGACCAGTTTTAAAATAATAGAAAAACCTGTAACTTATGTAAGTATAAATCCCAAATTTATGTTTTCATTGCATATTTAACTTCAATACCTTTCCAACGCAAAAAAAATGGAGTCATTTTGAGCTCGGGAGCAAAAGTTATGGCCTTCGGAAGATGGGTTACACATATGTTCTTATGCTCATGGGTATGCACTTGACATGCACTAAAAAATGTCAAAAAAACGTCCCTTAACCTACAAAATGGGCAAATTTTTTTGACCAAGATTCAATTTTGACAACAACCCATCACATTAATATATGAATAGAAGACTCAACGCTATCAAACATTAACATACATGCTCAAGAATTTAAGATTTTCAAGAAATTGACAAAACTAATGATGTAGAATGATGAAAAAGTAGCTCTAAAAATGAAAACATGATGAAATCTTGAAATTTTCTCACCAAGATTAAATTTTGACAGCAACCCATTGCACATTAATATGTAAAACATTCTTGCGGTTAGAAGACTCAGCACTATCAAACACTAACCTACATGCTTAAGACTTTAAAATTTTTAAGAAATTGACAAAACTAGCATGTAGAATGTTAAAAAAGTAAGCTCAAAAATGAAAACATGGATAAATCTTGAAATTTTCCTATCAATTCCAATTTCAAATAACACTTCACCTCCTTCATACCTACAAGGAATACCAAACACATGCAAACTCAACAAAACAAGTTAAGAAAAACAAGTTAGATCAACATGTGTAAAATTCTAGGGTTAGTAACAAAATAAAACTTAACTACAAAAACTTGAAATTAAGTGCAAAGGACAATGGAGTAAGTCCCACTGCATAGCCAAATGTGTGCATGTATACTTTTCTCAATGCTAAATCAAATGAATCAAGAACTACCACCTAAAATAGTTCTACAATTTAGCTAAAACAAAACATAAACACCATCATGATAAGAATTAAACAAGGGTTAGATGCTAGCATTCATAAATACAAACTTTGAAACTAACAATGCTAAATATCTAAACTCCTCTATTCTCTAACAAAAATAAATGAATGGACCTAAGTAAGCTCCATGGCTATCAAATAGTTGTCCTTAATGTTCTAAGAACCTAGGAATGGGGGCTAATCAAAGTTGGGCTACAAGACCCTTTTCGACACCTCCCATATGACCCAAGCACTTTAAGAAAGAGGCTTAACTCTTCAAGATGATGAACTCTCAAAGGGGCAAGGTGCAAGCTCTTAGTCTCTTACTATATGCTTTGCATTTGCTCTCTTAGAAAGTTTAGGTGTAAGTAAAAAGGTAGGTGGAGGGCTCTTTATATAGCCCAAAGGATAAAGGATTCAACACATTCTCATGAATGTGGGATAAAGGTAAAACATGATTAGGAATGGATAAGGTTGCTTTATTAAAGGTAACCTTACTTTAGAAGGGTTTAATACATGTTTAGCAAGTCATGGGAGTTGGGGGGTATTTTAATTAATCAAAGGTGATTAATTAATAGGTAGGTGTAAGCTTATAGAAGATAATTAGAGGAATATTAGTATGATTTAGGCTATTAGAAAGGGATTAAATCAATTAAATATTGATTTACTAGTTAAATGAAGGGGAAGACTAATTAATTAATAATAATTAATTAATCTAGATAGAAGAGGTGATTTATTAACGGAAGGTCGTTAATTAGGGTATTTGTTGGATAGGAAACTTAATTAATTAGCTTAGTGTAATTAATTAATGATGATATGAGGGAAAATGAGTGCTTTTGATGATATGTCGTTGATTTGCGAGAAAGGGGATAATTAACGCAATTTAAGTATTTAAATTGCTTCTTGATCAGCGTAATTATAGGTGTCTACACACCAACCTCGGCATTATATCTTTTCTTTTTTCCTTCGTCTTTAACTCTATACACCCACTTGTTCTCGCAATGCTCTTTTACCTTCCAAAGAGTAGCCTCACCAAATCCCAAGTCTAGTTCTCCATGAGAGACTTATGCTCCTCATCCATGGATTGCTCCCACTAAAACTCTTACTAGCATCTACTTGCATTGCTTCATCAAAGCTCTCTGGATCTCCACTATCAATGAGTTTGTTGAGAGTGCCTAATTCATCCGCAACTGAAAAAGCATTACCGTTCCAGTAATAAATAATAAAGAGAAGGAGAAAACATTCGGTTCTTTTCTTACCCTAGAAGACCTCCTCAATATAGGAGTTTGGGGTTCTATTGAGGAGGTTCCCGAACTATATATTCTTTCTTGGAATATTCCCTATTTTCTTGCAAGGCATTGCTTTATACATGACTTTCTCATTAAATACCACATCCCTAGACCTAATGATTTTCTTGTCCTTAATACTCCAACATTTAAATCCAAATTCATCACCACCATAACCAATGAAAGTACATTTTTCTGATTTATCCTTTAGCTTGGTCATATCATCCTTGTCTATATGAATAAACACCTCACATCTAAAGACTCGAGAAATGAATAATCAACTTTCTTACCATACCAAGCCTCCTCGTATGCCTCCATCTAAGGCACTTGAGGGTCCTCTCGCATTTATGAAGTGCACAAAATGTTGTGCTCACCGCTTCGCCCAAAAATAAAGAGGCAAAGAGGCATCTTGCATGTATCCTCATGCTCCTAAAGCGTTCCATTATTGTTTTGTTCATCCTTTCGACACCTCATTCTGCTATGGGGTTCCCGGAACCGCTTTTACCTATGGATTCCATTCTTAGAACAACAATCATCAAATTCATTGCTGTAATACTCCCCTCCATTACATCCCGAGAAATTTTAGCTTAAGACCTGTTTCATTCTCTACCAAGGCTTTCCATTTAACAAAAGTGTCAAATACATCATATTTGTTTCTAATGTAATAAACCCAAACTTTCCTTATTGCATCATCAATAAAAGTAACATAATAACTTGAACCCCTAAGAGATGATACCCACTTGTTCGATCCGGCCCCAACACATTAGAATGTACCAAATCTAACTTACTCTCTTTCTTTATAGGTCCAACCTTGAGAAACCTTACTCACTTTCTTTCCCATTTATGTAGTTCTCACATAAATCCAAACATGTTTCTTACCATACGTATATCCGTGTAAATTCTTCTTTATAATGTCCATGCCCTTATGGCTCATATGACCGAGCCTATAGTGCCATAATGTTGTATCTCGCATCTCAAGATACAAGATTACAATCATTAGTACTATCGGTGGTTATATACAAGGTTCCAACCTTTTTACCTTTTGCCACCACAAGAGCACCCTTGGTAACCTTCCAAGAGTTAGTCAAATATCACAAGACAACCATCACTTCCCAATTGCCCTCTCAATATCAAGTTTCTCCTTAATGTAGGCACATGTCTAACATCCTTCAATAGCCATGTATTCCCATTTTGCATCTTAACTTTACAGAATGTAACCTTTTTCCAACTATTCTACAAGGCTCATCATCACCAAGAAAACATGCCCAAAATCCCCTTGAACATAATCAACAAAATAATGCCTATGTGGAGTAGCATGAAAGGAAGCCCCTGAATCTAAAACCCGAGATTTAGTAATATTATGCAAAGAAAGAATCAAAGTATCCCGCATACATTACCCGATGCCACATTTGCCTCATTGTTTTCTTCTTGTTGTTTCTTCTTATCCTCAAGCTCCTAACAATCCTTCTTTGCATGCCCAGGACTTTCCACAATTCCAAAGATATAATCTTACTCTTGGATTTTGACCTTGCCCGATCTTTCAATTTTCCACGTTTCCTCTATTCCTCTGTCTCCCTCTAGTTTCCACTTTGTCAAAGCATTTCTGAAGTAGAAGATTCCCAGATTTTTCTTCACATTTCCTCACTAACAATCACCCCTCTACAACATCCTCAAACTTCAACTTCGAGTTAATTTGAAACCGAGTTGCTTACCGCCATTACTGTGCTATTCCAACTCTAAGGTAAAGAGCATAAAATTAATAAAGCCCTAACTTCTTCATCAAATTCTATTGTAGAATCAAGCTAGCATATTCACAACCGTATTGAAATCATTTAAATGATCTCATTACTAAACTATTCTCGAGACATCTTCATATTAAACAACTTTTTCATTAAAAATATCTTATTAGAGGCAGAGGGTTTTTCATATAACTTCCTAATGCATCCATTAGATTTTTTGTGGTCTTTTCCTTTGAAACGTTAAATAATACCAAAGATGCAAGACACAACTTGATCGTTCCAAGTGCCTTCCGATCCAACAAATCCCATTCCGCATCTGTCATACTCAAGGGTTTTTTCACCTTCTCGGATAGCGAGTATAAAGATACTTTTGATAAAGGTAATCTTCCATCTACATCTTCCAAAGACTGAAATTGTGCCCATTGAATTTATCAACCCTAGATCTTCCATTATCTCGCCATAGCTCCCACTCAAGATAAAACTTTCCTGTAATTCAACACTTCAAAGAAACCAAAAAACTAGGCTCGATACTAATTGGTAGGAAATAAGGGATAAAATATGTGGAATAATCCCTCACGCAATTGCAACAGTAGAAACTAATATGCGTAAAATATTATAGATCTCTAATAAAAGTGTAGAATAAAATAACACAACACGAGAGAGACACTATTTAACGTGGTTCACCCAATTTGGGCTACGTCCACCAAGAATCACTTGCTCAAATTTTATTACAAGCCACCACTCTCTCAATATAATGCCCAGATCCGTTTAGAGATATGCTCAACAAACTCTACAGAATTCATACCCGAATTCAAAGCACATCTCGCAATGCATTTTTTTCATTTATCTATCATATGCGTAAAACCATATAAATAAGACAACTACTTAAGCGCTTTTACAAAATTGTGGGTATCAAAATCATGGGCAAGAAAATAGTTGGTATCAAAACAATGGGTACTTGAAAAACCATGGGCCCAAAAACATCCCATAACGATTACCCATTACCCATGGGTTAATAAACCACTCATGAAAATTTACTTGGGGCTTCGCCTCGAACCCCCTTGACCCACTCACCGGTGAGCGGGACCGTCATAAAATACCTGAGTGTAACACATAGAAGGTGTACTAAAATCTAACATGAAAACAGGCTCCACAAAAATAACACTCCGCCATACTAACAAAATTGTCATATTTTCTCTTGATTAGGTCCTTTTCCTACACTAGGATGCTATCTCCTTATCCTTGGCTTTTAGCTTCTCTCATCGAGTTGCCTTAATGGTAGTAGATTTATCAATGTTTCTTCTTGCTACTTCAACAGATACCTTTACTAGAGCATTGCTTACCTGCTCATCTATCATCACCGTTGGCTTGATTGTCATGTGCCTTATTTCAAGTGCCTTCTTCAATCGTCTTGACACACATGATTCTTCATCGACATCAAAGTCTGGCTCATCCATATGCATGTGCATTGACCATGAAAGTTGCTTCCATGTACGCAGTGTCACCTTGTCCTCATCCATGAGTGCCCATCCAAATAGATCCTTCTACTCGATGGTGCTCTAAAACCGAGTGCAAACAATCAGCTTTAGGTCTTCTACATATCCCATTGTATGTGCCTTAGCATCCTCACCTATTCAACGGGATCTTGGCCCTCTTGGAATGGTTGCATCAAGGTTAGGAATACTAGATGTATCCTCACCCTTGTCTTGTGTGGCCTCTGATTGTTCCCCTTCTCCTCCTTCCATTTTCTCCTCCTCGTTTTGAGGCTCTTCTTCTGCTAGGGATGAGGGCGCCTTCTCCTCATATTCATTTTCTTCCTCACCTAGCCTAAGTTTTCTTCTCCTCTGGCTCCTTTACTTGTTGGGTTTCTCCTTGTGCCCTTGTGTACTTGAATACCTTCTTAAATCTTTGGTCACCCTGCTCTTCCCCAGTAACTCCTCCCTATGAATCATCACGCACTCCTCCTTTTGGCAAGATGGCTACTTCCTCCTCCACACCAAGCTGTTGCTATCCTCCTACTCTTCATCCACTTCCTCATCATCTTGCTTGGGTTCAGAGGGCCTAGGTGTCGGGATGTTCTCCATGGTATGCTTCCCCTTCGGTGGCCCTAGAAGCGCGAACTCATTTTCCACATACTTGTTATTTTCCATTTTCAGCTTAAGTTGAAGGTATATCAGCGTGGCCCCGATATCTACAATGGAAAGTGTCTCTGGTTTAATGCTCAAAATCTCCAAGATATTACTCTCATTGTATGCATTCTTCCCTGGATATCCATATGTTTTCTGCAAGGTGTGGTATTCACAGTCCACCTTGTCTGCATTAAATACTAACCTTCATGTGTTGGTGAACCGATGAACTGAAGCTTGGAAATATCACGTGGAAAATGCGTAAGGTAGTTTGCACTAGGGGCTCCATGACCCATCTACCATTGGAAAGTGTGTAATACAAAAGTTTTGGTAGACTATAAATTGTGCTTGCTTCCCTAGAACCGAAGGCAACTCCTTGGGTATACACCATTCCTCTTCAAATGTCGTGTGGAGCCTGTCATACCACATCTCTACTCGCTCCTTTACCTCGTCTGTCACCTTGCATAAATACTTGCTGAATCGTTTAGCTGGAGACTTGTGATTCATGGGGTATTCCCATATATTCTCTTTTGGGCCATCTAGTACCCCAATCTCCATGAATACCAAACTTAGTAAAACACAACCAAAACTTATCTTATTTCTTGCACGCGCTTCCTCTACTATTTTCTTTGCAATGAAGCTGGCAATGTTGTAAGTGACTCCTTCTGACATGCACTTTGCCACATGCAGCCACATAGAGTTAACTTGTGACCAACATTCTTGGTCATTCAACTTTGTAATCAGGTGTGCTGCACGCTGCGTCTCTATTGGAAAATTTTGTAGTTTATCAATGTCCATTCCGTGCGGTCCTTTCTGTAGCCCAGTGCTTTCTGTGTCTCCAAAATGGTGCTCTTGTCAGCTAGGTCAATCTTAATATCCTTGTTTGTTGCCTTTAATCTAGTTACTGTGGCAATAAGAATGGGTGTCAATCTTACCCTCCATCCTGCAAAATAGAAAAATTCCTCATGGACTTGGCTCATCAGCCATCTATACAATGGTGCATATTTCCCAAATTATGGGAGCTCATACAGCTGGTAGACACCAATCCCCTTTAGTATCCTTTCCCCGGTGCCATCATATATTGGCATGCCATCCTTAATTCATCTCGCTTGTTTAGGAAGTGAGAAAATCATCTAATTTATTCTGGTTATCCTTGGTCCGGTGATTATACTCACTTATCTTACTCTGTCGTATGTGGGTATCCCATTCCTAGCCCACAATTATGTCCTCAGGGTACTACATCTCTGAAAAAAAATCTTTCCGAGGCCATCTCTTCTTCTTCTTTTCCTTTACTGGTGTTGCTTTCTTCTTTAGAGCCATTCTTCTCTTTGGGTTTTGTTTTCTATACCTTCTGCTGCAAGTTTTTATTAGTTTCCTTCAAACCCTAACTTGATTCAACCGTGCCCTAATTTACAATCATGAAATCGAGTGCCCTAGCTTTGTTCTGCTCTCTTCATTCAAACCCTTCCCCTATGGGCATACAAGCCTTTCTAATACATAGATCTTTCTTTCATGCGTGTTTTTCTTGCTTTGCACTTGAATCACTTTACTTGGCTCTTCCCATGTAGTCATAAGGGTAAAAATGAAATTGCATCCCGTCCTTATATAGATTTCCACTTTTCGCTACATTAATTTATCCTCCACCTACCAAATTCTCCTCATTTATTACCTTTTTTTTCATTTCCACACGGTACATCTTCGCGCCAAAATCTATAACCTTCTAGCGCACCTTTTTACCCTTTGTTATAGACTTCTCTTCAATGTGTTCTATAGTGCCTAAGTACCTCAAGTTCATCGCATCATCTCCCGGTAGTTACCATGGCCACCACTTACCTTGTGTTATACTTTCCCTCATTCATCTCCATCCTTGGTTATCTTTGAGAAGCAATTTCTTGTCAATCACCCTTAGCAACCTTCTTTTGCAACACTTGGAGCATTAAATATTCGTAGCATATACTTGAGAAACACCAACAATCCACCCCACACTAAAATTATGTGTAATCCTCTGCACATCAGCATACTTCATATTATAGTTAGCTTCATGTGCGCAAGCGCTTATTACACACAAACAAGAACTAAATTGACAAAGCATAATGACGATGAAAGAAACACATTAAGGGAATACAGAAAGGGAAAACTAATCTATATGGCAATACTACCTTATTATAAACACCAAGAAGACTTATTTATAGTAGGGCTTCAACCTACTTCCGTTAAAATAACCGGGTAGCCTCATGCCATCAATTGCTTCTAACTAGCAAGCACTTGACTCAAGTATATGAGTTATAATATATGGCCCCAACCAATGCACCTTGAGCTTCCTTGGATGGCATAAAAACTTAGAGTCATACAGAAGTACCATTTGTCCAACCGCAAGTTTCTTATCCCTAATATGTCTATCATGTCATGCCTTTTTGCATTCTTTCTCCTATTTCTGACTTCAGCGTGTTATGGCTTGGCGTTCATCTAGTTAAACCATCTTCTCAATCCATTCTTCCAAGGCTTTCTCATTAGCTAGACCTCCAACTATGCAATGCGCAAATAAGGTAACATAAATTCTATAGGAAGAAAAACTTCCTCGCCAAACACCAATTAAAAGGTGTGGCTTTGTTCAATCTCTTGTATGTTGTTTTATAAGCCCAAAGAACAACAGATACTTTATCATCCCAATATTTCCTTCCAACATCACAAATCTTGGTCAATGTGTGGCTCAAAATCTTGTTAAAAGCCTCAAGCAAGTTCCATTTGCCTGAGGGTGATAGGGTGTAGTCTTATGGTGGGCAACCATAAACTCATCTAACAAAATTTTGATTGTCTCATTCAAAAAATGTGTGCCCCTATCACTTGTTAAACTTAAAGGACAGCCATACCTTGTAATAACATTCTCCCATAAGAACCTTGTTGTTGTAGTCATTGTACAGTCCTTTGTAGGTGTTGCTTCTGCCCATCGAGTAAGATAATCTGTACAAGTGATGATATAGTGCGATCCAGTCCTACACGTGGCTGGTGAAATAGGCCCGACAAAGTCAATCACCCATTTCTCAAAGGGTTTTGCACTTGTAATTGGTCGTAAAGGAATCTCATCCCTTTATCCTGGTCGACCTAGACATTGACAATGGTCACATGCCTTACAATACTCTTTACAATCCTTATACAATGTTTCCCACCACAAACCAGCAAGTAGGATCTTGTACACTGTGGTATCACTAGCATAGTGGCCACCTACATTACCACCATGTGCTTCTTCCATTATATCCTTTCATTCAAGCTCCAATACACAATGGTGTAACACCTCATCTCTGCCTAATTTGTACAAATCACCACTGATTAACATGAATGGTGTCACACATATAGTAAGTTGCTTCTTCTCTAAAGCTTTCATGCCTTCTGGTGCCATACCAGTCCTTAGAAAGATAGTAATGTCCTCTAATTCTGATGGCGCGCATTGTAACCTATACAATTGTGCATCAAGCATGGTCTCTTCTATTGTTTGTGCCTCTTCTCCTGATTGAATTCTAGACAAGTGATCCAGTCTAGAATTGCTTTTGCCTAGTTTTACCACAACTGTAAAGTCAAACTCTTGAAATAAGAGTATCCATCAGCATATGCACCCCTATAAAATGGGATTTTTCACCAAATACTTCAATGCCATGTGATTTGTATAAAACACAAATGGTGTGGCCAACAAATACTAATGAAATTTGTGCAAGGCATAGATCATGGAAAAATCTTTGCGCTTTGTAGTGGTATAATTCTATTCTATAGGGGTCAACTTCCTACTAGCAAAACAAATGGGATGATCAACTATACCTTCTCCCGGTTGAGCTAAAATAGCACCAATGGCCATGCCAGAGGCATCCACATGAACATGAAAAGGTTTATCCCATGAAGGAAAGTGCAAGATAGGCACGGTAGTAAGTTTCTTCTTTAATATCTCAAACACACATTGCTGTGACTCCCCCCAATAGAATGTACCTTTCCCCTTGAGAAATTCTTCCAAGGGTGTGGCAAATTTTGCATACCCTTTTATAAACTTCCTGTAATACCCTGTATGACCCAAAAATCCATGCACCTCACTTTGACTGGTAGGCACTTTCAAGCCTACGATGATTGCAACTTTAATTTGGATCAACCAAAGAACCTTCCTTGTAGATAATTTGTCCTAAAAGTATGCCAAAGGAGTAGTAAAGATGCACTTCTTGATGTTCAATGAGATACTCAATTGTCTACATCTTTCAAACATTAAGCACAGATTGTCACAATGATCCTTAATTAGCCCATAAACGGTCCAATCATCAAGATAGACCTGTAAGAAGTTGTGAATAAAATCCTTGAATGCTTGTACCACTATCCTTGAAAATACAGTAGGTGCATTCTTCAATCCAAAGGGCATCATAGTATAGGAAAAGCTTCCCCATTCAGTAGTGAAGGTGGTCTTCTCTTGATCTTCTGAGCAATCCTAACCTGATGATACCCTGAGAACCCATCTATAAATGAATATATATCTTGTACCCATCCACTCCTATTATTTCCTCCTCATGAATGGCATAAGGAAAGGATCGAACACATGTTGCATTCAACTCTGTATAATCAATACAAATTCAAATCCTACCATCCTTTTTTATGCTTATCACCATAGGACTGACCCATTCTGATTCATCCAATGGTTGAATGATCCTAGATTTCAACATCTTGTTAATCTCCTCCTTTACTTTCTCATGCAAATTGGGATTCATTCAATAAGGTCACTTCCTAACAGGGCGTCCACCTTCCTTGAGCTTTATCTTCATTTCTCCAAGTGATTTATGCACGCCTTTAAGTTCATGGTATCCTCTTGGGAATAAGTCCTCATAGTCTCTAAGTAACTCTATGATCTTTGCTACTTCTGATTCCGACTGTAATCCCCAATTATCATCTCCTTAGGTTCAAATTTCTATGCCTATATTTACCTTTCTCATCTTCATAGGTTCATGATATGCACACGCATCTACATCCGTACTAGCTAACACTTCACATGTTCTATGGGAATGATCCACTTCCAATTGCTCAACTTACTCATCATCAATTATGTAAACCATTTTCCCCTTGTCTTTTTCCGAGAAGCACACTCAAGTAGTATGATATCATCTTCTTCATCCTCAAAATGTGCCCCTGTCTCTGTCTCACCAAATAAGTCCTGAATAATTTCTTCCACTTTCCCATTGTCTCCCATGGTTAAGTGCTTAATAAAGCTTAAAGCTTTGTTCACTGGTGGTGTAGATGAAAAGAAGTCAAAAGGTTGGATTATCCCCTGCAGATCAATTTTTTCCAATTTCCAGTGTCATGGTGTAATTCAGCATATACATACCAAGCATGCACGCAACCTTGTAGAGTAGAATAAAACTATTGCACCCAAAGTGAGGGCAGTAATGCTTCCTGTCCTACTATCCAGATTCTCTCACACTGCTTAGATATGATGCTGAGCAGGTTGATCACCATGATAAGGGAAAATTTTTGTAGGTGCATTACTTCTTGAAAACCTAGTTGATAAGGCGGTCCCAATCTTTCCCCATTCTAAGAGATTATCCCTGTGGACCACCCACCAATGTGCTATTGTCCCCGCCCAAAGTATATGACAACATATCTCATCTTTTAAGCTGGTCAGCCCAGTTTGCTTCCATGGCTTGTAAG
Source organism: Taxus wallichiana var. yunnanensis (assembly GCA_018340775.1). Taxonomy (NCBI): domain Eukaryota; kingdom Viridiplantae; phylum Streptophyta; class Pinopsida; order Cupressales; family Taxaceae; genus Taxus; species Taxus wallichiana. The sequence continues at coordinate 573,165,061 of CM031242.1, forward strand.
AATCTAGCCAAATCTTCGGATCTAGTATAGCGGGTACTGAGTGACCTATACACTGACAAAGTGAAAACCCTTTTTGCAAGCAACCGCACGCTTAACTTTGTGCCCCACCAGTTCATAAGTGCCATGAGCACAATTATCACAAGCAATACTAGTAGTATTGCTGATTGAATGAGAATCTTCCCAATGAAGGATTCCTTCCTTAGATGGCTCATTAACCTTTGGGTCCCGAATAACGCATATATAGATTCTATTCAAGTCCTCTTCACTTAAAGGTTCCACATATGGTATGGATTTCCCATCTGTCAACGGTATTATGACCCTTTCCTCCTTGTTCTCGAAGCTGATATACCCCTTGTTAAACCTTAAATCAGCATTGTTTGCATAACACCAAGGGCACCCAAGAAAATCTAGGAAGCTATCTTCTTCCACAAGTGCTAACACTTCAAAGTCTCTTGTGAACTTGGCCCCTTGTATAGTGATAGATGCATCCTTCAAAACTCCTATGGGAGTAGCTTTTGTTCTATTTACCATGAACAATACATTAGATGATGGTTGCAATGGGGGTCTCCCCATTTGTACCATGCATACAATGTAAGTACATTCACTTATGCACCTGTGTCTATCAAAATATTGTTCAATAGCCACCAATCCACAACAACATTCAAAGTGATCTCCTTGTCATATTCAATGCTATTGGGGGGAGTATTCACATGAAGTATTTTTCTTCTAGTCTTAGTTCCCGCACTCGAGTATTCTCCTTCAACCAATTTCCTAATAAAGGAATAATATTCTCCTAGTGTAACATTTTACATACCTCTTTGATGTCGCAATATTAGATGGGGCCTTTTCGTATCCTTATGCTCCAATTTCCGGATCGCTCTTTCAAACCGTGTATTTCACCTTAAAGGCTTCTAAGGACCTCCATAGTTTCCTGATAGACTTCTTTCTAATGAGCTGGATCTAGATACCTAGCATGAAAAACCTCCTCCCTAGTGATTTTCATATTTTGTTGCAAAACCTCTCTTGCATGTGCGCCTCACTCATGTGGTTATCTTTATCTTCTTATCTCGTGTTCGGTGTTAACTTGGGCATCCACTGATCCTCTACTATGTGCTAGATTCTAACCATCCCTGCACCTTTTTGTCTTGCTTGTGCTGCTTACTGAGATGCTCATACAAGTCTGGACACTCTTCATAACTATGCCCCTTTCCATAAAATGAACAAGAAATATTCTATGGGCATTCACACCTATAATGGTCAGGTGAGCCACATGTATAGCAAGTTCCTCAAGGTAATTCACTCCTTCCTCCACCTCGGCCTCATCCTCCATATCCGCCTCGATATCCTCATCCTCTTTCATGAACTCCTTCAAACCTTCTAGAATTCCTGTCATAGCGCATTTGATTATAATCCCTATCTTGATGCTCATTCTTTCCTTTAGAACTATCACCACACTACTTTGTCTTTTAATATCAATGGCATCATGGATCTAGCCAATCAGTCTACAATCTTCGGTATCATGGGTCGTGGACCTACAAATTTTACAAAAGGAGGATACATTCTTCCTGATCACGCATTGTAGTAGGGGGTAGTGACTAGCATCATGATTCAAATGGAAAATCTCATAGTCTAACAATAGAAAATGTATAGTTCTACAAGGGCAAATATCCTTGTTGTGGCCTTCTACTTCACAATCTATACACCATATTCTGAATGCGTTTGATGAGCTGAGTTAGCTGATAATTTCTCTAATTATTTTACCATAGCTGCTTATCTCGAGCCTCCAAGAATGGACTAACTCTAGTGTCAATACTCCCAACTACTTCAACGCGTAAAGCTACTTCCAATGCTTCGCATGGGTTGGTATAAGTTTTATGCAACAATGCTCTTCGAAATGGGGTAATCAATCCCCTGACAAACCATCATGCATGTTGACTTACATGAATTTCATAGGAGAGTTTAGATAAAAGTGTTTTAAAATGGGCATCATACTCATGTACACTTTTAGTAGTGCCTTGTTTTATATCCTTGAATTGCTTATACTCTTCTACTCAAACTCTAGGATATGGAACTCTTTCAAGAAATCATCCTTTAATGCTTTGCATAGTCAATACAAGCTTGATTGGGATCAAAATTTGTATACCAGGTATGTGCGCATGCACTTAAAATGTTGTAGAAATTGAATTTCCTTGCACTCGTAAGCCGTGATACCTTTCGTGCACCACAATATTTCACACATATGAATGTGTTCAGCAGCATCCTCGATGCCTCTGTATTCTAGGAGACAAAGAGACATCTCCATATAAATATTTTGGGTTTGTTGCAGGCCTTGACCACCTGACCCAGAACCTCCTTCGTTTCCTCTTCCTCCAAAACCACCCAAACCACCGTAACTAGAACCGCCTGCACCACCCAATCCTCCTCAATAATTTGGAATAGGCCCCATGTGGATGCACTCCCCTGTGTCCCAACAGTGGTACTATACTAGACCCCTATAGTCTGTGAAGTAGTCCCAGTTCAAAGGTGAATCCCACACTCGGCATGCTCATATTCTCGTGCAGATGATGAGCCTAAAAACATACCCCCAAAGAATAACGAAGTTGTTTGTGCTACCATTGATGTACTTGCTATCTAACTTATCTCTGCTCTGTCACTTCCTAAATGAAAACTTTTCTTACCTGTTGTACTAGATACTAGAAAACCAAGCACAAGGGCTAGGTCAGCGGGTTGGCTTAGATGTGCGCCCGCAGCCCAGGTCATATCTATTAGAGCACTTTCATGTGAGGCTAAAGAGGGTTCTCTATCATGCTTTCCTAGATGGGGGAGTTCTTGATGCTCTTACTCTTCTTCCTCCCCATGAGCCTCAAATCCTTCATGAGCCATCTCTCTCCACAACACCATCTGTTCTGCAATTTCTTGTTTCTTGCATAATTCCCTCTCATGTGCCTCATCATACTTCAACCGCCTCTTTTCCCTCTGTCAGGTATTTGCCACTAGGTCTGCCATCTTTCACTAATCTTGTTCATGCCCTTGCTAACGCGTGGATATTTTTAGCTTTCCATGGGTTTATCTTCCAAGTTCAACGCTACCATCGTATTTTGATTGCAAAGGTGGAATACCTTGCAAATACGTCCCTCTAGGATACCATAGAACTGAACTCTACTACCTTCAAGCATGAATAAGTCAAAATTGAAAACTCCAAAATATAGCTTTTTAGAACACCGTGAAACCAGTATCTATCATGTGAGTCTAGCTCGAGTCTACATCATATAGTGTTTGAAATTCCTCATGTGTCCAAACAAGTGTGCGATACCTCCAATTCCACTTAGATGCATATGCAAATAATAATTCGTATAATTCTACTTTGGAAAGATAGCAAAGAATCTCTCATACAAACTGCCATCTGATTCTGATCTACCCAAGTGTGTGCGCTAAATCTAGATACAGTGTCAAACCTCCATGCGTATTCTTCCTCTAGATCATGAATCCACTCTTCAACACTCGCCAAAGTTAGCTGGTATGTCTTCATCGAGAACCATTTTGAAAAAAGCAAAAGAGGTCCCTAAGCAATGTAACCAATGATGCACCTAGAATTCTCGAGATAACACCTAGTCGCACTAGCACATCACTCACCTAGACTAAGTGCTCAAAAAAGCGCACAAAGGTATCGTGTCCCTCTTTAGGGTTGCTAAAGCAAAATGGTAGCATGATGAAGTAGTATAACAAACATATATTTAGAAACTAATCCATCTATACATCATTACACCGTACTAGATCTAAAGAACTTAATTATAAATCATCATGATAACAATAATATACAATGAAAAACATATTAGACATCATTGTTCACACTTGAATATTCTTCATATATTCATCGTACCAATAGTACAAAAGATTTATACAATACCATACATGTGCGCATGGATCTGTTACAATTATCCAGTCTCAAGCACTCATGTATTTCTAACCCTTCAAAGTAGTATGTGTCCCTATCTATCTCTTACTAAGTAATTCATTACATATATATAGGGTGGGGGACTATCCCTTCACCACTTAACTCTACCAAAATAGGTCACATGCTAATAATAGCCACGTGCTTTTTACAACTATAGCCATACATGCAAGTATGTTATCTATAGATTGTTGATAGTTAACTATAGTGGTGGATCTATTCTTAGCTTATGTCCATGCAAGATTTTTTTCCATGCTCTTTGAAATATCCATGAAGAGTGGTGCATAAGTCTCAACATCGCTTAGTGTGCTCCGTATGTCAACCTCTAAAAATAGCTATGATCTCCAAAATCGGCTAAGTCCCAAGAGTCTGACTCTACACCTCTGCTTACAACACCTTCCTATACCTTCACGACTTTTCTCCTATGTTGTTCTCCCCGCATGGACTCGTGCTGTATGAATTTTACTAAGTTTTTTCTCTTATCGGCAATAATGAAACACGAGAGAGAGAGAATTAGTGAAGAAGCTCAATATCGAGGAGTCTATGGGGTTGTGAAGGATGATGTCTCATGAAGGATTTGAGTCTCACATGGACAACGTGGAGCCGCAGAGCATCAAGCTCAACCCCACTTAGGAAAATGTAGTAGATAATCCCCTTTAGCTTCATATGAGAGTGCATATGATGAAGATAAATTAATAACATTAGGTATGCATCTAATCCCACATGAAAACCTTTCCTTGCACTTAGTGTTCTAGTTCCTAAAATAGTTATTGAGAAACATGATAGTGTTGGTGATAGAGTAGCGATAGGTAGCTTTAATTTTCTATTGAATACGTATGCAATAGACAATGTCGATGGCATCCTAGGTGACATCATGTTTTCTATTTAGAGGACTAGTTGGTGATATATTTTTTACCGCGTCATCAAGACAAAGTGTGGGTGCATAGAACGTTGGTAATACATATGGAAGTAGAAAAATTCACATACAATGGAAGTTCAATTTAGTATAATAGTTGGAACACATGGAATATCATCCTCTTGTGCAGGCATGCTATAGAATGAGGATCGGGAGGATCTGGAGGCTCGAGATATAGCGGATCCGGTAGTTTTGTAGGTCGAGGAAATACTAGAGGTAATACAAGTTCTGAATCTGGGTGGACATGGTCCACACCACCACAACAAGTATATTACGAGATGTATCTTCACCTACCAGATTACAATGGGTATTGAGGATGCAGCGAAACATGTGTACATGTGTGATATATTATGACATGCTAAGGGAATCACATCTCCTAAGCGTAAGGCAAGTCAATATGCTACCACTTTTCAAGGGCGTGTGTATGGCTAGTATAGGGAGTATGATCTAAAATAGATCATTATAGATTATAACGCATTACATGATGCTTTCTTGCACAGCCCATATACCTAAGTTTTAATAGAAAAGCATCAATGCATTGAAAGAGATGAAGTAGGGAATGGTTGAGAGCGTAAGGGATTATGATGCACGCTTTAAAAATTTACTATCAGATTTTTATTATGATATTCACCACCCGGCCATCTTGCATGATGGTGTGTTGGCGCTTGATTACACCTTTTAGATTGGTATTCTCTCGTAATAATTATACAAATCCGTGTAAAGCTTTAGAAGTAACTCGTGTATTGAGGTAGTTGGGAGTGTGGACACTGGATTTATCCCATTCTTGGAGGTACAAATTACATCTATGGAAAAACAGTTGGTGAAACTATCGGCCAATTTAGCTCATGCAATGCACAACAAGATATGGTGTATAGATTTTGAGGTGGAAGGACATACTAAGGATAGTTTCCCTTGTAAATTAGTGTGAACCATGTTGCTAGATTGTGTCAGATTTTTCACTTGGATCATGATTCAAGTTAGTGCCCCTTGATGCAAAAGACACGATCAAGAAGAGTGTGCCTTGTTACTATAAGATTTGCAAGTCCCACACTCATGATACAAATAATTATAGTTTGATTGATCAAATTCACGAAACTATTGAGACTTATGTACGTTAGACCGAGTGTTGTAAACGGTTACAAGGAGAAAGGTGAACATCATAATCATAACCACAATGAAGGGAAATATGATGGAGGTGGTAGAGGAAGAGGTTAGCGAGGTGGATACAGAGGTAATGGTTACGAGAAAAGAAAGTGGTGATTTCCCATGACTAACCTATTTTACATGCAGTCCCTTTGACCATTATAGGTGTGATTGCCCTCGAACGTAGTCTGCTGCTCATGATGCGGGAAGCACATAAATTTGAATAATGTCATGAGTTATATGAGCACATGAGTAAGAACTATAAGAATAATGATAAGGGTGCGGGTATGATTAAAGTACAACATGTTGTGGAAGATCAAAGTGGATGCTTAAAGTTAGCTCTTGATCCTAAGATGCACTTGAGATGTTACCTATGTTAGTGACTACATGTGTTGAGGTTGCGCACACTTATTATATTCCAAAGAAAAACCTATTATTACAAAGCAAGAGGTGATCAATGTGAAATATCCAGATCTTTCCCATCAGAAGGAAGTTTATCAAGAGACTATGGAGGTTATTAGAAACTTACAGGGTGAGATATAATGCTTGAAGCAGATTCATGGAAGTTGGAGCAGGCAAAGGCAATTGATCTTCCCAGTATATATGTTGATGACTTGAAGGAGGTTTGTAAGATGCTACACTAGGATAATATCATTCCTTTGTTAGGGGAATGGCTAAGGGAGAAGATACCTCACATTGGATCTGAGTACGAGAGACAAATATTACATGTGAACTTACCTCCTCACAGTCTTGAGTATGATAAAGAGATTAGTTTGAGTGTAGTTGTTGATGGTTGACTACTAAGTAATATATTAATTAATACAAGTGCGAAGTAAATGCATTTGATTTGGATGCATGGAATCAAATGGGAAGACCACCATTACATCCCTCTTCGAATGTGATGTATATGGCAAACAAGACTCGAGCCATTCCCATTGGAGTGTTGAAAGATGTCATTATTACTATATAATGGGCCAAATTTAATAGGTACTTTGAGGTTTTGGTGATTGCCAAAGCGAGATAGTTTTCCATCCTTGCTTAGGTGCCCTTGGTGTTATATGAATAATGTTGACTGCACTTTAATAAAGGTTGTATTAGTTTTGAGAAAACTAAGAGCACATCATTATTCCTTTAATCGAATAGAAGGATTCACCATACCTAGAACCCTTGAGTGAAGAGGATCTAAATAGGATATATGCACGTATAGTTAGGGATCCTGAAGTACTTGAGCCATTTAAGGAAGGTTTTATACATTGGGATGATGCTCGACCTATGAGCAATACAACCAGTTTTGCATGTGATAATTGGGCACATGGAACATATGAAATAGTCGGTAGAGAAATCAAGAATGAAGTTACTTGCGTGATCGGGATACATGTTGTTCGGTGCTTGAGTCACAACTAGGTACCCGGTATAATGGAAAAGGAAACCCTAACGTATTTTTGAGCACAATGGAAACTGGTGGATGAATGAGGGTAACAAAATAAATATGTTGATTTATACCATACATGGAACAGGTTGCACATTGGTGGAATACATACGAGATATAACCTTTTGAGTGGTGATAAGTGAGAGTCACCTTTTCTACTAGGTTTATTAAGAGCAATGTACCTTCACAAATATGCAAATTCCATATTCTCATAACAACTTTGAAAAGATGTCTCAGAAATGAAACAAAGATGTAGTCATTTTTGTTAACCTTAATAGTTATAACCCCAAGTGTGTTGGCCTATCACCCGGCGGACGGGGTGCTAACCTAAGGCACACGCGGTTGTTGAGCCCCCTCATTTATGTGATTTTTTTTTGAGAGGGTTTTGTTGTTGACATAGGATCAGCTACACACACACACACACACACACACACACACACACACACACACACACATATATATATATATATATATATGTATGTGTGTGTGTGTATATATGTATGTATGTATGTATATATACTACTTAAAATCACATGATGAACTAGTAGTTCTTTATACCCATGCATCTAAAGAAAGGAAATAAGTATAGTATGAAACACAAGGAACCATATCTAAGTCATAACACGTGGAAATAAAATTAGGGTTTTCACCCATGAACAAGTCATATAACAAAGCCACATATATATATTGGTTGAAGAATTTTTAATAGCCACATTACATTCAAAAGGGCAAAAGGGTCATAATAGACCAAATACAATAAATGACAAATATTCAGCCCATACATCATGTTCTAAATAGAGATCCTAGCTATGTTTTCATCATTATAACTCATTATAGACTCAACCATCTATTTTAATGCTTGATAACATCCTTATAGCCTCTTTGATGAGGACCCTAAACCGTAGGACCTCCCAACACTTTCTTCAACACTTCATTCACCCATTTCTTCATATTCACTCTTTATACATCGTTATCTCTCTTGTTGTCTCTATATATATTTATGGCCTAAAAATTGCTTTAAATAGGATCATCTTCCACCCCCATGACCTCTCCAGGGAATATCACACTCTCTACTTTCTCACCATCTATCACATAAACTAACTTTCCCTTTTCTTTCTCCATGCAGGTGTGCTCAAGTTGTAGTTCCTCTGGTTCCTCCACATCAAAGCATACATGTAACTCATGTTCTCCCAATAATTATAGAATTCTATCCTCGAGTCATGGTACTGTGTCTCCCATAGTTAGGCACTTTATAACCCGTAACACCTCATTCACCAATGGATTGGTACTTTGATACTCAAAGGTTTAAATCAAGTCATCTTTTAACTCCTACCGCTATTTTCCCGACAAAGATAATTCTAAATGAACGTATTATATGTGGGCACAACCTTGCAATGTGGAATAGAACTTGTGCTCCCGAGAGGAAGGGGGTAAATATTTTGTACCTCCCAACCACATACCCGAACATACCCGAACATGCTCTTAGACGGTTCCCCTCCCATCATAACAACAGATCCTAGTAGGTGCATTTCTCCAAAAGAATCTAATAGAGATAGTAATTATCACCTTGTGCCATTCTAGAATATTATCCTGATGTGTTATGCACCAATGTGCTATGGTTCCATGTAAATTGTAAACAATCATGCTCCTTTTAATCTCGCATCTCCACTAGGCTTTCATGGCTTGCCGAAAAATGTCAAGGTTACCTTCCCATTGTAGCTTGAAATTTCCTCCCTCTCGTGCACCTAAGTGGGTGTTCCTTCATTACTTTTGTAATAGAGCCTCTCAATTTCCACCCAATTAACTCATAATTCCCATGCACCCAATTGTCCCATGTTACACTAGTGGTATCTCTCATAGATTGACCTTATTCAATCTGAACAACTCCTTCCGTAGGATGAATCCCCTTAGGGTCCCTAATAGAGCACACATAGATTTTGTCAAGGACTTATTCTCCACATGGCTTAGTCTTTGAAAATTTATTGATTTACGACCTCTATCATTTTCTACTTCCCTGTGTTGTGCTTGGTCAGTCTTTGTTTCCATTTTTAATCTCTCATGGGTCAAAGATCATGTATGGGTCCATGTTTGTCTCCTTGTTTCTTTGTTCCTTTGGAAAAGGTCTGAAATTTAAATCTCCTATTCCTCTGTCCTTCAAAAACACGTTTTCCCATTTCTCTCTCTATTTTCCACAGTCGATATTTTTCAATATTTTCATTTCTACCCTAGATACTTGAAGAAAATGAATTGATGTGTCTTTGAGGAACATATTTGAGCCTTGTAACATTTCTAAACTCTCTGTCCTTGGAGAAAATTTCATTTCTAGGCTCAAATGGTCATTTTTCTATATTTTATAGTTTGATGGGCATTTCTCCTAGTCAAATTTGCATCCTTGCATCATGGGGAATGTGGCTTCTTTTGGTTGGATGTGGCTGGCTCAGGTATGGGTACTTCAAAAATTCTATGAAAAGCCTCAACTTAAAAATGTGTCCACGTGGAGAACGACGCTCATTTGAAGATCTACTTTTTGGTTTGGCTTTGGAGTAGCACGAGAGGACACGTGGAGGTTTGGCGGGATAGAGACACATGGAGGCTTCCTTGGGTCTTCCCATACTTAGTCTTTTTTCAAAAAAATTTTTGGAAGTCCAGGACACGTGGAGGAACCGCATGTTGGGGACTAGCCTTTTAAGTTCCATTTTGAAGGAGTGCCATGAGGACACTTGGAGGACTCCGCTTACTTTGCATTTTCTTGGACTTTTCAACGGCCAAAGGAGACTACCTCGGATCTTGACACATGGTGCCTTTTTCGAGCTTCAAGCCTTCAAACAAATTTTGTCGGGCTAGGACACGTGGTGAGCTCATGTTCATTCGGGGTCTCAAATTTTGGGAACCATCTCAAGGTGCGCCATTGTGACACATGGCAGTTTGAAAAGTCAAAGGGGTGGGGAAGTGACCATCGGAGGAAACTTAATATTTTTGCCTCTTTGTCTCAAAGGGTTAAAATATCAAAAATGGCCCGTAAACCCAACAAAAGAAAAAGTCAAAATTTGTTTTTGGTCAAAGGGGTGAGAAGGCGGACCATCGGGGGCAACTTGGAAATTTTTCCTCTTACATGCAAATGACTAAAATTATCAAAATGACCCATGATCCCAATGGAAAAGGTCAAAGCTTGCTCCAGTCAATGGCGGAGGTGTGGGCTTTTGGAGGAAAAGTGAGAAATTTTCCCTTTGAGGGAAAAGGAGTTAAAGGCATAAAAGAAGTGGGGTTCCATTGGGACCCACATTAGAAACTTGAAGCGGAAGGGTGGAGCTGGGGAAAAACTTGGAAAATTTTCCTTTTTCCAAAAAGAGGTCAAATGACAGAATTTTTCACGTTTCCTTTGGGACCCACCTTAGGACACATGTGTTAGGCCCATTTTTAAAGTGGAGGTGCGGAGAAAAATGTAAAATTTTTACATTTTTTCAAAGGGTCAAAAAAATTCAAAAAGAAGCCCCAGCCCCATTTTTGAATCTTCCACGTGGATGACCCACATTCAAATCAAAGATCAATGGCAGTTGTGTGTCTAAATCTGATTTTCCCCCATTTCTATTGTAAAGCTCCTGAAGTGTGAGTCTTCATGATTTCTTGTTATTTTCTACACACCAAACAGAGGGCGAGTTAATTTTGATATCTAGAGTTTGGTGGGAGAGATCTGGAGACGTCTTTCACCATTAAAATGGTTTGACTATCGGGCTCGATCTGGTTTTCCATTTTTCTTCTCCCGAGCATGCAAGGAGCCAGATTTGACATATTAGGGGCGGAAGTGGTTGGTGAATGGAAGGAAGCATGATTTTCTAGAGGAAGGAGTTGAATGTGGGAGATATTCGAAGATATTTTCCCCTCGAGCACCTAGTAACTTCTTTTACAGATCTGATTCTGGAATCATGATCGTGATCATGGAAAACACTGGTGCACTCAATGTCTAGATTTTTGGGGAAAAGGGTCTATTGTAAATGTTATAAATGGCACAAATTCATCATGTAAATGGTTGGGAGTTTTGGAGAGGTCAGGACTATTTTTCTAGCAGAAAAGCTTGATAGAGCCCATCCTTTTTGAGAAGCCATCTAAGAAGCTTGTATATCTCTCTTTGTGTCAAATTTAATCATGTCAAGGTGGTTGCAAGTGTACAACCATTGACAAGCTTTGAGATTTTTCTAGAAACTTTCCCTTGCTGATAAATTTGATCAAACTTGAGTTATTCTGTGTTAATCTTGAGTAAAGTGTATTTATTTCATCTCTGAATGCATGCAAGTAGTTTTTCTTGTTTTTGTTGCAATCTTGTACCAAAATCTAGTCCAATCACATAGGTCTCAATCCTTGTGATAGTTTAGTGGCATCTACAATTTCATTTCTCAGAAGAGCCTTCATCTGGGAGTGAGATAAATGGTTTAAAATCACTTTTCTTTCATTTTGTTGACAAAGATTATCTGTAAGCCTCTGGGTGTACCTCAGGCATGATTTGGTTTGAATCTTGGTGCTTTATTGGGTTCTCTGACTCGAGCCTTCGTGATAGAATCCCATAGGTTGTATGAAAGAGTGCTAATCTGGGCCTCCATTGAAGCACATATTCTAGTTGAAGAAACATTTTTAACTTTTTGTGGCATTTTGTTGGTTGAATCTTTCCATTTTGCATAAGCTCTCAAGGATCTGGTGAGTCAAGTTCATCCTATCTCCCCTCCCACCAAAATCTATTTAAAAACATCTAATCCTACCCATACTACCCTTTTTTTGCTTTGTATACCCACACAAGACCAAAATCCATTTGCTAAAGTATGCAGAATAGATCAGGATTCCAAATGTCTTTAGTAACCTTTGCCTTGTGTTGAAAATATCTCCATAATCTAGAAGTGACAACTCGTGAGAGTCAGATTTGGTGTGTTGATCATATTTTCCCAAGGTCTTCTCTATAAAATTTATGCAAAAAGAAAGGTACATGTATCTCCTTTCAAATAACAGAGGTTACAAAATAGGTTCTCTTACCTTGGTTGAAAGGCACAACCTAAAATAGTTAGGATAAGATCATATCCTTTTAAGGTGCTATCCATCTCTCCACAAATCCAAGTAACAAAGGGACAGTTAGATTCCTCCCCCTACAAAATGACATATATTTATGATCTAGCTGCCTCTAAGCTCCATGTTGAATCTATGTTGCTACTTGGCTTGAAAAGGAGAACAAATTTGGATACCAACACTTGGCACCATTGTTGGGGACTATTTTAAAATTGCTTCTGAAGAACATAATTTGTTCATTGAGATTCACTACGATTCATACTAGGACCATCAGTAAACATTTCTTGTATGCTCTAAAGTTCATACTCGAAAAACATTTCTTTTAAATATTATCTATGTTTAAATATCTTACCCATGTGTTAGGGCTATATGAAGTTTCAAGTTACAAGTGTTGTATGCAACTTTTCCAGTCTCTACAAGTTTTGCACTGGTATTCATTGATAAATCTTGGTAAAGGAAGGTTAGAGCTTTCATTTCTAGTTTATAAGTGTTGATAGACATTTGACAGAGCATATTTTAGTGCATTTGCACAACTAAGGTGGAAATCCTTAGTGGCGACTCCCTGTTGATTTGATTTTGATAAGGACCAGTGTCTTAAACCTCTGTCAAGTAAGATTTGTTACTAATATTTGCAAAGTTGGAAGGAAGAAGATCTTTTTTTCTAGAGATCCTCTTTAGGACATTGTTTCCTGAGTTAGGAAAAGAAAGTCTAGAAGGAAGAAGAGCCTAGAGAGTTGTGGGAGATCAAGTGAAGGAAGAGAGATCCCCATTCATGAAAGTGACCAGCCTATCATTGAAGATTGTCATTCAAGTGACTTCGAATCAGGTAGCCTCTTTGTGGAATTGAATTCTCCAACTAGAGAGGGGCCTTCATTTGATTTTGAAAGGTTTTCTTCCCATTCTGCCCTATCTTTTCAGAAGTTAATAGGGATTTCCAAGAAGCTAGGCCTTTGGAGGGTGTCCATTTTGAAAGCTACACTCTTGTATTTCAGAGACCCCCTACCCCTCATCAATTTGTTTCTCCCCCAAGATCACCTCCTCGAATCAATATGGCTCAACCCAGACCTCCATTTGTTGTAAACACCTTTGGACCTATAAATTTTGTGGGAATGGTTGGTTATCCAAATGCAGTACCTCAAGATGTAAGGAACAAACTACCAAAGTTCCAGGAAACAATGTTATAACTGGTGATCAACATCTAAAGCTTTTTCTCAATATGATGGAAGACTTTGAGATTGAACATGAGGATGTATACATCAAATTGTTTGTCCACACTTTAGAAGAGGATGCAAGGGACTAGTATAAAGCATTACCAGATAACTCTATTGATTCTTGGGCTGAGATGAACAATGCATTTAGATTACAATATGGTGATAGGACTGACCCTAGGTTTCTTCTATCATAATTTGAGAATATCAAGAAGAATCCTAATGAGTCAGTACATGATTTCAACACAAGGTTCAATAAGACCTTGAGGAGATTTCCTGTTAGGATAAGGCCATGTGATGAATCATGTTTGATCAAATACACATAGATGCATTTGATAAAAAGTTGTTTACTACTTGAGGGACAAGAACCCTACCAATTTGAGGCAAGCATTCACTATGGCCCTACAAATAGAGAATAATATCAAGGAATTGGAAAACCTCCTAAGAGGGATGGTGTGAAGCTGATTAACCTAGAAAAACCTCAGACAAGTAAGGGTGCTGATTTGGAAGAAGTTGTGAAGACTTTGGCAGGGGTTGTCAAAGAAATTTCCTACAAACTAGCCCGAGATGAGAAAGGAATTGGGAAGAGTTCACAAGGACAACACAAGCAACAAGGCCAAGATAGATTTACAAATCATCAAAGATCTGATGATAGAGGCAAAGGACCTATTGGATTTGGAAATAGGCAGCCCCAAGGTAGGGAAAATAGAATGGTGCCTGATCCTTTGGCTGCTAGAGTTGTTGTTGTGGAAGAAACAGGTCATTGATTGGTGTGACAAATGTTTCATGCCCCATGCTCCTTGTGAAGAAGATCAGCAAGAAGAAGAAGAAGCTGATGATGATGATGATGATGATGATGTTTGCATGATGGGTTGCTCCACCAGCTCACAACAAGGGGCAACCTCAACTGAGGTGATAAGTGCTAGAACTACTACCACTTTTTGGGACTGCATTCATAGGGTACCTATTCTTCCTCTCTCTCATACTTTAGAAGTAGATACTTATACAAGCTTTTGAATTTCCCAATAATGACTTTGAATATTTAAGGGCTTTAATGATAAAAAAGTATGATGGAGGAATCCCATCTGAGGAAGATAGACAGTTGTTAATGAATGTTGTTGTTGCTCAAGAGAAGGAATATAACACAAGAAGTAGGGTTGTCAAAGGTGTAGGGCCTCAAGCCAAGCCAAAATCTCCCTTACTTTCAAACATTCCTAAAGAGGCTCCTAAGAAAGATGCATCTGCCAAAGGCCCTGCAGTTCCAAGAAAAAATCATACCCCTCCTCATGCTCAAGTATCAAAAATCTGTACCACCTAATGAGTGTATCAGCTTTCCTTCCAATACTTTGCCTTGCCCAAGAATGTCCCATATGACATTGCCCAAGTTTTAAGTCAAATCAAAGTCTCTGTTCCAATTGTTGAGTTGCTTAGGATTCCTGAGCACAAAAGGAGAGCATTTGAATACTTGGGATTGAATGAAGAGAAGACTGCCTTAGGAAGAAATGTGAACATTGTGGAGAATCCTCTAGTCATTGAAGAGTCTGAGACACCATCAACATCAGAAGAGCTAGCTGAACCACCTAAGGTTTATCTGGGGACATCCTTGGTAGACTCTCAGCTGAATGTGGATCCATTCTTCACCACTCTGATCATCAAGGATAGGCTGCTCCATAACTATATGTTTGACTCAGGGGCATCATGCAATGTCATGCCTCTGGAAGTCATGAATGAGCTGAATATTAAGGTAACAACAACATATGGGAAGTGCACTACCATGGACTCCATAGAGAAGTTCCAGTAGTGGGATGTGTGAAGGGTTTGGTGGTGCAGCTTGCAGCCTATCCAGGTAAAAATTTAAAACTTGATGTTGTCATAGTTGATTGCCCAGCCAAGTGGGGTATGTTGTTGTCAAGAAAATGGGCTGCAAGTGTTGGTGGGAGTGTTCAAATGGACATGTCTTATGCCACCATCCCAGTTGAGGAAGCCTTGTCAGGTTGTATGGAGAGAAGAAAATGTTGCACCTTATTGAGGATCCCAACAATGCATCCTATGAAGTATTGTACACAAATGTTGATGTTGATAACTTTGTGGGATTTGTTGAGGAAAGGAGCACAAGATTGAGGAATGTAAATGTCTTGAGCAAGGTAGGGATCTCCTTGGACTCTATTGTTTGATGGAGCTTGCTCCAAATTTGGAAATGGTGTTGGTGTTGTTTTGATTTCTCCAAGCCAGGAAAGGTTCATTTTTTCCTTCAAGCTTAACTTTGAGTGCACTAACAACATTATTGAGTATGAGGCATTGTTGTTAGGTTTAAGAATTGCTTGGAAATATGGTGTCAAAGACATCATTGTCAAAGGAGACTCAGAATTAATTGTAAAACAAGTCAAAAAATATGCCACAAAAAATCAGCAAATGAAACAATATAAGCATGTAGTTTGGGATCTTCATTGAGATGTTTGATTCATTCAACATTGTGCATCATGATAGAAAGTTCAATGACTTGGCAGACAAACTTGCAGTGTTGGGGTCTCGGTTTGACAATTCTATAATGTCCCCTTATTGTGAATATGATGTTGAGGTATTGACAAGACCCTCTATCCCCAAAATATTAAACACTGGCAGGTTTTTGATGATGATGCTCGAGATCGAAGATTTTTATAAAACAGAGGAGAGTTTTTGATCAAAACATTGATTGGGAGCCAATGGTATGTGTAGAGAGGAAGGGAAACCTTGTTTGGCAAAGGCATCATCCAGCTAAAGACCAATACCATTCCTAGAGGGTTGGTTGCTCTTGAATCAAATTTTGATAATGTTGATTGCATTATTAATAGGCATATGGTAGCCTCGAGGGATGTTGAGGAGCATGACCTTGGCACAAAGGAGAAACCAAGGAAGATTTGGTTAGGCAGCAATCTCAGCAAGAGAGGAAAAGCAATCATACATCCAATTGTTGAAAAAATACCAAGATTGCATGGCTTGGACCTATTCTGAGCTCAAAGCATACAGAGAGAGACTTGTTTCAACATGAGATTCCCTTGGAGCCCAATGCAAAACCATTTAGGAAGAAACAGAGGCCAATTAATCCTCTCTTATCTCTCAAAATGCAAGAGAACTGAAGAAACTAAGAGATGGAGGGATTATCTAGCCCACGAGGTATTCTTCTTGGGTTGCAAACCTAGTACTAGTAAGAAAGAAGAATGGTGACATCAGGTTGTGTGTAGACTTCAGGAATCTAAACAAAGCTTCAATGAAGGACAACTATCCTTTACCTAACATGGAACACATGTTGCAGTTGGTGACTAGTTCTGAGTTGCTCTCTACTTTAGATGGTTTCTCTGGTTATAACTAGGTCATGGTAAAAGAATCAGAAAGGATCAAGATAGCCTTCACTACTCCTTGGGAACATATGTGTATGTCAGGATGCCCTTTGGTCTGATGAATGTTGGAGCCACTTTTCAAAGAGCAATGGATGTTGCTTTTGCTGGTTACATCAATGAGTTTATTGTTGTTTACCAAGATGATGTAACAATGTTTTCTAGGAAGAGAAGTGACCACTTGTTGCACTTGGAGAAGATGTTGATAAGATGTAGGGAATATGGCATCTCACTCAATCCAAAGAAATGCCATTTTGGAGTGTAGAAGGAAAATTTGCTAGGTCACATTGTGTCACAAGAAGGAGTGATGATTGATCCAAAAAGAGTGGAGGCCATCAACAAAGTCCCAATTCCAAGAACCAAGAAAGGAATTCAGTCCTTCTTTGGGTAGATAAACTTCATTAGAAGATTTATATCAAAATTTGTTGAGTTGACCATCCCAATCACTTCCATGCTAAAGAAGGACCAGGTCATCAAATGGGAGGAGGTTGTCCATCCAAGCTTTCAATGGAATCAAAGAGGCATTGAAGCATGCCCCTATTTTGGCAGCCCCAGATTATAAGAAACCTTTCCAGTTATTTTCCTTTGCTTCAAAAACACTATTGCTTTTGTCCTGCTGCAGAAGGATAATGAAGGGGCTGAGAGGCCAATTGCCTTTTTCAGTAAGGCATTGCAGGGAGAACTAAAGTACACCATTATGGAAAAGTAGGCATTTTCCTTGGTAAAAGCAACAAAGGTTTTCAGGCCTTATATTCTAAGTTCAAAAGTTGTTGCTTATGTTCCCCATACCATGGTAAAGGACATCTTGTCAGAGATGGAAGTCTCAAGAAAAAGATGTAGATGGGTGAACAAGTTGCAAGAATATGATATGGACATCCAAACCACAAAGTTGGTGAGAGGTTTGGGCTTAGCTAAGCTTATGGCTAAGAGAAACTTGTAGACTATTGAGGTAAATGAGGTTGAAGAAGAAAGGGCGGTGTTTTTGAAAAGTTGATGAATTACTGGTGGTACAAGGATGTGATGTTCTATCTCAGACATTTAAACTTCCCTGAGCATTTAAGTAAGAACCAAAAAAGAGCTCTTAAGTTGGCTTCCCAGAAATATGTCATTACTGATTTTGGGTTGGCATGGAAGAACCCAGAGGAGTCCTCTTAAGATGCATCACTGAAGATGAAGCCCCAAAATAATTTTGATCTCCATGGAGGAGTTTGTGGGGGAAATTTACTTGCAAGAGTCACAACACAAGATCCTAAGGGCTGGTTATTGGTGGCCAACTCTTTTCAAGGATACAACCATGTTGGTCAGAAGATGTGAGAGTTGTCCAGCATTTCTCTGGAAGGCTGAAAGCTTCAGGCTCCCTTCCTTTGCATCTTGTATCAATTGAAGCCCCATTCAAGCAATGGGAATGGATTTCATTGGTGAGATTTCAGACCCTTCAAGTGTTGGCCATAAGTGGATTCTTGTAGCCACTTGACTACTTTACCAAATGGGTGGAAGAAATCCCCACCAAGAAGGCCACACACCAAATTGTCATGGACTTTGTGCTAAACCATATCATTTGCAGGTTTGGAGTACCAGTCAAAATCATAGCTGATAATGCCATGAGTTTTAGAGCTAAACCTCTAGTGGAAATGTGCAAAGAATATGGGATCAACTTGACATATGCCTCTAATTATAATCCCCAAGGAAATGGACAAGTTGAGTCCAGTAATAAGAAACTTGCTGAAGATTATCAGAAGAACCTTGGAACTGAACAAGAGAAAATGGGGTGAATAGTTGAAGTTTGTTGTTTGGGATGATAGGATCACTGTTAAAAGAGCCACTTGGAAAGAGTCCATTTGAGTTGGTATATGGAACTCAGGCCTTGTTTCCCCTACATATGCAACTATCCTCATATCAGTTCATTCAACAACTAGAAGATCAAGAGGTAAGTCCTTATGATGCTCATTAACTAGATTGTTGAGCTTGATGAAGAGAGGAGGGCATCCCACCAGAGGCATATAAAGTTCAGAGAAAAGCTGAAGAAACTGTTTGACAAGAAGGTCACTCCCAGAGCTTTCAATATTGGAGATCTTGTGCTACTATGGGATAACAGGCATGAAGATAAGGGCAAACATGGAAAATTTGACTCATTATGGATGGGCCCTTACTCCATTGACATTAGAATTGGTGAACACACCTTCTTCTTGAAGGATTTGGATGGTGAATTGCTCAAACTTCCTATTAATGGTAGGCATCTGAAGCATTTCTTGGATTGATTCCCCAGAATCAAGGTAAACACCTCTTGTACAGTGTATAGTTTGTTGTTTGTTTCTTTTTTTGTGTTTTTGCTCATTCTAGTCCTTGGTGACCTATTTTTGTTGGTTTCTCTGTTCATTTTTTTGGAGATGGCTTTGTTTCTCTACTCTGCAAGAGCTGACTCTATCACCCAATGGATATTTTGGCACTTGGTCTACTTTTGTTCTTGTGGCACTCACGGGTGCCCATCCCTGAGTCGAGCCAATGTTGGTGCTCAAAATAGTCTCACCCCATTTGTGCCTTTGAAAATTTATTGATTTACCTCTGTCATTTTCTCCTTCCCCATGTTGTGCTTGGTCAGTCTTTGTTGCCATTTTTAATCTACTCTGGGTCAAGATCATGTATGGGTCCATATTTGTCTCCTCATTTCTTTGTTCCTCTAGAAAAGGTCTAAAATTTTGAGTCTCTTGTTCTCTGTTCCTTCAAAACTCATGTTTTCCCATTCTCTCTATTTTCCACAGTCAAGATTTTCATCCTTGTCATTTTTTCCCTAGATACTTGAAGAAAAATGAATTGATGTGTCCCTGAGGAACGTATTTGAGCCTTGTAACATTTCTAAACTCTCTGTCCTTGAAGAAAATTTCATTTCTAGGCTCAAATGGTCATTTTTCTATATTTTACGGTTTGATGGGCATTTCTCCCGGTCAAATTTGCATCCTTGCATCAATAGGAAACGTGGCCTCCTTTGGTTGGATGCGGCTCAGTTGGGTACTTCAAAAATTCTATGAAAATCCTCAACTTAAAAATGTGTCCACATGGAAGAACGACGCTCATTTGAAGATCTACTTTTTGGTTTGGCTTTGGAGTAGCACCGAGAGGACACGTGGAGGTTTGGCGGGATAGGAGACACATGGAGGCTTCTGTTGGGTCTTCCCATACTTAGTCTTTTTTCAAAAAAAAATTTGGAAGTCCAGGACACGTGGAGGAACCACGCATTTGAAGATCTACTTTTAAGTTCCATTTTGAAGGAACACCATGAGGACACTTGGAGGACTCCACTTGCTTTCCTGACTTAGAAAATTTTTATTGCTTGGAAATTTTGGTGGCGGACAGGACACGTGGAGCTACCTCGCTCGGATCTTGACTTGGGCACATTTTGAAAATTTCACCATGAGGACACTTGGAGCTTTTTGCAAAATTTTCAAAAAGGGATAGGACACGTGGTGAGTCTCGTGCTCATTCGGGGTCTCAAAATTTTGGGAACCATCTCAAGGTGTGCCATTATGACATGTGAAATTTTAAAATCAAAGGGGGGGAAGCGGACCATCGAGAGCTAACTTAATCTTTTTTCTTTTGTCTCAAAGGGTTAAAATATCAAAAATGGCCCATGATGTGAACAAAAAAAGTCAAAAATTGTTTTGAAGTCAAAGGGGGAAAGGTGGACCATCGGGGCAACTTGGAAATTTTTCCTCTTGCATGCAAATGACTAAAATTATCAAAATGACCCATGAGAGCCCAATGGAAAAGGTCAAAGCTTGCTCTAGTCAATGGCGGAGGTGCGGGCTTTTGGAGGAAAAGTGAGAAATTTTCCCTTTGAGGGAAAAGGAGTTAAAGGCATAAAAGAAGGGGGTTCTCTGGGACCCACATTAGAAACTTGAAGCGGAAGGGCGGAGCTACGGGGAAACTTGGAAAATTTTCCTTTTTCCAAAAGAGGGTCAAATGACAAAATAATTTTTCCACATTTCCTTTGGGACCCACCTTAGGACACGTGTCAGGCCCATTTTCCAAAAGCGGAGGTGCGGAGAAAAATGTAAAATTTTTACATTTTTTCAAAGGGTCGAAAAAAAAAGTCAAAAAGAAGCCCCCGAGCCTATTTTTGAATCTTCCACGTGGATGACCCAAATTCAAATCAAAGATCAATGAAACTGTGTGTCTAAATCTGATTTTCCCCCATTTCTCTGAAAAGCTCTGGAAGTGTGAGTCTTCATGATTTCTTGTTATTTTCTACATGCCAAATAGAGGCGAGTTAATTTTGATATCTAGAGTTTGGTGGGAGAGATCTAGAGACATCTTTCACCATTAAAATGGTCTGACTATCGGGCTCGATCTAGTTTTCCATTTTTCTTCTCCCGAGCATGCAAGGAGCCAGATTTGATAGATTAGGGGTGGAAGTGGTTGGCGAATGGAAGAGAGTGATTTTATAGAGGAAGGAGTTGAATGCGGGAGATATTTGAAGAGATTTTCCCCTGAGCACTGGTAACTTTTGCATATCTGATTCTAGGAATCACGATCGTGATCATGGAAAAAAGCATTGGTAGCACTCAATGTCTAGATTTTTTGGGGGAAAAGGGGTCTATTGTAAATGTTATAAATGGCACAAATTCATTTGCAAATGGTTGGTTGGGAGTTTTTGAGAGAGGTCAGGGACTGATTTTCTAGTAGAAAAAGCTTGACATAGCCCATCCTTTTTGAGAAGCCATCTAAGAAGCCTGTATATCTCTCTTTGTGTCAAATTTAATCATGTCAAGGTGGTTGCAAGTGTACACCATTGAAAAGCTTTGAGATTGTTCTAGAAACTTTCCCTTGCTGATAAATTTGATCAAACTTGAGTTATTCTATGTTAATCTTGAGTAAAGTGTATTTATTTCATCTCTGAATGCATGCAAGTAGTTTTCTTGTTTCTGTTGCAATCTTGTACCAAAATCTGGTCCAATCACATAGGTCTCAATCCTTGTGATAGTTTAGTGGCATCTGTAATTTCATTTCTCAAAAGAGCCTTCATCTTGGGAGTGAGATAAACAGATTTAAAATCACTTTTCTTTCATTTTGTTGACAGATATTATCTGTAAGCCTCTGGGTGTACCTCAGGTGTGATTTGGTTTGAATCTTGGTGCTTTATTGGGTTCTCTAACTCGAGCCTTCATGATAGAATCCCATAGGTTGTATGAAAGAGTGCTAATTTGGGCCTCCATTGAAGCACATATTCTAGTTGAAGAAACATTTTTAACTTTTTGTGGCATTTTGTTGGTTGAATCTTTCCATTTTGCATAAGCTCTCAAGGATCTGGTGAGTCAAGTTCATCTTGTCTCCCCTCCCACTAAAATCTATTTAAAAACATATAATCCTACCCATACTACCCCTATTTTTTCTCTGTATACCCACACAAGACCAAAATCCATTTTCTAAAGTATGCAGAACATATCAGGATTCCAAATGTCTTTAGTAACCTTAGCCTTGTGTTGAAAATATCTCCATAATCTGGAAGTGACAACTCGTGAGAGTCAGATTTGGTGTGTTGATCATATTTTCCCAAGGTCTTCTCTATAAAATTTATGTAAAAGAAAGGTACTTGTATCTCCTCTTTAGATAACAAAGGTTACAAAATAGGTTCTCTTACCTTGGTTGAAAGGCACAACCTAAAATATTTAGGATAAGATCATATCCTTTTAAGGTGCTATCCATCTCTCCACAAATCCAAGTAACAAAGGGATGGTTAGATTCCTACCCAGCTACAAATGACATATATTTATGATCTAGCTACCTCTAAGCTCAATGGTGAATTTGTGTTGCTTTGTTGGCTTTAAAAGGAGAACAAATTTGGATACCACAAGCAAACACAAATCAAGAAATACTTATACGAGTTTTAGATAATGATTGTAATTATTTGAAATGATTAAAATGATCAAGAATACTAAACAAAGAATAGATTAAGATGTTGGATTTAATAATAATCTCTCAAGATAGATGGATCCCACAACACAAAGTTTGTAAAATAACACCTATAATTATTCTCCAATGATTAAAAGAAAATACACAGCTTTTCTTCTTCTTCACAATAGCTCTTAATATTAAAAATTCTCTTCTTTAGAATGCACAAGCATCCCTTATTTATAATAAAAAGGGTGGAGAGAAAATATGATAAATCCTATAAAATAGTCTTTTAATGAAATTCCTATTTTGCTTAACTCTCACACAGAGAACAAGTCAAAATTTGCTTCTATGTGACGAAATGAAAAAGAAAAAGACATATCAATCTTTGGAAGGAAATGACATGTAGCATTATGCTTATTTTGTTTCCTCATCCTTGTCTTCCTCCAGTGAAGCCTGCTTGTCTCGAAATTCTTGAAACTTTTGGATTATGCCCTGCATTTCAGCTTCATCTAGCACACTAGAATAATCACTTAAAACATCACATGTTTCCTGAGTGTCACTTGCATTACCAAGAAGTTTCTTCAATATCTTATTGAGTTTCCTAGGTGATTCCAAAACATTCTCAATCTTTATGAACTTATCAATAATGGTCGGATCGAAGACAGAAGTTTTTTCATGCTTGATTGATTCTGTATTTGTTCATAGAAATCATCAGGGGTAGAATATTTTCACCTTCATCTAACACTTTGGTGAAGATATTGAACAACTCCTCTTTTATGTCTCTGTTGGCATCGATTAAATGATCTCTAGATTCCCTCAACTTGTTGCAAGCTTCACTGAGAATCCTTATCTTGAATCTAATGGCTTTGGTTAGCTGGAAATGCTTATCCCCATGTGGAATGATTCCTTCTTCCACTAAGACCCAATATGGAATTTGTTTCAGGTGCATTGAGAGCCTCCAAAGTTAACTCAAGTTTCCCAGATTCCTTTGAAAATTCATCATTCATTTTGTCACCATCCTTTTCATCTCCACAAAGGACTTATAAACCTCCATTGTTTCATCAATGACATTTATTTCTTAAATGAGTAACCTATGAATCCATTCATCAACCTGTTCTCCCCTTCTCATTGATCTTTTCAATAATAGGTACTAATGAGAACTCAAACCGATAGGAGTAGGAGTAGAAGATGACGGTGTTGGTGAGAGGGCTTTGAAAGCTTGAGCAATACTTTTGTCAATTGTTCAACTTTCTCCTCTAGCTCATCCCTATGCACCTTTGTTTCCTTCAACTTCTTGCATAGCACGTTCATGGCATCTTGTGCATCTTGCTCTGCTACTTCTATTGTTACCTTTCCCAGATTAACCCTCGTAATATGATAATCATGCTACTATATCCTCCTTGGTTTTATCAACTGCAGTAGTTGCAATCTCTGCAAACTTATGCCCCTGAGGCATCCATTAAAACCTTTAAAACTATTTTGGGTTTCTTGGAAAATTTGGTTGGAGAGACCTTGAGTGAACTGAAGTCGAAGGATGGTAGGGGAACTACCACCTTCCTCTTTCTTGGGGTCTGATCAACTAACCATTGAGGTACAGTAGAAGGATTTTCCCCTATTGGAGGTTTTATGGTTACATCAGTAGGTGGAGGAAGGTTTATTTGTAGAGTGGTGATGACTGCAAGTGTGGTGATTGTGGGGATAGATTCAGGGAATGAAGGTGTGGAAGGAGGATGCATTTTAATGGCCATCTGAGGTCTAGCAGAGAGAGGTGAGAGGTCGAAAGATGTTGGCCATGGCTGATGAAAGTGGCATATGAATATGAGATGATGAAGGTTAAGAGAGAGGAGGTAAAGACTCTAAAGAAAAAGCTTGAGAAGTAAGAGAAATACTTACTTCCGACGAGCAATCAACAAAAGGAGAAATAAGAGGTTGACCAACCTCGATTTCTGAAAGAATTCCTCCTTGTTCTAGTGGAGGAGGTGAATCCAATATCTCAACTGTTTGTGTAGGAGTAGCAGATGATTCGGCCCCTTGCTTTTCTCCTTTTCTGACAAACTTAAATTTTATTTTCCTCTTGGTAGGGATTTTATCCTTTTCCTTCTCTCCCTTGGAGGGTCCCACTTCTAAAGTAGCTATTTTTGAAAATCTCTTTTCCTTATAACTCATTCCCTAAGAAATGAGCCATGCCTTGGTATGGACAAGAATCTGAGCAGCCCTTTCAGCGATAGAAGCTTTTTCAGCAATAGACCAATCAATAGTTGGGAATCCGAGTTGGTCTCCATCTGACTATTCATACCTAGTGTCCAAAACACTCTCATTGTCCATGGTGCCTTCTAGGATATCGGCCAGATCTAATGCTTGAATTTATTTGAGTGTCAATCTGCTATTGTCTTTTCTTCGGATGGCAACTTCATCCCGAAGATCAACCCAAATGTCTTCTACATGGGGCACATGCAGATATAAGGTTCCATATGATTTGAAGACTCCTCGGATGTCGAATCCTTCCCTGAACTTCATATGCTTCTTCAATTTGTCTTGAAGCTCATGCACCATGTTCTTGGCCTTAACCACGGTGAGAACACGTATACCTTCCAATGAAAATAGGGAAGGAGATAGTGGCCTTGTTCCTGCTTTGTTGGAACTTGTGGAAATCCAAAATTGCTGACTAACTCCATAAGGATGAGTTTGTAACCTGGGAACCTGGGAAAATGGAAAGGGTTACCTTGGAACTTTAACACCCAAAGATAGGTGAACTTCTTGAAGTGCAAAAATATGCAACCCCATTTTGACACATCTTCTCATGCCTCATCAGAAACTCTTCTTTTTCTTATATTAGGATTCAACCCGTAAATATTTTCATAGAAGAAGGCATCATTCACTATTCTAAATTAGTCTTGAGACTTTTATTGTTAGTTGAGGCAAGCACTAATATATGTGTTTCATTGCTTGGTTTCCCTTTACATCTAACCCTGGGTAGTTTCTCATGCATGTTCTTTGCTGCATAGGTGACATATGACATCATATAAAATTTGTCGATGAGACAAAACCATTTTCATTTGGGAGTCTATCACGTCACTTATTAAGCTACCCCAATCAATCCCTTGCTCATTCTTCTTTATACCGACCATGAACTAAGTACATCCACCCTGGAATTATTTTGACTCTAGGAGTCAAAATAAGCGACTTCGATAGGGTGATGATATCAATGACTTCAAGAATAAAATCACTTCTAGGGATCAACTTAGGAAACCTAGAAATAGTTGGCTTAGCCTTGATCAAGAACTTCTTATTTATGTGCTTGATGCAGTCTTCTTGATCTTTGTCCCAGGCCTTTTGTGTTGATTTAAGGTCTAAATCAACATATTTCGTAAAGTTGGGCAACTTTAGGAGTTGATCAAAGTAATCTCCGTCCAATTTCACTATAGACTCCCCTACTTGATTTCTCACTGAGCGGGAGGCTGAGTCATAGTGGGAAGCACAAGCTAGGATGAATTCAGGGCATTGAGATGATATTGGAAATCTTGCTATAAGAGGGAGACTGTTGTTGGCTATAGACTTCATCCATGAATTCTGAGAAGAATACTAAGTTCTTTTCCGAAGTCTTCCATATCTATATTACTGAGCTCTATGTCCCGGATGTCATAATTGCATATTACATAAGAAGAATACTCCATATTCTAATACTTATACCTCATCTTCCCTTATTTATTTGACTTATCCTTAGATTGGTTGAGGTCGACATGAGGAGTCTTGAAAATGCCTTGATGACTTCTAGAAAAGCAATCGGGTGTGAGAGCTTGTTGGAAAAGTGCACAGACCCGCCACATTATTTGGGTTTTGAAACTTGCAAACCACATTCGAAACTTGACAGACCGGACCGTATGTCATAAATTAAGCCATGTCAAACACCGACGGATCCCCAAAACACTAGCATAGTTTGAAGGATGTCGAGCACCTTGAGAAACCTAAAAACCTAGATGGTGTATTTCAGAAGTTAGGGCATGTCACGCATCGATGAAAACCTGACACACTACAGAATTCATAGGATGATGATCGGGTGGAAGATCCCGACACACGGTGGAACTTGATAGGTGTCGAGCACCCTACAAAACCTAAAATCAATATATCGGGTTTCTGACATGCCAGAATATGAGAATTTCCACCTTGTTCACTCATTGATTTTTATATTCTTTTGAAATGTACAACTTATGTAAAAATAAGTAAATAACCAAGGAGTGAATTTCAAACAAGAACCCTACTAGGAAAAAGAAAAGAACCAAGGAAAAAGACCCAAAACCCTAAACCAGTAATGGAAGAGGAAATGAAATGAAAACCCAAGCAAAACACCTCAAACATAACCCCAAAAATCTTTAAAATGGAAAGAGGAGAAGAATACCTACAACAAGTTTGATAAATCATCAAAGACAGATGACGTAATCAACCGGGAAGATCAATCGAGTCTAGAGGTGGAAGAAGCATACGTAAAATCCAACGTAGCAAAAACATACCAGGTAACAAATAACATGGAAAACCAACTATTTATAATACCCTAGCATTAATTACACCTCCCTTGACACATGTGCCAACTACCAGAAAACTGGACATTAATGACATGTCATCATGCTTGGAGCTTCCAAAAACTTGATATAAAGGATTTGGTTTAATTTTTGTTTTGGGTTTTAGAAAACATGAAGTATGATGCATAAGATGTTGAGATGCTTCTAAGTCCTGAAATCCCGACACAAAGGCTTTGTTCGAGTTTCATGTTTTGGGAAACAAATGACACAAAACATGCATTGGATAAAGCATGTTCCGATGCGTGGGATTTCAAAACCCAACACATTGCTAAGACAATCAGGTTTCGGGTTTTAGGGAACATCACATATGTAGCATGCATAAAACATGCTTTCATGCAATGAAAACCCGAAAACCCAAAAATATCCTTTAAAGGAGAATTTTAAGAGATGTCCAAAATTTATACTGGTTATCTCATTTTTAGTGGAATCACTAAAATGAGATAACAGCTAGCTCCAGTTGGGGAATTTCTTTGAAACATCAAAGGAAGAGAACTCATGTATCAAAAGCTTTATCCATTGGGCTATGGAGTCAGAAGAAGAAAAATAAAAAAAATAAACAAACAAAGACAAAAATAAAGAAAACACACAACAGGAAATAAATTATAATACAAAGTGCAAGAGAGCATCTTGCATTGCGATGGAACAACTTCGATGTTGACCAATGAAAGGTAGAGGGAGTAACTCTCCATTGAGATATGATAGAAAAAGGCTATTTTCACTGTTCAATTGATGGATTTAGAAAGGACCTTTCCATAAAGAGTCAAACTTGCCATGCATCCCTTTACTTCCCTTCTCTTATCCCAGGAAGTACTAGATCTCCAATCTGGAAATCACGTTGCTTTGATTTTTCTCAAATATCTTTTTGACTTTTCTCTAATGATCTAAAATGCTATCCACCACCTTGCTTCATTCTTCTTCTAGCCTGACTAGGTACATTATCCTTTTCTTAATGGAACTTTGAAAGGTTTCATCCTCAATCACTTTAGCCAATCGTAAGGCTGAAAATTCTACAGAAATAGGGATCTCATCATAAATTCCATATAACACCTGGAATGGGGACATTCCAATAGCTCACTTAGGAGTAATCTGATCTGCCCATGATGCATCATATAATGCTTTGTGCCATGTCCTTTGATTCTCATCAACCATCTTTCTGATTATGGTTGCCAAGTTCTTGTTGCTTGATTCAGCCTGACCATTGCCTTGGGGGTAACAATCGGATGAATGAGCCAATGTGATCCCAAATCCATAACAAAATTCATCAACTTGTGTGATGAGAAATTGGAAGCATTTTCAGAAACAATCTTGTGAGGAATGCTGAATCTAACAATTATATTCTCCTTGCTAAAATTGCACATGGCTTCGGAGGTTACCTTTGATTGTCACAGCTTCCACCCACTTGGTGAAATAGTCCGTGGTGGTGAACACATAATTATGACCAGAATTGGATGCAGTATTTAGTACTCCAATGAAATCAATTCCCCATTGGCGAAAAGGTTCTTCAATTATCACAGGCTTCAAGGGAAGAGCTATCAGCTTAGGATGACCAACAAAATGTTGACAAGCTTCACGCTTAGCCACGTATTCTCCTGAATCTCGAAAGAGATTAGGCCAATAGTACTTGGCCCATAAGATCTTGTAAGCCATCACAGAGGAAGAGAAATGTCCTCCACATGCTAGATTTTGGAAGGATTCTAGAAACCTTATCTACTGAGACTTATCAACACAACGCAGGAATACACCATCAATACCCTTCTTGTATATACCATTATCCCAAAGAATGTATCTTGTGGACCTTAATTTAACTTGTCCTCTTTTCTTTTTGGCTTAAATCTGGGGAAATTCACCATAGGTTAAGAAGAAATCAATATCTACATACCATTCATCGGTTGTGCTTACAAAAAGTACCATGGGCAATTCTAAAGAAGTACCTTCAGTTTCTTCAC
The DNA here is from genome assembly GCA_018340775.1 of Taxus wallichiana var. yunnanensis. NCBI lineage: Eukaryota > Viridiplantae > Streptophyta > Pinopsida > Cupressales > Taxaceae > Taxus > Taxus wallichiana. The sequence continues at coordinate 573,194,544 of CM031242.1, forward strand.
ATTCTGTCTCAGACTTATTTTCTACAATCAATTGGCACATGCCTCTTCCTCGTACCAACTTGGTAGGTCTGATGTCCAAGTCATATTCTTGGAATTTGGCTATCCAATTACCTCGTTGACTACCCAACTCTTGTTGAGTCAAAATGGACTTAACTGCAGTATCAGGAACAAGAACGAGAGTGTGAGAACTCAACACATAATACTTGAAATGCTTCACTACTCTCACCACTGCATAAGCATGCTTTTCAATTTGTGACATATTCAATTCATGTTCCTTTAGTGGGAAGCTCATGAAAGCAATGGGAGCTTTTATTCCTTCTTCGTTCTCCCGCATTAGGATGGTTGATACTGTATGTGTGGAAGCATAACTGTACATGATGAAATCCTTCTTGAATTTTGTGCATACGAATAGGAGCATGAGCAATTTCTTTTTGACTTCTTTGAAAGTAATTTTCCCTTCGAGTTCTCCATCAAAATGGATTTTTACCTTTCGTCATCCCAAGGATATCCTTGGTTTTATCGGCAAACTTAGGTACAAATCTTCTTAGGAAATTAACCTTTTTGAAAAAGGAATGCACCCCAGTTTTGCTTATAGGTAGGGTAAGGCTTTGGATGGCATTAATCTGCTCTGGGTTGATTATAGTCTTTTTTAATCTTATCACAAAAGAAAGGAACCCCGTGCATGTTGACCTATCACCCAACAAAATTTGATCACTCACGTGAGGCATGCGCGGGGACCGAGTCTCTCTTTTATGTGATTTTAGTGGGAAACATCATCTATGATTTGTGTAAGAGATTTCAGAAGGGAGTTTAGGATATACAAGAACTGTAGGGCTCAGAATGGCCTTTAGATCCTTGCATTCATTTTAGATTGAGTTCTTATGTAATCCATAACATGTATTGTGACAAAAAGAAACATACAAACATCCATACTTTAGCATGAAAGGAAAGAGAACTCATAAGAGAGAAATATGCATCAGAATCATTGATATTCATGTATATATTATAACAGGCAACCTTATTACATCCATGGAACCATTACAGAGGGTCACAGAGAAGCAGACCATAGTCATGCATTACACTGGACTTAATGTAACTAAGCTACCCAAAAGAAAATTTACAACCCCTAGGCCTAATGCATTCTCTCTTGAATACAACTATTCACCGACAGAATCCTTGCAAGCATTTATACAGAGCTCTGCTCACTCTCTATGGATCTATATGGATATCTGTATGTATATGGGTATATCTCCATCTCTGTAGGTGCTTGTATTTATAGCTTTCTTGGACTGCCAACTCGCCCTCCAAAGTGCCCTCAGATCCGGTGCCAAGTGTCCAAATGTGGTCCTCCATGTCGAGCATGCTTCTCTAGGCCTAAGCTCTCCACTTTATTCCATGATGTTCTTCTAGAATATTCCATCACAGGCATGCTCCTTCCTAGGCCAACCTGTCTCCAGGATGGCATCTTATCCACGCACAACTAGGTCATGATTTTCACGTGTTCTAGCTTCGACGTCCAAAATGACTAAGTCCCGATCCTTTCACACGTCGCGCGTGCTACATGCTTCCTTAATCCCTTATCTTGTGCACTTTTTCCTTACATGCCATTCCATAACTGGGATCCTACGCACCTTCATACTTGGTCAATATTCCAGGGGTCCAACATCACCCCACACTACGCCTGTTCTCCATCCACGGAAACACTCTACTTAACCAAGATGTAGGCTTCCTTAAAGAACCAAGGTGTATTCTTACATTTTGTAAAAGAATAAAGGAATGAAATAATAGGGGAAGAATGAAGAATGGGGGCATCAACTCAACAAGCTAGGAAAATCCTTCCATAAGTCTACCTCTAGCTTGTTCCAAATGTCGACCTCGCTCTGTGCCTTCTGACAGAGGTCACCGATTAGGATGCTCACCTCGTCAAAACTTAGGCCAATTCCCTGGGCGCCCAAGGTGTCAATGATCTTCTCCATCTCCTTGCCCAGGTCTTGAGTGTGTCCATCCTCCTGGTAATCTGAGGGTATAGTTCTTTCAGCCAGGCCTTGATTGAACTCCTTAATGCTTCAATCACCTCATATTTGCTTTCCACTTTGGCAAGAACCTTATCCCTCTCTGCCTTGTTTCCTTTGTTCTTCTCTTGGAACTCCTTCAGCTCTGCTTCAAGTGTGGTGACCAAGGAGCTTGCTACCTTATCCCTATCTGCGCAGGTATCATATGCGGCCTCAACAGATTGGGTAATGACTTTAACTTCTATGAGCACCTGGCTATACTCCACAATGAGTGCTACCACCTTTAACCTATCCTCCTCCTTTAAGTGTGTGGCCACTTCTTCTGCAGACTCCAGGGCCAAAGGTCATCTCTCCATAGTGAGGATGCACGTTAGATCTTCTAAACATTCTAGAAGGGATGAGTACTTCTATGCGGGTGGTACTAAGTCTGGGTGCTTTAAAATGATGGTGCTCTTGATAGACTCCACCTTCTTGTATACTTCCTACACCTTTATCTTTTCATCCTTTAGCTCACGCCTTAGTTGTGCACCTTGATCGATCATTTCTTCTTGCTTCAAGCTCTTGGCCTCCTCTTCTTTCTTCCCTAGTTTCTCCTCTAGTACTCTTATTCTGTCATTGTGTGCAAAGAGCCTAGCCTCTGTCTCGACCGTGACCTTGTTGAGTGCATTACAGACTTGCTCATATAAGAGTTCCTAGGAATTTACCAAGGGATTGGCTCCCTTTGACTGCACTTGTGATGATCGATCCTTGGTAGACTTCAACGTCGGCTCGTCAATGTGGGATTTAAATTCCCAAGAGAGCATCTTCTTCATTATGGGGTACACACCCTCATTTTCAAATGACCCCATGGCTAAAAGAATTTTTGTAGGCACCGTGCTTTGGAACTGCATGCATAGCACCTTCCTTGATTCATTAATGTGGCCCATTATAGACACTAAAATTAGATCACACTCCCCTTGGTCCCTCGACAAATAACCACCCTTCATCACATTCACCTAGCCATGGCCCCCTCCACCCCACTAGTATTAATTTAATTAAATTAATTCATTATCCTCACCATATTTATTATTTAAATATTTTAATTTAGATAATATCCACACAAACACTTCACCCAGACACCTCATCAAGCTAACTCACCTTAAGACCTATTCTTAGCAAGTTACCATAACTAACTAAGACTTACCCAAACCCTAAAAATCAATGCCTACACTCCCTCTAACCACATTCCCGCATGCTCATAGAAGCTCCCAATCTAATCCATGGGATAATGACATGAGATCCAAGGAAATCAGGAGGATCTCCCCTAATTTTGGTAAACCTAGAAAATCCCACCTTGACCGCCGCCGCTACCCTTATAACCCAAAACAACCTTATTTCTCAAGGTTGGAACCTAGAAGTTGAGAACAAGAAATATGACGAGCAAGAACGAGATCTCAAAAAGATAATGCATCTTCAGAGAGTCAATTCTAGCAAGAACTCACATCAAAAGAAGGAGATTGAACATCCTCTCCCCGCATGACCATCCTGACCACATTCTCGATCTACCCAAGCAAAAGAGGAGTGTGCATGCAGCCCATGTAGAAGATTTTCTTCATTTAGTATTCACTTGCAGCCTCCAAATCTAGCATCGGCACCTCCATCCATCAACATAGACTTTCAAAAATGAAATTCAAGTAATTATAACATCATACTTTCCTGGTTATTTCATCTCACCATTATTTTATCACCCATTATTTACTTGCTCCTTATTGACCATCTCTAACACTTTTCACCTCCGTAGATCTAGAAAACCTTGCCAAAATCTACTCCACCCACCCATTACCTCATTCCGACCAACCAAAGTCCTTTGTGTAATCACAAAGGAGACCAAAACAATGTTACGTGACATTTCCGGATCTCACATTTCGATCACCCCTAACCGCCTTGAGTCTGTGTTTTCCCACACGACCTTAGATCTCACAATTTTACCTCACCCTCACTTAGCCGGTTGACCTACCTAACCTTTACGGTCGATCACCCCAAAATAGAATATGTGATTTCTTTTGTAAAAGGATGTGTTCCTTTGATTGAGAAGTCATGCTTGATATGGACTCGTATCTTCTTTGAAATTGCAGATCTTTTACGACCGAGCTCGGTTAATATAATTGACTCTTTTAATTCTTTCATTTTACACCCGAGTTTAATCTGATCTCGGAATGAATTATGGAGTTATCCATCTATAAGACCCACTTTTGGATCAAAAAGGGCATTGATCCAAGTAATGCTTTAAGTTTATTCGGGATGAACTAAAATTATAGACCTTTCGCAGTCAGCAAGGTCCAATGCATTGAATAAACTGCTCCGGTCCTAGTCTAACTCAGTGCCGATCGTGTTAAATGAATTGGTTCCCGATATCGTAATATCAGGAAGGTCTTGATCGTGGACCAGGTAATAATTCAGATACATTTAATTCACTAGCCTATTGGCAGTGCAGGAGTGAATCCTGTTCGTGAATGTATGTTGTAGGTTCTTTTTCTGAGCATTTGAAATGTTAGACCTAAACTGGATTTATTAAGGTTAGTAACCTAAAACTAAACTATGATCTATGGGTTAGATTAGTGTTAATCTAACCTAGGCCTAAGCTATAAGCTAAATGTTCTAAGTTAGTAACTTTGTGCTATGGAGGTTAGACTAAGTCGCATCTTAAATCCTAACCTATGTTACTAACCTAACTAATGAACAAGGAAGAAAGGGGACCTATGGAAGGGTGCGAGCCATGGGCGGCAGTTTCTATGGCATTAAATAGGTAGATAAGCATGAAGGACAGATGATTTGGTAGAAGTTTTAACGGCTAGCAAGAGCCGACGTGGCAAGTCGCCAAAGTTAGATATGGTCTTTGAATTTTTTTATCCATCGCCAACTATGGCGGTCGGTGGCAATGGAGATTGAGTGGGAAATTTGGAGTAAATGCAATTAATGAGCTCGGTCTTCGAGCTCGGGTTTCACGGGAAGGCATGCAAAATGGAAAACTAGTAGTTTGTTTGGTTTTTCATGCGCTCCGGTTTTCCCTCTGTTTGATCACCGGTTCTTCGCACTGCCTTCTTGGAGTTGCATGGAAAATATGAGTGTAACTCGCTCTTTTCTCTGGCAAGGAAAATTTATAAGTCATGGAAATAACAAATTTTTGTTGGTGAATCTAACTTGGAAAAAGAGGAGAAGGCTCGAGCTCTTTCAGTGGTCTTCTTCGGATTTTTAAGCAAATAACTGGGCATGTTAGGCCCTAACCTTTAAAAATCTTGCTTTCTTTCAAATGATTTCATTAGAACAACTCTGCTCAGATGATTTTTGGGTTCAGATGGTTTTTATGGTAGCTTTGTGTGATTTTATTACTGTATCTTCTTGCTGGTTCGATTTTTTCAATTTAACCCTTGATGGGTGTGTATTGTGTTTCAAATCACACTATCTCATGTGTTTTGCATTCCGGATAAAGTTTGTGAAATGCATGCAAGAAGGTATACTAAACCTGCTCTTTGAGAGCCCATGAATTGTTTCCTTGTTGGGTTCAGGCTACAGTTGATACTTGTTGTTGATACTTGTCGGAAAGGATACTGTTGGATTTTGTTTGAATGTTCAGTATAATTCGACTTCTTTGTAAGTTCTATCGTGGTTATTAGAGGTGGTGGTTACTGAATCTTGTTGGGTTTCACTATGATACTTAAAGTTATTTGTGAGCGGATAACTTGCTGTGTTTACAGTATTTCAATGCGACCTTGTAGAAGTTGTTTTTCCCCCCCTTGTGTTGCGATTATGGGATTCAACCCGTTGATAGTTTGCAATATATTTATTTATATACAAAATGACTCTGTGGAGTCCATGGAATGGTACGTATATTAAGGACTACTGTAGAAGCCATGTATGTGAATACTGGTAGTTTGATTCTGTCGAGTCCTGGAGGGGTAACTGGTATTACGACTTCTGTTATCTTGTAATGAATACCTTCGTTTAGCAATGAAACTTTGGTACAGACTCAGTTGGTGTACTTTTTACGTTTCCTATCTGTGTAAGCTTGAGCGAATATTGTTGTAGAGGCTCAGTTGGATTCCTTGTTACGAAATCAAGTATTTAGCTTCGTATAAGCCCGATTGTGAATATTTACCATTGTTGGCACGGTTGGAATCCTTAACTTATATTTATCTTGTACATCGGTTTCGTAGAAGCTTTATCGTGAATACCGTTGTTTGGATTCAAATTGAAATCCTTGATAGGTAACCAAAGTGTTTCGCTTCTATATAAGCTTGATTATGAACACTTATTATTTTTGGCTCATGGATTCCTTAATTTATATATAGATATCATGTATCTTGGCCTCTCGTAGAAGTGGGTCGTGAATACCATACTTTTCAACCTCTCGAATGAGTTCGATGTGAATACGGTATGTTATGTTTCCTTTCCGAATAATTCCAGTTAAATGAGGCTGTGCATGTTGCGTGGATTTCGTATGAATATCTCTCGCATAGTCATAGGGAAACATCATTTGCTTTAATGATAATGAGTCTCTTGTTGACTCGATAAAAGAGAAGTTCTTTTGATTTCGACCTTGATCTAAAGCCTTACAAAGTGTTAGTAGGGGGATTAGAATGAGTCGTATGTTGCCGAGAGGGATTGTTGTCGTGTTTGTGCGTGATTACGTCTTTGTTGTTGAGGTTTTCTTGTCTTGTGCTTGACCGAGATAAAGAGTTAACAACAGGCTTGTGACAAGCAAGATCATTGCTAGCTATTTTCTCGCTCCTATAATAATATGGAAGGTTATGTGGAGTCTATTTAGGATAGAATACTCATCACCGCCTTGGCGAGAGTCATCAGATCGCTAGTAGTAAGCTACAGGATATTGTTTAATTTAAATATTAACCAAACTGTGATGCTTCTGGTGGTCTCGTCTGATTTATTCGCATGTGTTTAAGGTGAATGCTTTGCTCTTGGAGAGACGGTACAGTCATGAGCTTGTTCTGAGGGAAATATGTATGATTCATTTTATTTCTCTTCTCTTGTAAAGTATATGTTGATATAATTTTTATCTAACTTTTGGAATTGTTCTAACATGCTGATGGAATCATGAAAGGTTATGATATTCATTTATTATGTTGAATATATTAGTCCGTCTGATGTTGTTGTCCTTGGGATTCAGATGGATAGTTGTTTAGATGCATTTGTCTTCTTGGTCACTAACGTTTTGATGAAATATTTGAAAGGTATCTAGGACTATTTAGTGACTATAATATGAGTTACGCGTTTATAGTCATGTTTGTATTACAAGAGCATAGTCTGAAATATGTTTACTTGTTTGGTGAAATGATCTCATTTAAACAGGTTGTTTAATGAAAATAGTTGGTGGATTGCAATTGTTTTAAGAGTTAGTGCTTATCATGCTCAGTTCATCGAACTGACCCATGTTGACAATTTTTGCAGATGGTTGCCGTAAGTGGTAAAAGCACGCAGATCTGATAGGATGTTCAGATTGTTTAATTTGGTTTTATGATGAATTACAGCTTGATTCTCTAAATGTACTATATGAGGAAAGATGTTCTTTTTCCGTTGAATATTGTATCAAGTATGCTGAATGCATAAAATGTATTTGATTAGTTCTGAAGGGAATGGAATTAGATATTTGATACTTATATGTTTGTATTCTTATCTTGATAGTTTGACCTTCTTCGGTTCAAATGATCTTAAGAGCATTGTTATTATTGTATAATTTGGAGACTTTTGTGATTATCAATGTAAGCTTGCAAGAATATGTGACTGAATACTTATGATTGTTTAGCAGTTCTTGTATGTTCTATCTAAAGCTAAATTGAAATTTAGATCACTGTCTTTCTGGAAGCTAGGGTAAAAATAAACCTAAGCAGGACGCTAAACAAGCTGAATTAAATTATTAATTCCTAGTCTTGATTAAGCCAGGACAACGTTTAATTGGATTCTTAATCATTATATCTCGATACTAATAAGTAAGATATAAATTCAGTTATGAGAACTGAAATAAACCTAAAAAGGGTTCGGTTGGCAATCACATGTGAAGATGGGAGTAATTGTCCAATTTCGTTGATTTAGAATTATGTATATTCTATGAACTCCTTGATGGGACCTCTAGTCTTAATAACTTCTCTTGTGTATTGGGTTTTATTAAGAAAGGTCATTCTAAGGTGAGGAACCCAGGGATTGGGAAAGACTACCCTTAAAGGGAGCATCTTATGGTATAATTTAACTCAACGTATGTAACACTTTTTAATAAGTAGATCTTTTCGAGGTGGATTTAAAGGTCGACGGCACAAGTCAATCGTAGGTTGTACCTTCGAGAAGATTAGGATCTTCTCGAAGATACAACAATGCAGTGACTTATGACGACACCCTTTGCATTGATCGATCGCTAAGATTTACACCTTAAACTCGAACAAGTTACTTCGGGACCGATTAGGAATGTGGTCACGTTATAAGGCTGCCTAGAGACTCTGGGTATCTTGACACACCGGTTTAACTAGGGTCGACCCAAAGATGTCATCGTATCCCTAGTCCCTCGGGAGCATCCATATAACGTTGTCACCTTACTAATCCATTTCCGAGTGAATAACTTGGGATAGGAGGGACTGATAGAAGTCAGTATAAGACATTCTATATAACATAGGAATGGGGTGAAGGACGTATTCCAGATTGACGAGTATGCCATTAAGGAATACGAGACATAAGCAGTATGTTTCAAATCTTTGGCCAAAGTATCGCAAGCTGCTGATTGCGTTGTCCTAAGTCACCTAGTCTAAGGGATGAGATGCCGATGAATAATGGTAACAATTATTCAGATAGGTTCCTTAGACAGAGCATTCTAATCCCAGATTAGGGAAGAGAACCGCAAGAGTATTGTGTTAAAGTGAAAACGCCAACTCTTAATACACATGAATAGATCGGTAGATTACCGAGTCATGGAATGAATAGATCGGAGGTACTCCGAGTCATTACAGCTGCATATGGTTATCTGTTATAAGAATGGTTGTTTTGATTTGTGAGATCTAAATTATGTATTTAGAACCAGGAAGCATTTATCAAAAAAAAAAAAAAAAAATTACTTGTTCTAATATATAAAAATGAGGATGTTACATCTTGGTATCGTAGTCAAGGTCAGCAGCTCTTGGACCTATTGTGTCCATAATCTGATGAAAACCTGAATTTTCTTGTAACAGAAAATGGTTAGAACAAGAGGGAACGTTGCGAATAATGCTCCACCTGAAGGAGGGGCGGCAACAACCCAGAAACTTGATGAGATCCTTGCTGCCCTGTTGGACACAAGAGATCGCTTAGCTGTACTTGAACAACAGGTGATGGGAAATGAGGAGGATGAAGAAGCTGGTAATAACAATCAGCAACCTCCTGAGGACAACCCCGATATGGGTGTTGATGTTAATGCTGGGAATGCACCTGTCCAACCAGAAAACAAAAAGGCCAGAGTTGGCAGCAGAACTCACTAATGATATAAAAAGGATAAGTCCACCTAAGTATGATGGCACCACATTAGGAGATGGAGCTGAGAACTGGCTCAGCGAAATGGAGAAGTACTTTGCAATAAGAAACTTCTCTGAGGAAACCAAAGCTATTTGGGGAGCCTATCAGCTTTCCCACGAAGCATCTTCGTGGTGGGATAGCCATAAAGCAGAGCTAAATATTGATGAGACCAATATTACTTGGGATCAATTTAAAGGCTATTTTAGGCAACGTTGGCTGCCACAACTTTTCTATGATCAGAAAATGACAGAATTCCAGAACTTAGCTCAAGGGAAGCTAACGGTAATCGAATACTCGAGCGGTTTACAAAACTCCTCAAGTATGTACCGCAAAGATCAAACCGACGAGAAGTTCGTAATACGGAAATTCATCATGGGATCAATCCCGTGATAGGGGAGAGGTCGATGTTCACACCCAACCACTATGGAAGGAGTTGTTGAAAAGGCCATAAGACAAGAACAAATTAAAGGCTATTTCTACTCATAAGGAGGAAGTGCGGAAGAAGACCGCAAACCCTTCTTCAACCTCTCTTGCACCCAAAAAGGGACCATGGAAAAAGTTTGGAAACAAAAGTAAGTTTCAGGGATAATAGTAAGAAAGCAAGTGGCAAACTAAGCCTCACTGAAATGTAAGGGATAATTTTGCCAAAAATTATAACAATGGGCGTAAGCCCTGGAGGACAACGTGACAATTACAAGGTCGGAGGCAATTTTGAGCCTAAAAAGGGACCTCGTAGGAGGCTCACATAATCTGTGGGCAAAGACCACTACGCAAATCGCCCCTTTGAAGAAGGATGATCGTAATCAAGAAAGATAAGATACATGCCGCAAAGAGCGCATGCAAGTCAAAAGCAAGTGACACCTATAGAAGTTCCTGGGTAAGTTATTTGGCATACCACACTATTCTTTTTGATACAGAGCTACCGAATGTTTCATTTCTAATAAACTTGCTTCTAAACTTAAGAGAAAAGCTGGAAAAATGGATAAATCTTGACTCGTACAAAGATGGTAATAACTCGCTTCATACAAAGGAGTATGTGTCTTTTTGGGGCAGTCCTTGACTTACCTAATTTCTCCACGGAAGTTGACCTCTATGTTACACCTTTGGGATCGTATGACATTGTCATCGGTGTCAATTGGTTAGCTGACCATAAAGCAAAGGTAGATCTATGAAAAGAACATAAAATGTTTAGATGATCAGCTGGAAACAACAGAGATTCAAGGTGTGAAACGGGAAATTTCAGTTAGAAAACTGTCAACTATGCAGCTTAAAAAGGCTAAAAACAAAGGATGTACCCTTTATGCAAAGAAAGATATCTGAATTTTCGAAGAAGATGGTGATTACATGAAACGATTTCCTCTCACAAAGTTTCAGTGGGATGTTTTTCCCGAGGAATTACCAGGGGTTACCACCTAAGAGGGAATTTGACTTCACCATCGAAATCAAACCAGAATGAACCTATTTCCAAAGCACCTTATCGGATGACTACTACAGAGTTAGTCGAGCTTAAGGCACAGTTGCAAGAACTTTTGTCTAAAGGTTTGATTAGACCAAGTGTTTCACCTTGGGGAGCGCCCGTAATATTTGTGAAAAAGAAGGATGGAACACTTAGGTCAGTATCGATTATCGGATGTCAACAAAGCAACAATCAAGAACAGATATCCACTTCCAAGGATCGACGATCTATTTGATCAGATGCGTGGGGCAGCGGTTTATTCTAAGATAGATCTTCGATCTGGTTATCATCAGTTAAGGATTAGAGAAGAAGATATTCATAAAACAACTTTCCGAACAAGGTACTGACATTATGAATTCACGGTTCTACCCTTTGATTAACTAATGCACCCGCAGCCTTTATGAACTTAATGAACAATATTTTTTTCAAGAATATCCGACAAGTTTGTACTTGTATTCTTGGATGATATTCTCATTTATTCTAAAAGCGTTGAGGAGCACAATGAGCATTTGAAGATAGTTTTGGGAATTTTGAGAAAAAGAAAGTTGTATGGTAAGTTATCCAAATGTTCTTTCTTTGATTCAAGTTCACTATTTGGGTCATGTCATTAAAAGAAAGAAGGAATTGCTGTAGATCCTTCAAAAATAGTGGCAATAATCGAGTGGCTCGCACTAAAGAATGTGCACGAAGTAAGAAGCTTCATGGGTCTTGCTGGTTACTATAGAAAATTTGTTAAGGATTTTTCTAAAGTAGCTGCACCAATAACTTCATTGCAGAAGAAGGATAAGAAATTCATATGGAATGATAAGTGCGAAGCGGCTTTCAAAAGTCTGAAAGGCCAGTTGACTTCTGCACCTATATTAGTTGTACCAGACCCTAATGGGAGTTTTACTGTTGTAACGGATGCTTCTGGGGAAGGCCTTGGAGGTGTTTTGCTACAAAATGATCAAGTCATAGCATATGAAAGTAGAAAACTTAAATTACATGAGCTGAATTATGCTCCTCATGATTTGGAGCTTGCTGCCATTGTTCATGCACTTCAAGTCTGGAGACACTATTTACTTGGGAAACCTTTTGAGTTGAAAACTGATCACTTAGGACTGAAATATATTTTCACTCAGCCTAATCTTAATGCTAGACAGAGAAGGTGGTTAGAATTTTTATCACAATATGATTTTGATATTAGCTACATCAAAGGGAAGGAGAATAGAGTAGCTGATGCTCTAAGTCGTAGGAGGCACATTTCTGCTCTTATAACATTAAGAACTCAGTTTAAGGATGAGGTAAAAAGTGCCTCAGAATCTGATATTTACTTTCAAAGAAGTAAAAGCAAAGGCACGCAGTAACCTAATGATGAAAGGTATAAAGGTTTTCATTTTGATGATGAAGGAATCTTGCGTTATGAAAACAGAGTATATGTACCTATGCTGAATGATTTGAGAAAGAAGTTGTTAGTTGAATTTCATAATTCACCTTTCTCTGGACACCCGGGTATCACAAAAATGCTTGCTGATCTGAAACAACAATACTTTTGGAAAGGTATGAAAAAGGATGTCATTAATTTTGTGACTCATTGTTTGGAGTGTCAACGGGTTAAGGCAGAACATATGCACCCTACTGGATTATTATATCCTCATAGATACCGCAGATAAATGGCAAGTAATAACCATGGACTTTGTACAAGGATTACCCATGTCCAGGAATAAACATGATGTTATCCTGGTAGTTGTAGATAAACTGACTAAGGTAGCTCATTTCATCGCTGGAAATCTAAAGGATGATTCACCAGTGCTGGCCAAAAGATTCGTACACAAAATTTTCAGATTACATGGTGTACCAATTGATTATATCCGACAGGATCCTAGAATGACGCCAAGATTTTGGCAAACGCTTAACACAAATTTCTCTTGAACGAAACTAAACTTCAGCTTCTCGCATATCATCCGAAACGGATGGACAAACCGAGAGGGTAAATCAAGTGTTGAGGACATGTTGCGAATGTATTGCATGGATCAACAAAGATAAATGGGAAGAGTATCTTCCATTAGTTGAGTTCGCATACAACAACACTTATCACTCATCTCTTAAAATGGCACCATTTGAAGCACTTTATGGAAGAAAGTGCAAACTCCCGTTAGTTGGGATAGTGTTGAGGATAGAGTGGTAATTGGACCAGAGATTCTCACAGAAATGGAACAAAAGTTAAGTTAAGCTGATTCGTGAACGATTAAAGGAAGCAATGGATAGGCGTAAGAGCTATGCTGCCGACCTTAAGCGGGTCGATCAAGGTTTGAGCTTGGTGAGAAGGTTTTTCTTCGTGTTAAACCCGAAAAGAGTTCTATAACTTTTGGCAAGGCTGCCAAGTTGTCACCTCGATTCGTGGGACCTTTCAAATTGTCAAATAATCAATCCCGTAGCTTATCGCTTAGCATTACCACCGCTTTATCTCGCATGCATGATGTTTTCCATATTTCTTTTCTTAAGAAATACGTTTCAGATCTCACACATGTTTTAAATTGAATTCCTCAGAGTCCAAGACCCAGAATAATCGTGGTTAAACCCACACGAGTGCTGGAAACTCACCAATCGTGCATTTGAGAAATCGTGAAATACAAAGAATGTAAGGTCCAAAGGGGACCAGCTTTAACGAAGAAAGTGCAACTTGGGAAAATCTGAAGAGATGAAAATTGCTTTTCCTTCTCTTTTTCAACAGAATGAAATCATTGACAAAACATTTCTTTTATGAACTTATTTTTTTAAGTTTATATGAAAGCTGATGGAGGCAAACATTATTCAAAGCTGAATAAAATGTGTCAGTGACATTGATTTCTGAACTATTTAAGTTGGAAAATAGTCGCATTGTTTTGTGAACTAATAAATTGGTCGACCAAGGTTAATTGAATATGTAATCATCGGGACGATGAATCTTTTAGAGGGGAAGCATGTAACACCCCGAACCGTCATTACTTCCTCCTGAGCATACAAGTGTTGATATGTGATTTCTTTTGTAAAAAGGATGTGTTCCTTTGATTGAGAAGTCATGCTTGATATGGACTGTATCTTCTTTGAAATTGCAGATCTTTGACTGAGTCGGAATATAATTGGACTCTTTTAATTCTTTCATTTTACACCCGAGTTTAATCTGATCTCGAATGAATTATGGAGTTATCCATCTATAAGACCCAGCCTTGGATCAGTGGCATTGATCCAAGTAATGCTTTAAGTTTATTCGGGATGAACTAAAATTATAGACCTTTCGCAGTCAGCAAGGTCCGAATGCGTTGAATAAACTGCTCCGAGTCTAACTCAGCCGATCGTGTTAAATGAATTGGTTCCCGATATCGTAATATCGTGAAGGTCTTGATCGTGGACCGTAATAATTCGATACATTTAATTCACTAGCCTATCGCAAAGCAGGTGAGTGAATCCTGCTCGTGAATGTATGTTGTAGAGGTTCTTTTTCCGAGCATTTGAAATGTTAGACCTAAACTGGATTTATTAAGGTTAGTAACCTAAAACTAAACTATGATCTATGGGTTAGATTAGTGTTAATCTAACCTAGGCCTAAGCTATAAGCTAAATGTTCTAAGTTAGTAACTTTGTGTTATGGAGGTTAGACTAAGTCGCATCTTAAATCCTAACCTATGTTACTAACCTAACTAATGAACAAGGAAGAAAGGGGACCTATGGAAGGGTGCGAGCCATGGGCGGCAGTTTCTATGGCATTAAATAGATAGATAAGCATGAAGGACAATGAATTTGGTAGAAGTTTTAAACGGCTAGCAAGAGCCGACGTGGCAAGTCACCAAAGTTAGAATGGTCTTTGAATTTCATTTTTCCATCGCCAACTATGGCGGTCGGTGGGCAATGGAGATTGAGTGGAAATTTGGAGTAAATGCAATTAATGAGCTCGGTCTTCGAGCTCGGGTTTCAAGGGAAGGCATGCAAAATGGAAAACTAGTAGTTTGTTTGGTTTTTCATGCGCTCCGGTTTTCCCTCTGTCTGATCACCGGTTCTTCGCACTAGCCTTCTTGGAGTTGCATGGCAAATATGAGTGTAACTCGCTTCTTTTCTCCGCAAGGAAAATTTATAAGTCATGGAAATAACAAATTTTTGTTGGTGAATCTAACTTGGAAAAAGAGGAGAAGGCTCGAGCTCTTTCAAAGGGTCTTCTTCGATTTTTAAGCAAATAACTGTGCATGTTAGGCCCTAACCTTTAAAAATCTTGCTTTCTTTCAAATGATTTCATTAGAACAACTCGTCGATGATTTTTGGGTTCAGATGGTTTTTATGGTAGCTTTGTGTGATTTTATTACTCGTATCTTCTTGCTGGTTCGATTTTTTCAATTTAACCTCGATGGGTGTGTATTGTGTTTCAATCACAGCACTATCTCGTTGTGTTTTGCATTCCGATAAAGTTTGTGAAATGCATGCAAGAAGGTATACTAAACCTCGCTCTTTGAGAGCCCATGAATTGTTTCCTTGTTGGGTTCAAAGCACACGCTGATACTTGTTGTTGATACTTGTCTGAAAGGATACCGTTGGATTTTGTTTGAATGTTCAAGATAATTCACTTTTTGTAAGTTCTGTCGTGGTTATTAGAGGTGGTGGTTACTGAATCTTGTTGGGTTTCACTATGATACTTAAAGTTATTTGTGAGCGGATAACTTGCTGTGTTTACAGTATTTCAATGCGACCTTGTAGAAGTTGTTTCCCCCCTGTGTCAAGCGATTATGGGATTCAACCCGCTTGATAGTTTGCAATATATTTATTTATATACAAAATGACTCTGTGGAGTCCATGGAATGGTACGTATATTAAGGACTACTGTAGAAGCCATGTATGTGAATACTGGTAGTTTGATTCTGTCGAGTCCTGGAGGGGTAACTGGTATTACGACTTCTATTATCTTGTAATGAATACCTTTCGTTTAGCAATGAAACTTTGGTACAGACTCAGTTGGTGTACTTTTTACGTTTCCTATCTGTGTAAGCTTGAGCGAATATTGTTGTAGAGGCTCAGTTGGATTCCTTGTTACAAAATCAGTATTTAACTTCTGTAATAGCCTGATTTTGATTATTTATCATTGTTGGCACGGTTGAAATCTTTAACTTATGTTTATCTTGTACATCGGTTTCGTAGAAGCTTTATCGTGAATACCGTTGTTTGATTCAATTGAAATCCTTGATAGGTAACCAAAGGTTTCTTTTCTATATAAGCTTGATTATGAACACTTATTATTTTTGGCTCTGGATTCCTTAATTTATATATAGATATCATGTATCTTGGCCTCTCGTAGAAGTGGGTCGTGAATACCATACTTTTCAACCTCTCGAATGAGTTCGATGTGAATACGGTATGTTATGTTTCCTTTCTCGAATAATTCCAGTTAAATGAGGCTGTGCATGTTGCGTGGATTTCGTATGAATATCTCTACATAGTCATAGGGAAACATCATTTGCTTTAATGATAATGAGTCTCTTGTTGATTGCGATAAAAGAGAAGTTCTTTTGATTTCGACCTTGGATCTAAAGCCTTACAGTGTTAGTAGGGATTAGAATGAGCTGTATGTTGCTGAGAGGGATTGTTGTCGTGTTTGTGCGTGATTACGTCTTTGTTGTTGAGGTTTTCTTGTCTTGTGCTTGACTGAGATAAAGAGTTAACAGTTGTGCCTTGACAAGCGATTGCGCTAGCTATTTTCTCGTTCCTATAATAATATGGAAGGTTATGTGGAGTCTATTTAGGATAGAATACTCATCACTGCCTTGGCGCGAGAGCTGTTGTACTGCTAGTAAGCTACAGGATATTGTTTAATTTAAATATTAACCAAACTGTGATGCTTCTGGTGGTCTCGTCTGATTTATTCGCATGTGTTTAAGGTGAATGCTTTGCTCTTGGAGAGACGGTATACACATGAGCTTGTTCTCGAGGAAATATGTATGATTCATTTTATTTCTCTTCAGTTGTAAAGTATATGTTGATATAATTTTTATCTAACTTTTGGAATTGTTCTAACATGCTGATGGAATCATGAAAGGTTATGATATTCATTTATTATGTTGAATATATTAGTCCGTCTGATGTTGTTGTCCTTGGGATTCAGATGGATAGTTGTTTAGATGCATTTGTCTTCTTGGTCACTAACGTTTTGATGAAATATTTGAAAGGTATCTAGGACTATTTAGTGACTATAATATGAGTTACGCGTTTATAGTCATGTTTGTATTACAAGAGCATAGTCTGAAATATGTTTACTTGTTTGGTGAAATGATCTCATTTAAACAGTTGTTTAATGAAAACAGTTGGTGGATTGCAATTGTTTTAAGAGTTAGTGCTTATCATGCTCAGTTCATCGAACTGACCCATGTTGACAATTTTTGCAGATGGTTGCCGTAAGTGGTAAAAGCACGCAGATCTGATAGGATGTTCAGATTGTTTAATTTGGTTTTATGATGAATTACAACTTGATTCTCTAAATGTACTATATGAGGAAAGATGTTCTTTTTCCGTTGAAATATTGTATCAAGTATGCTGAATGCATAAAATGTATTTGATTAGTTCTGAAAGGAATGGAAATAGATATTTGATACTTATATGTTTGTATTCGTATCTTGATAGTTTGACCTTCTTCGGTTCAAATGATCTTAAGAGCATTGTTATTATTGTATAATTTGGAGACTTTTGTGATTATCAATGTAAGCTTGCAAGAATATGTGACTGAATACTTATGATTGTTTAGCAGTTCTAGTATGTTCTATCTAAAGCTAAATTGAAATTTAGATCACTGTCTTTCTGAAGCTAGGTAAAAATAAACCTAAGCAGGACGCTAAACAAGCTGAATTAAATTATTAATTCCTAGTCTTGATTAAGCCAGGACAACGTTTAATTGGATTCTTAATCATTATATCTTGATACTAATAAGTAAGATATAAATTCAGTTATGAGAACTGATATAAACCTAAAAAGGGTTTGGTTAGCAATCTCATGTGAAGGATGGGAGTAATTGTCCAATTTCGTTGATTTAGAATTATGTATATTCTATGAACTCCTTGATGGGACCTCTAGTCTTAATAACTTCTCTTGTATTGGGTTTTATTAAGAAAGGTCATTCTAAGGTGAGGAACCCAGGGATTGGGAAAGACTACCCTTAAAGGGAGCGTCTTATGGTATAATTTAACTCAACGTATGTAACACTTTTTAATAAGTAGATCTTTTCGAGGTGGATTTAAAGGTCGACGGCACAAGTCAATCATAGTAGGTTGTACCTTCGAGAAGATTAGGATCTTCTCAAGATACAACAATGCAGTGACTTATGACGACACCCTTTTTGCATTGATCGCTTAAGATTTACACCTTAAACTCGAACAAGTTACTCGGGACCGATTAGGAATGTGGTCACGTTATAAGGCTGCCTAGAGACTCGGGGTATCTTGACACACCGGGTTTAACTAGGGTCGACCCAAGATGTCATCGTATCCCTAGTCCTCTGGGAGCATCCATATAACGTTGTCACCTTACTAATCCATTTCCGAGTGAATAACTTGGGATAGGAGGGACTGACAGAAGTCAGTATAAGACATTCTATATAACATAGGAATGGGGTGAAGGACGTATTCCAGATTGACGAGTATGCCGTTAAGGAATACGAGACATAAGCAATATGTTTCAAATCTTTGGCCAAAGTATCGCAAGTTGCTGATTGCGTTGTCCTAAGTCACCTAGTCTAAGGGATGAGATGCCGATGAATAATGGTAACAATTATTCAGATAGGTTCCTTAGACAGAGCATTCTAAATCCTAGATTAGGGAAGAGAACCGCAAGAGTATTGTGTTAAAGTGAAAACGCCAACTCTTAATACACATGAATAGATCGGTAGATTACCGAGTCATGGAATGAATAGATCGGAGGTACTCCGAGTCATTACAGCTGCATATGGTTATCTGTTATAAGAATGGTTGTTTTGATTTGTGAGATCTAAATTATGTATTTAGAACTGTGAAGCATTTATCATTTATCAAAAAAAATTTACTTGTTCTAATATATAAAAATGAGGACCTTCACCACCCTCTATTCTATCACCAGCCATGGATCCCATCCACCTACCAATATCAAGCACGGAGATGAGGAGTTCACACATGACTCCTTGACTATAACCCTACTGCCTTGCAATTTTACCTCTCCCATTCATCCACTCGAGATGCCTCGGGTCAGTTGATATACAACATGCCCGTATCTATCCCCCCAACACTTGCACCCACTTCCGCTTCAACCCCTCTAGCTCTGTGCTGCCTACTTCCACCTTACCCCCAATCATTTCACGCTTAGGTCATATACCCATTATGATTGCACGCATTTTTACCCCCCTTGTAGCACCCATTACATCCACCATACCCTCGAAACTACCCCAAACATGACCTCATCTACCCCTAATGTCTCATACATACCCATAGCTATGTTCCCACCTCTAGTGTTAGTGACCCCTACCCCATTTCAGAATGTAGTTCTTTCCATTCCACAATCACTAGCCCCTATTGCCACTAGGGTTACCACACCCTTCCTCCCCCATATACATACTACCAACAACCACTTGTTTCATCTATTGTTCATTCTGGTACGTACCCCCTATTTCATTGTCTTCTTCTTCACCACCTTACATGGCAGCCCCATACACTGGAATGTCACACCCATTATACACCCAAAACCAACCTCCTCACACTATAGGAGGCATCCAATCATCATAACCCACCAATGACCTAATTAGATTGATGATGGACAAGATGCAAACACTTGGAGGCATTGGTTTCCGGCTCCCATAACACTCTCACTTATGATGAGATTTGCAACGAGCCTATTCACCCATCCATTCCCATCCGTTCATACCCTGTGCATTGGGAAATGCCTAAATTCAACCACTTCAATAGTAAGGAAGACCCACAACAGCATTTGCACTCGTTTAAACATGGGTGTTATTTGATTGCTCATGATGATGCCTTACTTTTGAGAACTTTTCCCATGTCCCTCACTAGACCAGCATTAGATTGGTATAGTGGGTTACCCAAACACTCCATATTTTCATTCAATCAGGTAGCCCAAGCTTTCTTGGATCATTTTTCTATCAACATCGCCAAGAAAGTTACCATGACCGATCTATATTCCACACGTCAATACGAGGATGAATCTATCACATTTTGTCACTCACCATTTGTGTGCTTTGATCAATCAACTTACCTTTCAACTACCATAAATTGAACTCATCAAGCTCTTCACATGAGCTTGCACTAGACATATCTCCCCGACCTTGCAGGTCCAAACTTTCAAAACATTCGATGAGGCATTTACTATGGCACGAAAGTTAGAAATTTGGGCTATTGAAGAGAAGAAAATCCAATTACGAAATAAGAATTCACATTCAAGTCAAACAAACCTCTTCTTCTTCTAAACCACCAACCAATTATTCAAAGGCTAAAGGTACCACTAACGTAGTGGTACTCAAGGCCAGCCTAGCTCATCCATCCAATCAAGCCACACCCTCATCTAATCTATCACCCATACAGGATTTTTGATTCAGACAAGAGTAGTGCGAAAATATACCCCAATTGGGGAACCTTACTCTTCTATTTTAGAAAATTTGATCAAAGTTGGTGCCATCACCCTTCCACCCATAAAACCACACACTGGTTTTGACCCTACTCACCCCATGCCCGCATGGTATAAGGAACAAGATTTCTGTAACTATCACCGAGTGAAAGGTCATAGTGATGGCAACTACATCACTTTTAAGAATATTGTCCAGGAAATGCTCGAGAAAGGTGAGTTGACTGTGGATAATCCCAATGCCCCCTAACCAAAATCTACAAATCTTTAAAAAACCATTCCCAATCATGCCCCTTCATCCAATCAAACCGGTGAGACATCCACTCATGATACCCATACTCGTGAGGTTCATGCGATCTTTAACGAGGTACTGTCACATCTCAATTACCTCACATTCCTTCCATAGAGGAAATCCTAGCCCGAAACCCTCCTTCCATGCATCGAACCAACCGTCATTGTTCCTTCACCAATAGAGGAACACCCTTCATCTCCTACAGAGGAGTCTTCTGCTGACATTGAGACCCTCTCACCCCTAGCTTCTCCACTTAGCAAACCTTTACCTACCGTAATTCCTCCACCCATAGAGGAGCACCCATTACCTCCTCCACCCATAGAGGATCACCCATTACCTCCTCCACCCACAAAGGAGCACCCATTATCCTCCACCCACAAAGGCACCCATTCCTCCTCCACCCACACAGAGCACCCATTACCTCCTTCACCCATGAGGAGCACCTATCTTCCTTCCTCATCTCCCATCTCCTTCACCCATCATAGACCCAATGGAGATACCTTTACCTCGTGGTGAACATTCTCCATCCACTACCCAACATCCAACAGACCTACTTTCAGCTCTCTTACCCACGGAAGCTTTGCCGGCCAATTCCCCATCTCTAAGATGCATTTTACGGGAATTCCCATTAGGTCTTCACCAACTCCACCCACAAACATGCCATTCTCACGTTTGGCTAATCACTTGGATTATGTGGATAGGGCTTTGTTATGGGGTGCCTCTTACTCCCTGTCTCAACACAAATGCAGAGATCCCTCGATGACACCTCCACTATCTACCCAAGCACATTTCCACCCATCAAACCACATACAACCACTTGCTGTTGCAACCCCTTCCACAATACCCATTAGCACTCACACCACACCCTTACCCATAACCCGACCTATGCCTAAACCCAAACCCATACCCACAATATTTACCTCCACTAAACCTATTACCACTTTAGGGGTTACCCCACCACCAGCCTTACTCATCCACCTATTAAACTAGATTTAGCTACATCCTCCAAAACCACACCTACTCCGACACCCAAACTAAAGAAACAAACTCATCAACCTCATACCCTTACCACACCAATCACACCCGCACTTGTCCCATCTGCCTTAAGACCTCAGTTACTGCCCAACATGGTCAAGCACCCCTCACCCATTCATAACCCAATAACACAACCACCCATTCCTACCTCACAAATCTCTAACCTACCCAGACACACAACATGACTCATACCCACACCTGCAGTCTCTTTACCACCAATACCTCCGATACCTTCAGCCATTGCTTCACTACCTACTACACTTTAGTCATTGTCCCTCACACCCCAAGCACGACCTACGTCATCTACCTTCATAGCACCCCCATTATCCCCATGGGTAACTCACCCTCTTCCTCCATCTACTTTTCCTTCTAGACCCCATATACCCACATCACCTTTACCCAAGAAGGTGCAACCCAAAAACAAAACCCCACTACCCCACAACAAGGTAGTCAAAACAAAGCCCCACACCTTCCTACCTATCCATCTACTGTACCCATACCTAAATGAACCCGACTGATACCTCAAACCACACCGGTGCCTAAACCCATAGCTCGACCTATTCCTACTCTTCCAAAAACAATTCCTAGACAACCGACCACCCCTACACCCAAACCCACATTTACTTCCCATTGTGATCCACTAGTAGGGTCATATGCCAAAATTTTAACCAACCTCCTCGAGACTTCAGTTATCACATTACCACCACTTCAACCTTATGACCCCTCAAACCCAAGCCAAAAGGGTTTGATGATACGAAATTTGTGCATACCAACATGTGCCAGGGGCATGATGTGGAGAACTGTAAGGCTTTGAAAACTGTCCTTATCCAATTGTGTCCACCTGAAACCAAATTTGATGATGATGACCTTCTTGATGAGGATCTTTCTTCACCTACCCCATTCCCACACTACATACTCAACAACCACAACCTCCACCCTCACAGCTCCCAGAACCACACACAAAATTTGAAATTAACATGGTTCGCATCAGAGAACTTTCCACGCCACCACCCAAATGTCACTGCGCCCAACTAACCTCACAGGGATTTTCTCCTCCGTAGGTTTTTACCCTTCATGTCATTATACCACTTACCCTACACCCTCTCCATTTGACAAATTCCCTCAAATCAACATGGTACATGTCACTACACGTGCGCAGAAGGGTAAAGAAAAGGCAGCTGACCCACCAACCAATCCTATACCCAACATACCATTTGCACCCATACCTAAGATAACTATCTCACGGCCCCACATACCCCATTTCTAATGGTGTCACACATCACACCATGCTCAAACAATTACACCAATCTCCCCTCAAAATTTCCTTATATGACCTCATCCAAACCTCAAAATCCCATCATCAAGCTCTCATGGAGGTTCTTCAATCTATTGAGGTTTTACCCAATGACCCTACACCCGTAGCATCCATTATCACACCCCATCATGTAGCCTCTCTCACCAAATTACCACCTTCATCCTCACCTCACCTTGTTCACCAAGTGGCCTCCCTCAGCTTCTCGAGAGGAGATCGCGCCATACCAAAATGATGACCTAGGACCCAGCCCTCTTCATCTCTGTGTACATGTTGATGACATACAGTGCGCCGTGTGATGATTGATGGAGGTGCTAGCATTAACATCATTTCATCCCATGCATTTACTCAAATGCGCATACCTGATAATTACATGCACAAACATCCGGTCATGTTGCGTTCA
This sequence comes from Taxus wallichiana var. yunnanensis, assembly GCA_018340775.1. Lineage (NCBI taxonomy): Eukaryota > Viridiplantae > Streptophyta > Pinopsida > Cupressales > Taxaceae > Taxus > Taxus wallichiana. Next base: position 573,218,175 of record CM031242.1, read on the forward strand.
TTCAACAATGCTATCACCTCCACACTAGGCACTATTTGTCATCCTTCACATTCATGTGGGCCCCGCACTATTCCAAAATTGTTTTATGTTTTGGAGGGGGAATTCCAATATAACTTGTTGCTTGGTAGACCCTAGATCCATGTCATGGGTTGCGTTCCTTCCACTTTGCATCATTGTGTAAAGTTTGAACATGAAGGACACACTTATACCATTCCAGCTGACCCATCACCTTTCAAAACATGCAACATGCTTTACCGACCCAACAAGATGTACTCATACCGGTTAAGCCATCTACTTCCACAACCAATACCGCTTCACCTACACCTACACCTACACCTACACCCACACCTACCAAGTACAACTGCCCATTGCTTTCACCACACATACCTCCTCCATGCCTACCACTACTATAACCTCCATGGCTGACCCATTAGCTTCCCAATCCATTAACACCACCTCCGCATCAACCTCCGACACATCATCCATACCAACTACCCACATACCAACCACTATCCTTGGAAGGTTTTTTTCAATTCCTCACTCTGGGGAGTACCACATATATAGCGTCAACACATTCCTTACTCCGCAGAGTATGGAAGCCTTCACCAACACCCTCGCTATGATCACCGTATAGGAGAATGCCTCCTTTATGGTCCTCCTCATCTTCGTACTAGTCTCACCTATGGGGGACTTGATACTACCACCTACACACCTGAACCACCATCACAACCCCGCCCATTTCTGCATGACTTCCAATCACTTACCAAACACCATTTCACCCACACCTTCTTGCACCACTGTGAGTGGAAGGGTTTTGGTTTTGGTTTCTACGAGCAAGGTCACCATACCATTATTCCATGTACCACCCACAAACATAATGACCATAGTGGTATCGAAGCTTCCCCAGCCTTCTACCAAACAGCCCACATTTAACTCATTACAGGACCCTAGCCCTTCTCCACCTTCATCACCACCCTCACCGACGGAGTCGATGGATCCTAAATCTATCCCTCTAAAAAAATTCATAAACACCATTTCCTTGGGGCCTTTGACTTATCAATGTGAAGGCAAGGCCCCTTCCACTCTCCATTCCTATATCCTGAGATGATCGATGATGACACACCAACCATTAACATCATTCAATGTCAGGATGATGAATCCATACTCACCTACCTTGGTGTAGAAGACTCATATATTCATCGGTCAGTTACCCTCTAAGACACAAACCATGTTGAATGAATCAACTATTGAGATCAACATTCATACTCAGACGACCCACACATCCTAAAGATCAGACAATCTTTAGATGTTGCTGAATAGGAAGCCATCACTTCTTTTCTCCGAGATCATAACCATGCTTTCACTTGGTCTTATGCAGACATGCCCAGTATTGACCCCACCATAGTGGTCCACAATATCATAACCGTTCCCGATGCCAAACCTATCAAACAAAAGCTGAGGAAAATGCACCCTCGCATTGCTCTTCTTGTCAAAGAAGAACTTCAGTGCCTTCTTTCCATTTCCTTCATCTTACCCATTGATTATCCTCATTGGATTTATAACATTTTCCCTATTACTAAAGCAATAGGGGACTCCACATTTGCATAGACTTCCATGACCTCAACCTCACCTACCCAAAAGATGACTTTCCCTTGCCCAATATTGATCAACTGGTAGACCTTACCACGGGTCACGAGATGCTCTCACTCATGGATGGTTTCTCGGGTTATAACCAAATTTTTCTTGCCCTAGAGGATCAGCACAAAACCACATTCATTACCCCTTGGGGACCTTCTGCTATCGAGTCATGCCTTTTGGCCTTAAAAACATTGGTGCTACATATCAGCGTGTTATGACTTACATCTTCCATGATATCATGCATCACATATTGGAAGATTATGTGGATGATCTCTTGGCTAAATCTAAATGTCGTGTCGAGCACCTCGTTGTCCTCAAAACCATCTTTGATCGCCTCATTAAATATTACATCCACCTTCAACCTAAAAAGTGTGTTCACGGTTCTCTTAGGAAATCTCCTAGGATTTATCATTTCCTTACGTGGTATAGAAGTTGACCCAGCTAAAGTCAAGGCCATTCTGGAAATGCCTCCACCCACTAACCTTAAACAACTCCGTAGCTTGCAAGGTAAATTATAGTCCATTCACCGTTTATTTCACAACTCCCCAACCGTTGTCAACCATTTCATCATCTGCTTAGGAAGGACGTCTCTTTAAATGGAATGATGAACTAAGCCACAAAGCTTTTGAGGCCTTAAAACAATACCTTCTCCAACCACCCATACTCATTCCACCAAAGACGATCAACCTTTTTACTTATACCTATCAAAACCGATCACTTCCTTGGGGCTATGCTCACTCATCACGATGAACAAAAATAGGGATCGGGTGGTTTATTATATAAGTCCATACCTTCTAGACTATGAAACCTAATACACTCACCCTGAAAAACTTTCCTTAGCCTTAGTTTTTGTTGCCACCAAACTCTACCATTACCTACTTAACCACAAAACCTATGTTGTGACCAACACCAACCCTTTACACATCATGTATGCCAAACCTTATCAAAATCAGAGAAAATCCGCATGATGGCTTATGCTTTTAGCTGATCTTTACCTCAAATTCATCCACCAAAAGTCCATTAAGGGCTAAGCTATTGCTGACCAACTGGCTGACGCACCTATTTCAGGGACCAACCCTCTAATTTTGACTTTCCCGATGAGTCCATTGCTACTCTTTCCCTAGATGAACCCCCTTACCAAATGACATTGTTCTTCAATGGTTCCAAGTGTTAATGTGGGGGTGGAGCTGGTGTTATCCTCATCCCTCTGGATGGAGAACCCATGCCTTTGGATTTCAAACTAGACTTTGAATGCACCAACAATATTTCCAAGTACAAAGCACTCGTACTCGATCTCCAGACCGCCTATGCCCTCGATGTCAAATCACTCCACATATTTGGTGATTCATAATTGGTCATAAACCAAGTCAATGGTATGTACCAATGTCGTAACAAGATACTTCAAAAGTATAAACATCATGTAGACATACTATTGACTACCTTTGATCGTTACACCCTTCAAACCATCCCACGTTCAACCAAAAAATTTGTTGATACCATGGACTACTTAGCTTTCCCCAAATACCCACTTCCCTACCATTCCAAAATATTTGTCACCGTCCAACACCTCCATTCACCTTCTTATCTACCACACGATGTTTACTCAATCGGAGCTAACACCCCCCTGACCAGAGTGACCTTTGGTATAAAAAATACTTCACTACCTTTCCCTCTCCATCTTACCTCCCATCTCACTCGTAATGGACAATGTGCCTTCCTTAAGAAGGTCTCCCATTCGTTATCCCGGGGACTCCTCTATAAGCATGTCTTTGATGGTATTCTCTTACGATGCCTCATAAGTTCTGAAATTCCTTACACCATCCGGGAGGTTCATGATGGCATATGTGGAGGTCACTTTAGTGGCCTTGCTATTACTAAGTGTATTCTTCACCTAGGATATTACTAGCCGACCCTTAATCATGATTGTTGTGACTATGTCAAACACCGTGTGAAATGTCAACAACATTCCAACCTTAATCATACACCCAGTCATGACTTACAAGGTCGCTAACTCGTGACCTTTGGCCCTTTTCTCAATGGGGTTTGGATCTTGTCGGAGAAATCAATCCTCATTCTTCCCAACGCCATCAATGGATCATAATCATTGAATACTACACAAAATGGGTAGAAGCCATACCTCATTTACACAAAAGCTAAGAAAATATGTGAGTTCATTAACCATCACATCATTTGTCACTTTGGTGTCCTTCATCGCCTCATCATCGACAATGAAAAAAAACAATTCAAAAACAATACATTGCAAAAACTTTCATGTGACACCTTTGGCATTCACTTAGTTTCTCATCACCTTATTACCCACAAACCAATGGCCAAGCCATATCAATCCACTAAATAAACCTTCAACAAAATTCTCATGAAAGTGGTTGACGATACTGGGAAGGATTGGCATACACACATTCCTTTCACCCTATGGGCATACCGCACTAGTATTCACACCTCCACTATGGCCACACCCTTTTCTCTCGGGTCTACAAATAGAGGTTGTTCTCGCCTCTCAAAGTCTAGATCCCCTCACTTTGCATTTCTCTCCATGACATGCTTACTGATGATGAATTTCGTTAGGACCGCTTAGCACAACTAGAGTTATTAGACAAATGTCATCTTAATGCTCTAGATCACCTTCAAGTTTATCAACAATGTATTAAATGTGCTTATGAAAAACGTGTTCATGAACGAACCTTCCAAGTTTGTGACCTTGTTTTGAAAGAAAATCAACACATAACCAAAGCAAAGAAAAGAAAACGGGGAAAATTTTCTCCTAATTGGCTTGGACCATACATCGTAACTCATACCTATGGATCAGGTGCCTATCGTTTGTCCTCGCTTGAGGGTAAACCTGAACCTGAGCCCCTTAACACATTACATCTTCAATCATTCTACTGTTGACCTCTAGTCCTACTGTTTTGCACATAATTTCATTTCGGATTAGAGTTGCTTCTATCCTTTCATTCTCTTGAGAAAAAGATAAGGGTTAGGGCTAGGAGGAATACATGTTGAGTGTTGGGAAGGTGCAGCGTATCTTTTGACCAGATAAGATCGATTGTGAAGAGCTCATTTTTGTCCTGGGAAGGACTACCTATAAATAAGAATGCAAGACCACCAGATTTTTGTTAGACAATAAGTGAGGGAATTGCCATGGGCCCAAAATATTAGACTTCCTTTCGAAGGTGGTCACTCCCCTTTTAATACAAATTAATGCAATTTGATAATAAAGAAGCTATTGCGAACTCAATGATTTATTTAGTTGCATAAACAACAATACTCCGACTACCTTTCTCTCTCCATCTTACCTCCACAGTCTCACCATAATGGACATCTCTTACAAATGCAATTAGAGACTAAACTACCAATAATAAATCAAGGACATTCTATTTGTTTGGTCACTTTGGTTATTGATACGTTTAAGTTACGGGGATAGACCAGATCAATCGAGGTGTTTTTTCCTGAATAGGTAAAAGGCTGGTTTTGATATAAGTCATGAAAGTTGTGGTCGATGGCGGTCACGGGATAACCGATCCATGGTTACTGTCAACAACATTCAATCCTGGTCAGAGAAATAACCCAGATCATTCCTTATAGGGGCTCATGATTTAGGGATTTTTCTCGGTGGAGGTTGGTGTAAGGTGGTTATGAGGTTTGGAATGTTGGTAGATGGTTGAGGGGAGATCTTAACTACTTTCTCGACGAGGATACAGTGACCAAGGAATGTGGTGACCAAGGCAAAGCTCGTGGGATGATCCGACAATCAAGAGTGGGTTGGTGAAGCTATCCCATCATTTGACTCTCCCAATGCTTGGATGAGTGTGATGATTGATCTCGTTGATCGGCCATCAATCTTGGGCTCGATCCTCTTCTCTCATCACCTTTTCCTCCGCAAATGGATTCCGGATCTTGCAAATGAATTTCCTCCTCCAAGTGGATTCCCGATACTTAGCAAATGAATTTCCTCCTTTTCTTTTGCCAGGGAGGGCATTTACAGGGACCGATGGTAGTTACGTAACCACGGCGTTGAATAGGGACCGTTTTCTCGGTTAGATGAAAGTGGCTATTTTTAGTAAAATAGCCAACTTTCCCTCCTTTTTTCTCTCCCGAGGGGCTCGGTTATGGGCTTGGTCAAGTCATTATTAGGTTCGTGTTAGTGTGGGTGAACGGGTGGTGAGTCATGGGTGTGGGTATGGAACAAGTCATAGGTCTTAATTAGGTTGGTTTAGGAACTAGGGCTTCCAGTCATAGTGAGGTGGTTTTGAGGTGAGGTGGTAAAGTTTGGAGATGTGGATTTATTAATTATAAGGTAATTAATAAATAGTTAAGTGTGTAAGGTTTAGGTGGTGAGGTAGGGTTATGTTGCGGGAGAGAGACACAGGCAGACCCCTTAACGATTACGTAAGACCCAAATTTGGTGTCTACACCTACATCACTATTTATCTATTTCATGCTCATCCCTTGAGCGCCATTTAACTTTTCCACACCTCCTCTCCAATGACTAAATAAGGATCATGTGATTACCCGTCACCCTTTTGCCTTATCTTAAATATGTGCAACACGGCTCTGCGCATGGCATGATTCTCATGGATACTTTTCATCTTCTTTTAGATGAGATCCCATGGTCATTCACCCTTTCCTTCTCAACAAGATCCAAATGCTTCATTATAGTCTCGTCCATGACTTAAAAGCCAAAAAAAAAAAAACAAAAAAAAAAGATGAATCCCTCATAAGGACATCTTCCAAAATGTGGATCAACTCCTTGAGTCAAACTTCCAATATAAAAGATGAATCCCTCAAAAGGACATCTTCCACCCTCAATTGTCACTATAAGTAGACTGCTCCCTCGAAGGACAGCTATAAAAAGCTCACAACTCTCTACATAGTTTTTCCAAAAAGAAGACTATTGTTTCTCAAAAATCAAAATTTAGAAGCTTCCCGCATCGATCAGCTTCATGAAGACCTCAAGGAGACATATACTCATCCCGTGAAGACTTCCCGCATTGATCAGTCTATCTACAAAATCGAAAAAGAAAAGAAAAATAAAAATACACTTTTTCTTCATGGACTTTCCTATTGTGATCTTGGCTCTTTTGCCCAAGGCATTCTACTTCCCATTTTATGACCCACTTAGCTACACCTCATTACCCGTTGTCTTTTCACGTCATACCTCAAGGGACCTACTAAACCTATGACATTTGGTGATCATGTGACTATTCATCACTCTTAGAATAATCAATCATGTAATGTCTTTAGGGTCTTACGTTCATCAGCCTATCTAAAGATGTGTTTCATATGTTTTGATCCTTGCCAATCAGGTGGCTTTCTTGCCCCCTCTTATCCCACCTCAATCAAATCAAATAACCTTTACCTATCTACCTATTCTCAACCCCAACATCAATGCCCTCAACCTAATTATACCTACGACCTAAAATCACCCATACCTATCTACCTATATTCCACCTCACCTAATCGACCTTGACCTCATCATACTTATGACCTTGAATACCAATCTAACTATCAACCGCACTACCTATTCTTCGATCTTATCATATTCTTCCCTAGCTTATGGGAGAACTACATCAGTCTGAGGTCCCTTTTTGTTGGGACTATGTAGGTAGCACTTCTAGGGCATGGGGCCCTAGAAGGTTAGCTCGGCCACTCTTTACCCTAACCATTTTCCTCACCCTTACCTGATTTCCTGTTCATCTCAAAAACCTCGATGTTTAAACCATATACCATATACCTTTTACCACTTATATTATTTCACATTTTCATAACATAACCAACATTTTCCACATTTTACACTATCTCATACATTTATATTACAATTTGTTATCAACATACCAAAATAACTCAACCATGCCTAAACCATGACTCAATCCATGCCTAAACCAACCTACTCATCCATGCCTATCACCCGACTCAACCATGCCTAACAACTTTGACTCAATCCATGCCTAAACTAACTTGACTCAATCCATGCCTAAACCAACCTGACTCGATCCATGCCTAAACCGACCTGACTCGATCCATGCCTAAACCGACTGACTCGATCCATGCCTAAACCAACTTTGACTCATCCATGCCTAAATCCATGACCTAACTTCGATCCATGCCTATGACTCGACTCTATCATGCCTAGCTCCTCATCTTTTCCATCCATATCATAAGTAAAGTAAAAATCATACACATCATAGTAGCATCACTTGACTATCATCTATCTCCTCATATATATCATATATCTCCTCATATATATATATATATATATATATATATATATATATATATATTGTGTGTGTGTGTATCAATATAGTGTATATTCGTATCACATAAATGTGTATCTCCAAAATAATCATCATCGGCTCGTAGGCCGCTATCCAATACAAAAATGTCTTTGGCTCAGGCCAATCGATGGCATGAACAAAAATAAATACAATATCTCTTCGGCTCACAGGCCAGTATACATCCAAAAACCAACAATACAAAAATAGGTGATATACTGTCTCACATCTGCTACATCATATCTGCCTCATCTGTAATGTCGATAGTCCCTCGACCCGGAGCGGCGGTTCATTACTCTCAATCTCCCTCTAAACATGGCTTGACATCTGAAGCTCACCCCGTGCTTTGGTAAATGACCTTTGCTCTCTCCTTTGGGCTCACCGACCACCTACACTCTTGGCACTATACATGTGAGACTGTGTCTACTCCACTCGAGACTATCTGTGGTGGTCTCATCACACCATCTACTAGTATCTGCAGCTCAAGCTCCTCCTCCTGTACCTGTGCCTGAGGCTCTTACCTCTCTACCTGTATCTGCAGCTCTGGCCTCTCGGCCTATACCTGTGACCTTTGCCTCCCAAAATCCCTTCCCGACCCTACCTCTATCATTCCCCACCGGTTGTATGCCACTTGTCACCCCCACATCATCTGTGTGATGGTCCATGGGCTCCTCCTCCTCCCCTGTCGACTCTGCTAGATGGGGTGGAGACAAAGGTCTCTCCACCTCATCTCTCCTATACCGTGGGAAGGGCGGGGGCACATCCTGCACTAAACCAAACTATGTCGCCTCACTCGGTCGATAGGTATCATCTCGTGCTCCTTGGCACAACGTCCCTCTATCCACCTCTATAATTGTAGTCCCTCTAGCTCTACATACATCCCTTTGTAAGAGGGATAGGTCACATAGGGTCTCCAAACTATATCCTGGATATGCTCTCCAGTCTCATCTATAATACGCTATGTCGTATGTAGCCAGGCTCTTTGTACACTACCCTTTAGCACCCATCACCTACAACCAACTCGAATGACTCCCGACTCAAATGCATCTACCTAGGGTAGGCCTATCGGTCACACACACACAATGTGCTCATAAGCCCAATAGTGCAGAAGGAAAATGCAACACAGACTATATCTCCTGTAATCACCCGTAGGCCCACAACTCTCTATATAACTGCACCAAGAAAGTTGGTGCCCATGCAAAACTAGTATGATCAATCATCATGTCCCGAAGGACACCCATCAGCGACCGTGGGAACCTCCCACCCTCTGAATCTGGCAATGCGTAGCACCCGATCACCTCCATCATCAACACTATCAACCTCATCTCCTCAGGATGGGCAGCATAAACCTCTCTGTAACTTAGGTTGGTGTTGTGGTAGCGCAACTCACCTACTCTCTCTCCAAATACCTCATCTATACACCTCACTGCGACCTTAGATGTCACTGAGTACACCTGGTCTCCACTAATCGGTAGTCTCAATATCCTATATATATCCTCTAGGGTGATGGTCATCTCCCCTGTCGGCAAGTGGAAGGTGTTAGTCACGAATCCCATCTCTCGATGAGTGCGACCATCAAATTTTCTCTCTCACAACTCATCCATAACGGTGGATCCCAATCAAGCCAACATCATCAATGTGACTCCACTCCTCGAAAGTCACCTGTCCATGCAGCTCTAGCAATATAAGTGGCTCTCGGTCCCTCATCGTAGCTCATCTTGGGCTTGCATCCAACCAACACTATCTAAAACCTATGCCTTTTTTCAAATTACCCTATCCTCCACCCACAAACCATCCCCTCTCTCTTAACCCACACCTTTACATATCTTACCCTACCCATTGACCATCCATTTCCACTACCTAACCCATTTTTGCCTATTTTTGGCCCCATTTCCTTATTTTCACACCGACTCCAGTTACCCATAACCATCACCGATAGCCTTTAACCGCCATCGGTCACCTGTGTCATGACCGATGCCACATCTACATGACCGACGTTGGCCTACACGGACCATTTCCGGTCACTTTGTGGTAATGAACAACACCAAAACCACCGACCATATTTTTTTCATTTTGACCAAATCAACCTAACTACCCAACCAAACCTACTTACACCTTCCCTACTTCCCTTCCCACTCCTATTGACCTACATTCCAACCTCCCCCACCCCAATTATATCCAATTTACCTCCCAATCCAAAATTCAAAACCTCCCCCCATGTTTTTATTACAACCCATATTTCAGCCTACTTAATCAATCAAATCATTAAGCAATGGTGTAGAGCTTACCTCATCCCTTTGCCGACGTCGTGGAGGTATATTTGGCCACCGTTATGGTGGACCACCCAACCCCTCTCCTACTCTACCATCAATCCAAGAATAAACAATCCTTAGCCACACAAATCGTGCCACCTAATCTCGCAGCCCCACCTCTCACTCACCCACTCTCACCTATGTGGCTTGCCAACCAAGCTCTCTGCTGTACTCTCTTGTCCTTTTCCTCTTTCTCTCTTCTTGTCCTTTTCTACTTTTCCACATGCACAAATGAATTTTAAAACATGGGTTTTCCACTTTTTATACCCTACCCGACCCAACCGATGTCGGTTAACCATTGACCGCTGCCGGTCTGCTGCCCTAGACTACCACCATCGGTTACCCTACACCATCATCGGTTTATACACCGATGTCATTACCATCATCGCATACACTTTACAATCATTTACCTCATTTTCCTTACCTCCTTTTTCTTTTGCCCCCCATACACCTACCTGGACCACTTTACCTTCACCTCTAGCCCTCCACCCTCTTCAACCTCCTCATGTCCATTGTTGATGCCTTATTATTTTACCCCTACCTCGGCCTTACCCATGCCGTGATCTTGATATTTGGACTTGGACCATCACTAGTGACCTTTGACCTCATGTGTTTGCTATACCTTGTGGCATTGTTACCTATGTTGTTGACCTAATGACCTTACCTAGCCTTTTGTCATGACCATTTATCCTAACCCTACCCTTGGTGTACTTTGGAACATACCTAACCATTCCTGCACCTAACCTACGTTGTGTCTCCTGACCTTATCTTATACCTTGGATACCGGATTCACTTCACCCTTGTTTGGATAAACCTATCGACCTTAGACGATGTAGAGTTTTCCTGCTCTTCAACCCGGTAGCGTGCTTTGCAGTTTATACGTGTGCGTGTGTTTGATTACTGCTACCTTTGACCCTAACCCATTAGCTAGATTGCCCGATAGACCTTTCACCCTCTTCTCCCTACACCCACTTCCCTTTTCCTTGAATTTACCTTTTATCAAACCACTCACCACTTAGCCATCTACTTCGCGGTTCTGGTTTGAGGGGAATCACCTTCACCCCCACATGGGGCAACCACACCTTATTTTTGTTAGCATCACTTACCAATACAAGCTACGCAAAAAAAAGGTGAAAAATGTGACACTAAAATTAGGTCACACTCCCTTGGTCCCTCGACAAATAAGACCCTTCATCACATTCACCTAGCCATGGCCCCCTCCACCCTAATAATATTAATTTAATTAAATTAATTCATTATTTTCACCATATTTATTATTTAAATATTTTAATTTATATAATATCCACACAAACACTTCACCCAGACACCTCATCAAGCTAACTCACCTTAAGACCTATTCTTAGCAAGTTATCATAACTAACTAAGACTTACCCAAACCCTAAATGTCAATGCCTACACTCCCTCTAACCGTATTCCCACATGCTCACATGAAGCTCCCAGTCTAATCCGCATGATAACGACATGAGATCCAAGGAAATTAGGAGGATCTCCCATAAGTTTGGTAAACCTATAAAATACCACCTTGACCAATGTCGGTTTCCCTAACCATCATCGCTAATCCGAACCACCGTCGGTTACCCATTTTAACCCAAAACAACCTTATTTCTCAAGGTTGGAACTCGAATTTGACAAGCAAGAATGAGATTTCAAAATATAATGCATCTTCGAGAGTCAATTCCAGCGAGAACTCACATCAAAAGAAGGAGATTGAACATCCTCTCCTACACAACCATCCCACCACATTTTGATCTACCCAAGCAAAAACAGGAGTGTGCATGCAGCCCATACAGAAGCTTTTCTTCAGTTGGTAATCACTTGTAGCTTCCAAATCCAGCATCGGCACCTCCATCCATCACACATAGACTTTCAAAAATGAAATCCAAGTAAGTATAACATCATACTTTCTGGTTATTTCATCTCACCATTATTTTATCACCCATTGTTTGTCATGCTCCTTATTGACCATCTCCAACACTTTTCACCTCCGTAGACCCAGCAAAACCTTGCCAAAATCTACTCCATCCACCCATTACCTCGTCCCAACCAACCAAAGTCCTTTGTGCAATCACAAAGGAGACCAAAACCCCATGTTCTGTGACTTTTCTAGATCTCACAGTAACCGGCGCCGGTTATACCTAACCACGGTTGGTTACCCCTGACCGACGCTAGTCTCTCTGTGCTTTCCCACACAACCTTAGACAAAGACCTATCCACCTAATTTTACCTCACCCTCACTCACTTGTGACCTACGAGACCTTTATCAGACCTGCAGAACCTAGAACCAACCATTTGACCCGTGGATTATATTCTAGCTTAGCCTGTTAGATTAGATCTATTTTCTTATTATGTTTTTAAGTGAGATACCTAAATCATTTCAAAATAACAATAGGATTTACTTCGTTTACAGCATTAATTTGTTTAAAATAGCGATGGGTGGCAGCCACCTAGAAGTACCATACTTCCTGATCTAGCTTACGTTAGGCGGGTTCATTCTTTGCCCATATTGTTTAATTCTTTACGGTGGTCTTGTTTTCATTACAGGTAGTTCCTCCTAGCCAAAAGGAAGCTCTCATGGTCAGTTGTGGATTCAAAATTCATACGCGTGCAACAACCCATCAACCAACATTTGAATAGGTATTCCTCCTATGCACGTTACCCTATTTGTTTCGTCAACAATTCAAAGAAAAATCTAAGAAAGAAAAAGCTGAAACACCCATCATGTGTCTTTGTTACTGTATTGAGGGTCCTCCTTCCTAAGTGCGCACCTTTGGAAAACTCACTATTAGAGCGGGACCTCCTCCCATGTTGTCATGCTCCTTATCAATGTTTTCCTCTCCTTCCTCTAGCACTATGTCAGTGTTGCGCTCCAACTCTTGGTCTACCAGGGCCTCGAGCATTTTCTTTGCTTCTCTCTCGCCACCTCAGTGATCTACTCCTTTTTGAAGCTTATGGCTTCCTACTTTTCTCGTGCCAACCTCCTCATTCCTTTCCATGTCTTGGGTGCCCTTGTGTTGTGTGAATATGAACTCCTGTTTCTCATCTTCGCTCCGTCTCCTGAGTCATACACGCTAAAACATGTGGCTCCTGGTCTCTTTCAGGCTCATCCTCCTTGTTGTTATCTTCTTCACTCTCACCTTCTCTTTTACCCATGTACTTCTCCAAGCTGTCGGTCTCCTCCGAGTCAGCTTCCTCTTCCACCCTCTGCTTTTTCCTGAGAGGTGGCTCCTTGACAGGGGATTTGGCCTCTTCCTCTTCCTCAAGTGACTTTTCCTTGGTGAGTGGTTGCCTAGGTGCCTCCACTTTTGGTGTCTTCTCCTTCACCGGGGACTTCTTTCTCCACATGTAAGTACTTGGCTTGGCGCTTGTTATTGGCATGCTCACTGTCTGAGTAGTCTACACACTTGGTGCTTCTTCATCTTCTCTTCCCCTCTTCTTAGGTGCAGGCTTCTTCCTACCCATGGGATCCTTAGGTATGGAGACATCATTCTCCAAGTACGCACCCTTCTCAAACTTGGGCCTTATATGGAGGTACACACATGCCGTGGATCCTCCTGTAATGGGTAGTGTCATCAACCTTTTCATCTGGACCTCATGTGACACGTACCTTTCCATGTATGCATGCTTGCCACCGGGGTAGTTCAACCTTTTCCACATCTCCCTATGCTCCCGGTCCAGACTACCTAGTTCCAGCTTCAACTTCTTTGATTCCTTAAATCTGTTTACTCCTACTTGGAAGTATTGAGCAATGAATGTGAAGGGAAGCTTGCACCAAGGGCTCCATGATTCATCTACCAACTTGAACCTGCCCAGGCAGAAATGTTGATATACAGTGAATTCATCTTCCCCCTTATTGGTTGCTTGGAGTTGCTCAGAATTCTCCACTCTTCCCGAATGTGTTCCTTAGGTGCATATACCATTTCTCTAGTCGCACCTTGTGGGGTGTTGTCATTGTGTCACAGGCATACTTCTCAAATCTCTTTGCGGCGAAGGATCCTCAGCAGGGTACTCCCATACAAACTTTTCTTATGCGTCAGAACTCCAATCTCCAAAAATATGATGGTTATTAAGACGTTGCTGAAGAGGATTTTTTCCCCCTCCTTTGGGAAAATGACAATCTCCTCCGTGATGTAAGCAGACAAGTTGTATATGGTGCCTTCTACAATTTTTCTACAAACATGTAACCAAGGCTTATTGACCTGGGTCCATCTTTCCTGGCCATTCAGCTTTGTTACCAGATGCACGGCCATTTTCATCACGGGTTCCTTGATGTCCGAAATGGCACAGTACCTTGACCCTTTCTTTTAGGCATATTCGTTGATGGTCTCTGAATTTCCTCCTTGTCGCTCAAGTCATCCTCCAAGTTGTTTCCTTCACATATGAGGCCTGTGAACTGAGAGATGAGTTAGGGAGTAACGCACATCTTGTGCCCTACAAAGTGGAAGTAATCTTCATGTACCCGTATGACATTAGCCATTGATACAAGTGCTCGGCTTTCCAAAATAGGGAAACTCATAGAGTTGCAATAACCCTGCCTTCTCCATTTTGACCTTAATGTCATCATTGTAGATTGGCAAGCCCTCTGGTGTTTGTTTACTCGTGGGGTGCACTAACTCTAGTGCCATTTCCTTCTCGATCATGTTTTTTCGGTGGTTATAATCACTTACAGGCACATTTCTCAGGTGGGATTCCCACTCCTTACCCATCATCACCCCATCTGGGTATTGCATCTCCGCATACCATTCTTCATTTGTGTTTACGTCGGGTTCTTGTTGTTTGGCCTTCCCTTTCCCTTTCCTTTCTTGGGTGCCATTTTCAAGGTCCTCTTATCACTTCACTCCCTCCTTGTTACTCTATTCTTCCACTTCTTCTAGCCTCCGATCTCAAATCTATGATATAAAATATCTTGAACCCATGCCCTAGTTTTTCAAACCCTAACTGGGATAAAAATTCCACAAGATGGCACCTCTTTACAATTTGTTTTTTCACGTGTAACCCCTTCGGTTCACAAAATCATACTAGCTTCTCATGCTTCAATCTCATAGATCTTTCTTCACTCGATCAAATCTGGAAACCCTAGTTTGTAAAACTCACTTCTTTCTCTATTTCGCAAAGTGAAAATGAAAGTGCCTCAACCCTTTACTTATAGTTTTTCTCTTTTTGAACATTAAATGCTACTTCACCTACCACCATACTTTTTTCATTTAATGTGGCTTTTTCAAACAAAGCTTGTCTTCATGCTTTCACTCATGCACCCAACCTGTGTGAAAACTCCTCCAACCTTCTGGCGCGTAACCAATCCAACATGACAGGAGACTCTTACGCGCGTGTAACCTGCACCGAAGGCACTTCTTCTATCCTGATTCTTTCTCTCACCTACCTCATGTTGCTTAAATGTGCTTTCTCCTCCTTAGTACGTGGGATCTACAAGTAGCTTTATCCTGGCACCAACCATTCTTCTTCCATCTTTTCTCTTCATACACCTCTTTCAACCGGGCCATTCAATAGGGATTTTCAACACAACTTCCTTGGCACTCTAATCATGCGCTCCTTCACATTTCTCCACCCCACACTTAAAATGATGCGCGGTCCTCTATGTACTCACGATTTCTTTTAAAAATAAAATAAGGTTACCGGCCCAAGGCACAAAGCAAAACAACAATGCGAAAGGGAAACACAAGAAAGGGAAAAGCATAAAGGAAAATTCTAAACTAACTGGAAAAACTACCTTATTTACAAACACCAAGAAGACTTATTTATAGTAGGGCTTCACCTATTCCTGTTGAAGTGTCCAGAAACTTCATCCCATCTAGCGCTTAGAATCGACATGCGCCCAAATCAATGATGTACGAGATTTTGTAAGGACCCAACCAATGGACTTTCAACTTCCCAGGATGGCATAGAAACTTAGAATCATATAGTAACACCATCTACCCAACCTCAAAATTTTTGTTTCTAATGTGGCGATCATGCCAAGCCTTCCTTTTCTTTTTCTATTGTTTGGCTCCACCTAGCGAGTGATCATCTCTCATCCAAATTCATTAACTCATCAATTCTTTCTTCCAATGCTTGTTCATTGGCTAACCCTTCTACGCACGCTATTCATAGAGAAGGCAACATAAATTCAACTGGAAAAATAACTTCCATGCCAAACACCAACTGAAAAGGTGTGGCTTTGTTCAGCCTTTTATATGTTGTCCTGTAAGCCCACAATACTGCCGATACTTTTTCATCCCAATCTTGTCTTCCAACATCACAAATTTTGGTTAGGGTATGACTCAATATTTTGTTGAATGCTTATGTGGTTCCATTTGCTTGTGGGTGATAGGGCATAGTCTTGTGATGAGCCACCATGAACTCTGATAACAAGATCCTCACGGTCTCATTCAAGAAATGTGTACCCCTATTGTTGGTCAAAATCAATGGACATCCATACCTCATGATAATGTTTTCCCACAAGAACCTTACTGATGTGGCTGCTATGCAATCTTTAGTCAGATTTTCCTCTGCCCACCTTGTCGGGTAATCTGTGCAAGTGATGACATAATGTGACCTATTCCTACGTGCCACTAGCGTAATAGGTCCTACAAAGTCTATGGCCCACTTTTCAAAAGGCTTCATGCTAAGGATAGGGCACAAATGAATTTCATCTCTCCTTCCTGGTTTGCCAATGCACTGATAGTGGTCACACACTTTACAATAGTCTCTACAATCCTTGTATAGGGTTTCCCACCACAAACCTACCATTAATATCTTATGTGTGGTGGCATCACCTGCATAATGCCCACCTACACTTCCTCTGTGTGCCTCCTCCATGATGGCCAGGTGCTCATGCTCTAATACACACCTGCGTAAAACTTCATCACATCCCAACTTGTATAAGTCTCCACTAATTAACATGTAGGGCATGGCACATATGGCCAATTACTTTTTCTCTAAAGTCTTCATTCCTTCCGGCACCACACCTTCCTTTAAAAATACTGCAATCTCTTCCAAATCGAGGGTGCGCGCTACAACCTAAACTAAACAGGTTGTGCATCGGCATTGTTTCCTCAATACTCTGCATGTCATCCTCAATCAATTCTTGATGGATGATCAAGCCCACAATTAATTTTCCAAGCTCCACTACAACAAAGTGAATTCAAATTCTTGAAACAAAAACACCCACTGACATATGTGCCCTTGTATAACAGGCTTGTTCACCAAATAATTTAATGCCATGTGGTCGGTGTAAAACACAAACGGTGTTGCTTTAGCGATACTATCTAAACAAGAAAAAAGCATGTATATCATCGACAATACCTCACACTCAATTGTGGTATAAATATACTCTGCTGGTGTCGACTTCCTACTTGTAAAACACAAAGGATGACCAATAATACCTTCACCTAGCCGTGTAAGCACTTTGCTCTAATGGTGGTCCCCGAGGTATCTACATGGACATGAAAGGGCTTGTCCCAAGAGGGAAAATGTAATATAGGTGTGGTGATAATCTTTCTTTGAATGTATCAAATGCCCTCTCTGCGCCTCTCCCCAATGGAATGCACTTTTATGTCTAAGCAACTCTTTTAAAGGCATAGTGATCTTAGCATATCCCTTGATAATTTTTTTAATAGCCGGTATGCCCAAGGAATCACGTCTTTGCATCTGGCTAGTAGAGGCTCCCTAATCCCACAATAATTGCAACCTTAGTGGGATCTCCTAGCAAGCCCTCTTTACATATGATATGGCCTAATAAATTCCCAAAGGGTGTAGCAAACACACACTTCTTAATGTTGAGGATAACCTCAACTACCTACACCTCTCAAACAATAACTTTAAATTGTCACAATTGTCTTTAACTGAGACCATACATTGTCTAATCATCCAAATAGACTGAAGAAACTTACGGATGAAGTCCTGGGATGCTTGCACCACTTGTGCGTGAAAAAAATAGCAGGTGCATTCTTCAACCCAAAGGGTGTGATCAGATATGCAAAACTTCCCCACTTGGTGGTGAAAGTTGTCTTCTCCTGGTCCTCCTTTGCAATCCGGACTTGGTGGTACCCTGAAAATCCATCTGTAAAGGAATAGATTTCATGCCTAGTGACTCTTTCCAAAATTTCTTCAGTGAAGGGGGTTGAAAGGGATTAATGACACAAACCTGCGTTCGCCCCTATAATCCATACAGATCCTAATCCACCCATCCTTCTTGATGCTGATTACCATCAGACTTATCCACTCTGATTCTTCCACTGCCTCAATGATCCCAAAAGCTATCATTTTATCTATCTCCTCCTTAACCTTCACATGCAAATTGGTATTCATACAAAAGTAGGGTATTTTCCTAACCCGACACTCACCATCCTTTAGTTTTATCTTCATCTCCCCAAGGAGTGGTGAACACCTTTGAGCTCATAGTACTTACGTGAGAATAAATCCTCAAATTCACGTAGCAAATCAATGATCTTAGATACCTCCTTCTCCGACCAGTAATTTCCAATAATAGCTTCCTTAGGTTCTTCTCCTAAACCGATGTTAACTTTATTCATTTTTAATATCTCATGGTAGGCGTGCACGCGAGTATTTGCATTGTCCACTACCTCGTGCATCCCTACATAATGGCTAACATCTAAGCTTTCTAATTCCTCTTCATCAATCACATACACCAACTTTCCTTTTTCTTTTTCCAAACATGCGCGCTCAAGCTGTAACTCTTATGTTTCCTCTACTTCTTCTTCAAAGCACGCCCCCAATCTTGGTTCACCTAGTAATTCCAATAGCCTATCTTCTATCCTGGCACTATCCCCCATGGTAAGGCACTTGATACCCTACAAGGCCTTATCAATCGATGGTTTGGTACTCTCGATACTCAAAGGTTTGAATAAGGTTAGTAGCATGTCATTGAATGAATATACCATGCGCGCACGTAACCCTACAGTGTAGAATACAACTTGTGCACCCAGAGGATGGTGGAAAAGCTTCCCCTTCTCTCCAAACCCGTTCACACTTTGGGATATGGAAAGAGGTGGGATCCTTCCCATGGTACTCCTTTATAATGGTGGGTACATTGCTCCTAGAAAATCGACGAGAGAGAGAAATTCTTACCTCACGTAACTCTAAAAGGCTCTCCTGATGTGTAGCCCACCACCGAGCCACTATGCCAAGTAAGACATAACTTAACATCCCCCTTTGTTCCTTCTCATTCTTCCACTAAGCTTCCACCTCCTATAGAAAGATCTCAGGGAAGGCTCCTCCTGAATACTTGGGTAGTTCTTTTCCTCGAAGGCACCGAACCTTGTGTGCATTTGATACCTTGGTCACTGACCTTCTCAACTACCATCTCATCAATTCATAAGTCCCATGTGCCCAATTGTCATAGGTCATACTGGTGATATCACTCACTGACTGAGCATATTCAAACTGGATAACCCCATTAGTAGGGTGTATCATCTCAGGGTCTCTGATTGAGTGCACATATATCCTATCTAGAACTTCTTCCCCCAATGGTTCAATATAGGGTGTTGACTTCCCATCAGCCATGGGTATAATGACCCATTCCTCCTTGTTCTCAAAGCTGATGTACCCTTTGTTGAATTGAAGGTCTGCATTGTTCTTGTAACACTAAGGGTGCCCAAGTAGTGTTGAGAAATTTTCCACCTCGGTGAGTGCCAAGACATCGAAGTCCCTAGTAAACTTGGCTCTCTAGATAGTAATAGATATATCCTTTAAGACACTGATGGGCATTTCCTTAGTTTTGTTTGCCATATATAGCACATTCGAAGATGGTCTGTATCTGTGTCTTCCCATCTGATGTCATGCCTCCAAAGTTTGAATATTAACCTCCACACCTGTGTTAATGGGGATATTACTGAGGAGCCATCCATCTACAACAACAAAGCATTCAACGTGATCTCCTTATCATAATCGAGGTTGTGAGGGAGAAGGTTCACGTGCAAGACCTATCTCTCACGCTGTCCTCCTGTGTGGTACCTTTTCTCTTAACCATGATCCTACTAAGGGAATTACATTCTCCTACCTTAGAATTTTACACACCTCCTGACCTCATCCAAGTCATCTTTTTGCACCTCGATTCTCCTTCATTGTTCCTCCCTCCTAGATTGCTCCTTTAGACACTAGATTTCCCCTTGTAAGCTCTGAATAACATCCATGGTGTCCTGATATATATCCTTTTGATGTGCGAGGTCATGATACTTTTGATGAATGACCTCCTCCCTTGAAACCAAGTTCTTCTATCTTGGTACCTCTCTTATGCAAGTGGATTTTTCCCCTGTTGTTACCAAGATAGGATCCAAACCTACATCTTGTGTTACCTGAGGCATCCATTGTATATCTGCCTTCTTAATACTAAAAATTGTAGTGCCCTTGTTCTTTTGGTGTTGTTGATTCATATGCTCAAACAATTCCGGCACTCCTCATACTTATGCTTCTTTCCGCACCATGACCACTACAACAGGTCCAGGCATTCACATTTGTAATGCTCTGTAGATCCACAATTGAAATAGGTTCCATGTGGGAACTCACTCCTTCCTCCTCTGTAGTTACCACGACCATGGAATCCTCCTCGAAAACCTCTTCCACACATGCCTCCATCTGCGCACTCCTCATAACGGCAATCATTGTCCTTGAAACTACTTTGGCAAAGCTAGTTTGGTGCACCCCATGATTGATGGCCTCATGGATTTGATCAATGAGCCTATAGTCCTTAGTATCAAGGGTTGTAGAACTGCAAATCTTATAGTAACATGTGTTTCGCTCGAAATGTTTGAAAGCTTCGGGAATAGAGTTGCTTCTATCCTTTCATTCCTTTTAGAAATAGATAAGGTTAGGGCTAGGAGGAATACCTATTGAACGTCGAGATGGTGTGCGCGTACCGTAGAGAAAGATCAGGTTGACTGCGAAGAACTCCTTTTTGTCTTGGAAGGACTACCTGCAAATAAGAACACAAGACCACAAGATTTTGATTAGACAATAAATGAAGGAACTGCCTTGGGCCCAGGAAATATAAAACTTCCTTTCGAAGGTGGTCAGTTCCCCTGCTAATATGAATTAACACAAAAGACTGTAAAATATCAATTAAATTGCTTCGTTGAGACGGGTAGGGGAAAGGCTGATTTCTGGTTTTGAGTCACAATAACCGATATGAATCTGGTTCTTATAACCGATATCGGTATGGTCTAGGAGTGCAGTAGGTTGGTTGTTTTATGGGGTGGTTGTGTCGTAGGGTATGGTGTTGTTGGTAAGGCTGGTATATGAGTGATATTAGGTAATGAGATGGTGAGAGGTAAATGAATGATAGTTAGATGCAATGACACGTTGGGTAGTGGATCTAGGAATGGATTTATGGGGACTGTGATTCAAAAAGTCTAAGAAATGTTATTAAAGAGGACATGCAGGTGTAACTTACTGGTTATTGACGAAGATGCGAGTCCAGGGAACTCGATGACAAAGGCAAAACTCAAGTGGGATGGCTTGACACACGAGAAGATGAGAGATCTCCTCCCGATGATCAACCGAGTATCACGGGTTTACGCTATTCCGTTGCGAGCTTCGGCTTGATCTCCTTTTCTTTGCAACTCTCCTCTGTCTCTTCACTCGTCTCTGCTCGGCCAGTGAAGATCCGAATGCTCTTGATCACTCCCAATGATCTCTGTTGATTCAAAATCCTTCGACCCTTGTTTCGGTTAGGGAGCCCATTTTATAGGGAACCGATGGCGGTTACGTGCAACCGACGGCGGTCAGTAGGAACCGGCATCGGTAAGAAGAAAAAGTAGGCTATTTTTAGTAAAATAGCCCACCTTCCTAACTTTTCTCCCGAGGATTAGTTGCGGGCTTGGTCAAGTGACTAGAATGTCGGTTTTGGGTGCGAGAAAGGGGTCCTTAATCATGGGTGTAGGTGTAGACCAAGTTATAGGTCTTAATTAGGTTAGTTTAGGGTTAGGACTAGGTCACGATGAGGTGGCAAAATGAGGTGGCAGGTGAGGTGATGTGGATTTATCAATTACGAGGTAATTAATAAATAATTGTGTAAGGTTTAGGTGATGAGGTTAGGATACGAAATGAGATGCGGGTCACAAAGGGGTCGTAAGACACAAATTTGGTGTCTACATTAGCCCCTTATTGTCGTGTAGCTTGTTTTGTAAAGCTGCGCGGACAATAATATGAAGTGGTTTCTCCTGTTAAGGATATAGGTAATCCCCCTCAAATCTATCACAGATTGAGAGAACGGGAAATCAGGGATAGGGTTGATAAAGGGTGAATGGTGTAGAGAGGATGGTAAGATGGTGGGGTAGGTCCAAGGAAGCAGACGCATGTTGAAATGTAATAGTGCGACTAGGGTACATGATTTGACGAGCAAACCGGCAATGCATAGGCAAAGGTCGATAGTTTATCCAAACAAGGGTGATATAATCCTGGTATCCAAGGCATAGGAAGTAGCTCCAGGGTATATAACAGGTAAGGTACAGGAACATTTAGGCATGTTCGGCAGTACCAAATGGTTGGTTTGGTTGAGATAAACGTCACGGTCTAGGTCTAGGCAAAGTTGGTCGACAGATCAAGTCAAGGACCCTAATCATGCTAAAACACGAACAGGTGAGCTCGATGGAACAAAAAGCTACATGATGGGTGGATAAAAGTGTATGTTGTTGATGTTGGGCGAGGTATCGAAGTGGTACGGCCTTGGGTCGGGCCAAGTTGTTGGGTTGCGGCCTTGGGTCAGGCCGGAAGGGTAGAGTGAGGCCTTGGGTCGGGCCGGATGGGTAGGGTGAGGCCTTGGGTCGGGCCAAATGGGTAGGGTGAGGCCTTGGGTCGGGCCAAATGGGTAGGGCGAGGCCTTGGGTCGGGCCAAATGGTTAGGGCGAGGCCTTGGGTCGGGCCAAATGGTTGGGGCGAGGCCTTGGGTCGGGCCAAATGGTTGGGGCGAGGCCTTGGGTCGGGCCAGATGGTTGGTTGCGGCCTTGGGTCGGGCCGGATGGTTGGTTGCGGCCTTGGGTCGGGCCGGAGTGGTTGGTTGCGGCCTTGGGTCGGGCCGGTGAAGTCAAAAACGGCTAAAGAGCAATGGAGCATATAGGCGATGTGGTAAAGAGGCAATGTGGTGGGAAAGGGAACGTAGTGAATAAGGGCAAAAAGTTGGGTAAAAAAGGACAAAACCGATATCGGTTATATATGACCGGTACCGGTTAGATAACCGACGCCGGTTCCTTAGGGCATGATTTGACCGGTATCGGTTCAATGTTAAAAACCTATAAAAAGAAAAATACGGCCGGTCATTGTCACTTTGTGAATTTGGAAATCAAATTAAGTTGTCTGAGGTGGAATATTGACATTGGTGTATTTATTGGCTGAGGTGGCACTAGTTGAGTGGAGAAGTGAGTTGATTGGCGGGCCCGAGTGAGGAGGAGGCAGTAGGTGATTGGCAGAGGACCCAGCAGAGGACATTTGGAGCCATGGCACAGCCAGGAGGAGCAGGAGGAGCTGGACCAGCTGGACCACCACCACCCATCCCACCACGACGACGTGTCGTCGTACCGGTAGGTTCAAAACCCTGCATTGTGTTCAGTTGATTGCATTATGCTAAATTTGGGGTTTTGGGTAGGAATGTATGTTTTTGATGAAATAAGTAATAAATGGAAGTGATTTGAAAAAGGGAGAGGGTAGATAGGTTAAGTAAGCCAAGGCGGCTGGGTGGGTAGATTTTTAGGGTATTTGGGTGGGTAATTTGGAAAAAAATGAAAAAAATGTAGGTGGGGGCCCGCGCGGGGGTTCGGCTCCGGAAATTACAGCGACCGATGTCGGTCGCTAAGCGACCGGCATCGGTCGCAAAATTTAGGGACGGGTGCTTTGTGTTTGGCCGGTGTCGGTCGGTAGTTGACCGGCGTCGGTGGGAAGAGGGCCGCGGTCGGTTATTGGGGACCGGTACCGGTCCGTAGTGGTTGTTAGGTTTTTTTTTTTTTTTTTGGATTAAGTTATTGTGTTGTGTTGAGTTTGTGGTGGTGATTTAGGTGTTGTTTGGGTTGGGATGAGGTGTTTTGGGTGTTGTTTGGGTTGGGGTGGGGTGTTGTTTGGGTTGGGATGGGGTGTTTTGGGTGTTGTTTGGGTTGGGGTGGGGTGTTGTTTGGGTTGGGATGGGGTGTTTTGGGGTGGGTTGTTTTGGGTAGAAGAGGGAGGCGAATAGCGTAGAGAATAGGTGGGTAGAGGGGTGTGTTAGAGAGTCGTGGTGTGGCTAGGTGGAGAAGAAAAGGGGGTGTAGAGGGTTGTGGTGTTGTTGTTGTAAAGAGTAGAGCTAATGTTGTGGGTTGGTTTTGCAGGCACGTCAGCAGCTGACGATGCGGGACAGGATGCCCCCGCTGTTGGTGCGGATGCGACCACATGTATCCGCAGCACACTGGGCGATCATGCGCGAGGTGGGACTCGGCGGAGTCCAGCGATACAGAGCTATCGACAGAGATCATAGTTTGATGGTTGCCCTCATCGAGAGATGGGATCCGGCGACCAATGTGTTCCATCTCCCGACTGGAGAGATGACCATCACATTGGAGGATGTATATCGCATCCTTCGATTACCTATTGATGGAGAGGCCATTTTTCAGGTGGATGCAGAGACAGCCATGGACAACATCCTACAGGTTTTCGGGGATGCAGCTGCGCTAGTGACATATCACAGCGCGAGCATCGGGTATGGTGATATGTACCGTGCGCACCGACATGAGACATGGCTTGCCGTGTTGATGATGATCGATCACCTGCTTCACCCTCCCGACTCAGAGGGAGGCCGCTTTCCACGGGCATTGATGGGGGTGCTTCATGAGATGGTGGAGGAGCACACCTGTTATGCTTGGGCACCAGTATATCTGGTGCAGTTATACAGGGAGCTGTGGGGCTATCGCCGGATGAGGTGATTCGGGATTTGTTCGACATTTTTACTTCACTGTTGGGCATATGAGCACATCATATGCATCAGACCAGTAGGGTTACCCCAGCAGCCAGGGCCACAGGTCATATACAGATACGGCTTTCAGAGGTGGTTGGGGGTCGTGGGACAGCCACGAGCAGTGCTTGCAGGGCGGGACGTCGCCTATTACAGGCATTTATTAGAGGGCCTGACAGTGGTAGACATCGTATGGAGACCTTACAGAGGTCATCACCCGCACAGAGGAGCCCGAGTACAGTTACGCTTGATCCAGTACACTTTCTGGATAGCAGGACGGAGGCCGGGAGAGTACGAGAGGATACCCCTAGAGAGGGTACGCAGGCAGATGGGGCTGCGACAGGACGAGCCACCTCCCTTCCCTCAGTACAGGAGGGATGATGTAGAGGCCCCACTGCCTGCACCACAGCCCGTGGATCCAGATTGGGTTGCTGAGAGGCCGGCAGATGACACTGTAGATGATGCGGGCTGTACGGGAGCATATATGGTTTGGTGGGCTGGTCAGAGAGCAGCGAGGGTAGCACAGCCTGCACAGCCAGACTTGGCAGCGGTGATGGCAGAGCGAGATCAGCTCAGGGGTCAGGTGCAGCTATTACAGGGCAGGTGGCTGCTGCACGAGTACGAATAGGTGTTTACGAGGCAGGTAGCCCAGCTCGAGTACGAGCACGGGCACCACCACCAAGAGCGATGTATAGCCCACGGCCCAGTACAGTGCATGTGTACCACCACCAGTAGTGCACAGACAAATGCACGGCCCAGCACGTGCAGTACCACAGCCACAGGCACCACCAGTGGCACCATCACAGGCACAGGGGGCACTGGTAGTAGGAGTCCGGGGACCAGCCCCAGCACCTACGGTGGCACGGGACAGATATATGGAGGCGAGAGCGGAGGCCCGGTACTATCAAGATGTTCTTGATGGTACCGAAAGCCGAGTATCACCATATGCAGCTTATAGAGCAGAGACCTCCCATAGTCAGAGATCGCAGGGAGGTGCAGCCACAGCCGGTGTGTCAGTCACAGGCAGGAGGCGAGAGGCAGGACAGGGACCAGCAGGCAGACAGGCAGAGGGAGGTGGAGAGAGCTGAGGGGTCCCTGCACTTTTTGTATATTAGACGTGGGCACCGGTCTGCGAACCGGTTGTGTTGATAGAGGCCTGCGTGCCTACATATTATTCATTTATTCATTCATTTATTTATTATACCAGCCTGCGAGCCGAGTACGGGTTGTACAGTTGATACCCGACAAACCGAGCCCTGCATTTTTTGATATGAGAGACCGCCTGTGAGCCGTGTTGAGGTTTTTGATTTATTATTGCGGCTGCGCGCCGGCTTTGTTGTATTATGAGATCACAGAGGCCCCGATGCAGGGCACATTGTATATTTGAAACCTTGTATATATATATAGATATGATGTTTTGATCCACATGCTGTGTTTAAAAATGCGTTAAATGTTTTGTCGATGGTTTGTGATATTTGATGTATGATGAGTTGGATTTACATGGTGTGATATATAAATGATGTTGATGTCTTTTGTTAATGAGATGTGCATATATATGGATGACATGTTATATTATGAAATGTTGCATGTGTTGTTGCTGGTTTTGGTGACATTGTTATATATGTATCTGATGAGTTAGATCCAAATGGTGTATAGATTGATAGTTTTTTGATATCCTTAGATGATGGCATGTTTGTTTTGGTAATGTAGATAGATGATATGGATGAAATTGTAATGAGAAGTGGATTGGATGGACAAATATGGATAATGGTGTTGTTATGCAGGAAAAGAGGCGGGCGCGATAAAAAATTAGGTAGAAAATGAAGAAAAGAACTATGTTTCAAAAAGGCAGGTGTGTAACCGATATCGGTTAGGTAACCGATGGCGGTAGTTAGTAGACCGATATCGGTTATGTAACCGATACCGGTTATTTAGGTATGAGCTTTTCTAAAAATAGAAAAGCTAGGGTGGCAACTTAAGTTCTAATTTTGAGAGCCATGCAAGAAGTTAAATACGCGAACGCGACGCTTTTTGACGACTGAGACAGGTAATTGCATGAGAGATTTGAGTGATAAGGAGAAAAGAGACAGGGAAAGTGAATGTGATCTGAGATTCAGAAGGCAGAAAGGTGAATTTGAAAAGGGTGGTGATCATGGCAGAACGAGGAGAAGCATCCAGCAGGCAGGGACGAGAGGGAAGACAAGTGCCACCTCAAGCTGCTGCAACTCAAGAGGTAAACGTTTTGGTTGTGATTTGATTACTGCATGTTTTGTGAATAAGATGGGGGAGAGTAGGTGGGTAGATATGAGAAAGAAAACATGATAACAAGGGTTATAAATGAGGTGAGTGTTACGTGGTAGGTAATCAAGGGTTTCGGGTATGTCTGTGTATACAGAGAGGGATAAACGAGTAATTTATTGTCGTAGGTGGTTGTTTAGGCAAGGTGTATGTAATTGTGATGGCCGATACGGTTAGGGGAACCGTGTCGTTCTTATCAAACCGTACCGATTATTTATAATCGATACTCGATTCTTGGAGGAATTTCGAATGTGAGAAAAACCCTTAGGGATTTGATGGATTGAATGGTTGTTTGTTGTTTTGATGTATGCAGCGGCATTTGCGGGGTTGAGGATGAATGATAGTGTGCAGTGTCATGTGTCACGAATCCGAGCGGATGTAACACCAGTGAATGGACATTGATAAATCGTTTGGGGTTAAGTGGAATCCGCTATTATTCACGAATCGCATGTAACCATGCTATGTTGCAGGCATTGATTGAAAGATGGAATCCAGAGAAGAATACGTTCTATCTCGCCAACGGGGAGATGACAAGAACATTGGAAGATGTGTTCCGATTTTGAGACTCCCATTATAGGAACACCAAGTATATCGGGTAATGCCTAGCGCGGCGCGGTAGCGATAACAGAAGATTTGGTCCATACGCACGTGATTTGACACGCGAGGTTTGACATTTATGTATGGCATAATGTATGCAGCACACCCTGAGGAGACAAGGTTAGCAGTGATATTAATGATAGCGGTAGGGTATTATGCATTACCGAGGGTGGAAGGGGGAAGATTTCCAAAGGCATTGATGTGTGTTATTTGGGAGATGATAGAAAGGAACGTGACTTTTGCATGGGCACCTGCATATTTGGCGGAGCTATACAGGGGTTTATGGGCTTGTAGGCGAAATCACAGGATGACACTGGATTGTTCATACTTATTACACTATTGGGCCTATGAGCACATTGTTTGTGTGTGACCAATAGGCCGACCCATCCAAATCGGGGAGAGCCGGAGTACGAGAGGTTGGGGTTCGAGATGATGGGTCCGATGCGAACAATAGGCAAGATCCCATGTGTGACGGGTGACATTGAGTATTACAGGCGGGTATGGGAGAGGGTGACGATTGCGGATATCTGTTGGAGGCCTTACGGGAACTATATGGTAACAGAGAACATAGCTGAGGAGTTGAGGGGTGTAGAGCGATTGAGGTGGATCGCGGGGCACAGGCCAGGTGAGTATGAGAGGATTCCTATAGATCGCGTGCGGTGACAATTTGGATTTGTGTAGGATATACCCCTGGCTTATAGACCATATATGAGGATCGATGCCGAGGCAGCATTCTCACCTCCCCGACCAACACCTCCAGAAGGTCCTGAAGAGGTAGCAGCCGATCGCAGGGTAATAGATGCAGGAACGACAGAGGCCTATAGATTATGGTGGGTAGCAGAACTGCGAGGTGTACGTGAGCGTCCTGACATAGCTATGATTACAGCAGAGAGAGATCGTCTACAGAGTTTAGTTCAGCAGCTCCAAACGCAGGTGAATGAGACAAGAGGATTGTTAGCGGTTGCGGAGTCACGGGCGGAGAGACTAGAGGCTGAATTCCTCCATGCGAGGGAGCGTATTCATATGTTACAGGAGAGATTGGTAGATCAGTGGGCGGTACCAATAGCCATGGTACCATTGAGGACAGAGAGGCTGGTGAGAGGCGTCGACGATCACGGTCATCACCTGGTGCGGGATGAGGCGTGAGGGTCTGAATAAATGTTAGCAAGGTATAAGAATAAATAAGGATGCCGACCTGTGTGTCGATGATAGAGAAGATGTATTTGTTTAACATCTCAATAAAACTGAATATGTATGTTGATTCGAGTTATGATAATAATAAGAATGTTTTCGTTTTGACTGTTGGTGTTTTGAAAAAGGATAAAAGAGGAATGTGATTAAATAGAAATACACAAAAATATTTATATTTACCACACATGATAGGTTATGGTAGGGGATGGTCGAGCTAACCTTGGGAGACCCCATGTCTCCGAAAGTCTGCCTACATGCCCATTGCACAAAGCAAGGAGGGGCCTCGGACGATGTAGTTCTCCCTTAGGACCGTGGAGAGGTGTAGGAAACAAAGCGTATGTAGCGGTGAATGAGCTCAAGGGACGAGCAGTAGGTAGATAAGAAGTGATGTAACACTAAATTCAACAGTAGAATGGTCGAAGATGCAAGGCATTAAGGGGTTCAGGCTCAGGTTTACCATTAAGTGAAGCTAAACGATAAGTGCCTGATCCATACGTGTGAGTGATTATATAAGGCCCAATCCAATTAGGAGCAAATTTTCCACGTTTGCTCTTTTCTAGTTTGGTTACATGTTGATTCTCTTTGAGGACAAGATCACCAACCTTAAAGGTACGCTCCTGAAGTCGCTTATCATAAGCACGCTTGATACGTTTTTGATAGATTTGAAGGTGATCGAGAGCTGTAAGACGACGTTCGTCAAGAAGCTCCAATTGGGCTAACCGCTCTTGGCGGAAATCATCGTTGGTGAGAATATCCTGAAGAGATATCCTGAGGGAGGGTATTTGTATTTCGAGAGGCAAGACGGCCTCGGTACCATATACCAAAGAAAAAGGTGTAGCACTAGTGGAGGTACGAATGCTAGTACGATAAGCCCAAAGGGCAAAGGGAATGTGATCGTGCCAATTTCTTCCGGACTCATTGACAACTTTCATGAGGATTTTGGTTAGGGTTTTATTAGAGGATTCGGCTTGTCCATTTTCTTGTGGATAGTAGGGTGATGAGAAGCTAAGTTTGATACCAAAGTTGTCACAAAGGTCTTGCAATAACTTATTTTTGAAAGATTTTCCATTATCTGTTATCAGGCGATGAGGAACACCAAAACGACAGATAATGTGGTGGTTAATGAACTCTACAATTTTTTCTTTTTTGGTTGAAATGAGTGGAATAGCCTCCACCCATTTTGTGTAATATTCGGTTGCTGTGATAATCCATCGGTGACGTTGCGAAGAGGATGGGTGAATCTCACCAATAAGGTCTAAACCCCATTGTGAGAAAGGCCAAAGATCTCGGGCGACCTGTAGGGGGTGGCTAGGAGTATGTTGAAGGTTGGCGTGTTGTTGACACATAACACAACGCTTAACATATTCGTAGCAATCGTTATTGAGAGTAGGCCAATAATAACCAAGGTGAAGGATTCGTTTGGCCACGGCAAGGCCGCTAAAATGCCCGCCACAAATACCGTCATGTACTTGTTGGATGGTATGGGTGACCTCCGCACCGGTGAGACATCGAAGGAGGATGCCATCAAAGCCACGTTTATAAAGGAGTCCTCCCATAACAAGATAACGAGAAACGCGTTTAAGAAACACGCGTTTGCCGGTACTAGTAAGGTCAGATGGGAGAACAGAGGTTGTAAGGTAGTCGTGAAATTGGTGATACCAGGTATCCTGCGAGTTAGCAGACACCGTATTTATCGTACAAACAACCGGGGCTGAATAAGATGGGGCAAAGAGTTGTTGGACCAGGACGAAAATATCAGAGTCAGTTGATGAAGCTGGAATTTGCGAGGCTAAGCAAGCCATAGTATCCGCAAATTTATTAGTGGAGCGGGGAATGGTTTGGATAGAATAGTGAGTAAATAAGGCTAGAAGTGAATCCACGTAGTGTTTGTACTTTTGAAGTTCCTCATTTTTGCATTGGTAGATGCCCATAACTTGATTGACTACCAATTGAGAATCACCAAAAATATTGATAGATTTGATACCTAAGTGTAACGCAACTTGGAGACCCAGAACAAGGGCTTCGTATTCCGCTGTATTATTAGTGCAAGGGAAATCGAGTCGAAATGAAAGAGGCATAGGCTCGGCGTCGAGAGGAATGAGAACAACGTTGGCTCCTCCACCGCGGTGGCATTTGGATCCATCGAAGAAGAGGGTCATTGGATACGACTCCTCCTTGAGGGAAAGAGTAGCGATGAGTTCGTCGGGGAATATAAAATTGGTAAATTGTTCCCCAGGTAAAGGGGCTTCCGCAAGTTGGTCTGTGATGGTTTGTCCTTTGATTGATTTCTGGTGGACAAACTCAAGGTCAAGGTCGGCGAGGAGCATGAGCCATCGGGCGATGCGTTGGTTTAGATGAGGTTTGGCATACATGTAATGGATGGGGTCCGTGTTGGTGATGACGAAAGTTTTGTGATTCAGAAGGTAGTGTCGGAGTTTGGTAGCCACGAATGATAGGGCTAGGCATAACTTTTCTACATGTGTATACCTAGTCTCATAGTCCACCAAAGTACGACTTATATAATAGACGGCTTGTTCTCGATTCTCGGAGTCACGATGTGCAAGCATGGCCCCTACAGCGTGGTCGGTGGCGGAAAGGTAAAGGTAGAAAGGGCGGTCGTCCTGAGGTGGGATAAGCACGGGTGGATGCAAGAGATAAGCTTTGAGAGCTTCAAAGGCTTGGTGGCACTCTTCGCTCCATTGAAAATCAATGTCCTTTTTAAGAAGGTGATGGAAAGGTTGACATCGATCCGAGAGTTGGGAGATGAAACGTCGGATAGATTGGAGCTTACCTTGTAAACTACGTAATTGTTTGAGATTGGTAGGTGGGGGCATTTCTAGGATAGCTTTGACTTTAGATGGGTCGACCTCAATGCCACGCAAAGAGACAATAAAGCCAAGAAGTTTTCCCGAAAGGACGCCAAAGACACATTTCTTTGGTTGAAGGCGGACAGAATATTGTAACAGGTGATCAAAAATAATGGTTAAAACATCGAGATGTTCACTACGATGTTTAGATTTGCCAAGAAGATCGTCGACGTAATCTTCAAGGATAGTGTGCATAATGTCATGAAAAATGTAGGTCATAGCCCGCTGATAGGTTGCACCAGCATTCTTAAGGCCAAATGGCATAACACGGTAACAGAAGGTTCCCCAAGGAGTTATGAAGGTAGTTTTATGTTGATCGGCGGGGGCAACCAAAATTTGGTTATATCCCGAGAAGCCATCCATGAGAGAGAGCATCTCATGGCCTGCAGTGAGATCTACAAGTTGGTCAATGCTAGGCAGGGGGAAGTCATCCTTAGGGCAAGCGAGGTTAAGATCCCGGAAATCCATGCATATCCGAAGTCCCCCCGTCGCTTTAGTGATAGGTACGATGTTAGAAATCCATTGAGGATAGTCAATAGGCAAATGAAGGAAACAGAAAGGAGTCGTTGAAGCTCCTCTTTGACCAAGAGGGCAATGCGTGGATGCATTTTTCTCAATTTCTATTTAATTGGCTTGGAATCAGGTTTTAGTGTAATGTTATGGACAGCAATGTCAGGATCAATTCCTGGCATGTCAGCATAGGACCAAGCGAAGGCTTGGTTGCGAGCACGGAGAAAGGTAGTAAAGGCGACTTGTTCTGATGCGTTAAGGGATTGTCCGATCTTCACAATGTGAGGATCCTCCTCCGTGTGGATGTTGATTTCTATAGTAGATTCGTTCAGCATGGTTTGAGTTTCAGATGGTAAGGCGCGTTGAATATAAGAGTCATCCGCGCCAAGGTAAGTGAGGATGGAGTCATCATCCTGGCACTCAACAACGTTAATTGAAGGTGAGTCCTCTTCAATCATGTCTGGATATAGAAGGGGAAGAGAAGATGGGTCCTCATTATCGCGTTGATAAGTGAGAGGACCTATGAAGATAGCATTTATGAAAAAAAAAAGTTAGGAGGGATAGATTCAGGGTCCATCGATTCTGTGGGTGACGAAGGCAAAATGGGTGATGATGGTTCGGTAGGGGTGACGTCGTTGTCTTCTAGAAGACAACTGACATGAGGTTCCTTCGGTGTAAGTGTTCCCGGAAATCCGAGACCACTACGATCATTGTGCTTGCGTGTAGTGATGGGGATGAGCGTATGTCGGCCTTGTTCATAAAGACCAAAACCAAAGCCTTTCCAAGCACAGCGAGTCAAGAAGGTGAGGGCGAAACGACGGTTTGTCAGGTACTGAAAATCGGATTGGAAAGGAATCACACCAAGAGGAGGCTCAGGGGCAACGGAAGATGTGTCGACACCCCCATATGTTAGGTTAGTGCGGCAGTGAGGTGGTCCGTAGGGGATTACTTCCCCCACACGACGATCATAGGTAGGATGTGCATATACTTGTCCGTACTCCTGTGGGGTATGGAAAGAACTAACGTTATATAGGCGATACTCCCCCAGCGTAAGGCGTTGAAAAACATCTACTAAGGGGTCTGCGGTTGGGATGTTAGCTGCGGGAAGGGAAGTGGTTTTTGCGACGGTGGTTTCATCAGTTGAAGGTGTAGGTGCGGTTGAGGTGGATGGTTGAGGTACATTTGAAGAGGACGGTTGGGTTGAATGAATGGGTGGCTTGATTGGTACAAGCACATCGTTAGGGCGGTACAACATATTGCAAGTCTTGAAGGGGGGAGGATCAGCTTTTACGGTGTAGGACTTCCCCTCGTACTCAAATTTTATGCATCTATGTAAGGTGGAGGGAACGCATCCCATAGCCCGGATCCAAGGGCGGCCTAACAACATATTGTATTGGAACTCTCCTTCAAGGACATAGAAGAGTTCGGGTAAAGTACGTGGTCCTACCCGAATGTTGAGGATCACGGTGCCTAAGGTAGAGGTAATAGCGTCATTGAATGACCGCAACATGATGGATTGGCACACATGTAGCTAGAAGGGATATTCATTTGTTGGAAGGCTTTTGAAGAGATGATGTTTAGGCTAGCGCCCCTGTCAATCATAACATGACGTACCCGAATGTCCCGGACGTAAGCTGAGATGAAAAGGGCAGGGTCAGGATCTTCTGTACCAAAGTCAACAATTTCATCTTCAGAGAAACTGACTGCCGCAGCTTGTTGTACAGAGACAGAAGTGGTTGGGGCAGTGGGTTGTTTGGTGAGAGAAGCAACGTGATTGGGTGTTAGAATGGAGGCAACAGGCAGGGTTTCATTAGGTAAGACCTCGATCCCTTGAAGAATTTCAACGAGAGCTTGTCGATGAGATTCAGAAGTCTGAATGAGATCATATAGTGTCATTTTTACGGGTGATTGGTGAAGTTGTTTGATCATGGCTCGATGGGCAACTCCATTAGAGACGGGGTAAGCGGGTCCACGAATAACCACTTTGGGTGGTGGTGCAATGCACGTGTTTTAAACCCAACTCGAAAATGATATTCGATGAAGCAAAGAGATGACTTTCACTAATGCGAGATGTAAAAGCAAAGCAATTTCTTTTATCAAAATAATACAAAACCTTGTGAATATCTTTTAGAAGAAGAAAACAGCAAGTATACTCCCTATATGAAAGCAAGCAAGAAAGAAAGAAACCCAAAATGGGTCCCACCAGGCGTGCCAAAATGTTTCGCTCGGAATGTTTCAGCTTCTGGGAATAGAGTTGCTTCTATCCTTTCATTCCTTTTAGAAACAGATAAGGTTAGGGCTAGGAGGAATACCTGTTGAACATTGAGATGGTGTGCGCGTACCATAGAGAAAGATCAGGTTGACTGCGAAGAACTCCTTTTTGTCTTGGAAGGACTACCTGCAAATAAGAACACAAGACCACAAGATTTTGATTAGACAATAAATGAGGGAACTACCTTGGGCCCAGGAAATATAAAACTTCCTTTCGAAGGTGGTCAGTTCCCCTGCTAATATGAATTAACACAAAAGACTGTAAAATATCAATTAAATTGCTTCGTTGAGATGGGTAGGGGAAAGGCTGATTTCTGGTTTTGAGTCACAATAACCGATACCGGTTGCTGATAACCGATATCGGTATGGTATGGTCTAGGGTCAGCGGTTGGTTGGTTTTTTGTGGGGTGGTTGTGTGTTATAGGTAACAGTGTTGTTGGTAAGGCTAGTATATGAGTGATATTAGGTAATGAGATGGTGAGAGGTAAATGAATGATAGTTAGATGCAATGACACGTTGGGTAGTGGATCTAGGAATGGATTTATGGGGACTGTGATTCAAAAAGTCTAAGAAACGTTATTAAAGAGGACATGCAAGGTGTAACTTACTGGTTATTGACGAAGATGCAGGTCCAGGAACTCTGATGACAAAGGCAGAACTCAAGTGGGATGGCTTGACACACAGAAGATGAGAGATCTCCCTCCCGATGATCAGCTGAGTATCACAGGTTTCTGGCTATTCCGTTGCAATCTTGGGCTTGATCTCCTTTTGCTGCAACTCTCCTTGTCTCTTCACTCGTCTCTGCTCGGCCAAGTGAAGATCCGAATGCTCTTGATCACTCCCAATGATCTCTGTTGATTCAAAAATCCTTCGACCCTTGTTTCTGGTTAGGGGAGCCCATTTTACAGGGAACCGATGGCGGTTACGTAACCGACGGCGGTCGAGTAGGAACCGGCATCGGTAAGGAAAAAGTAGGCTATTTTTAGTAAAATAGCCCACCTTCCCTGCTTTTCTCCCGAGGGATTAGTTGCGGGCTTGGTCAAGTGACTAGAATGTCGGTTTTGGGTGCGAGAAAGGGGTCCTTAATCATGGGTGTAGGTGTAGACCAAGTTATAGGTCTTAATTAGGTTAGTTTAGGGTTAGGACTAGGTCACGATGAGGTGGCAAAATGAGGTGGCAGGTGAGGTGATGTGGATTTATCAATTACGAGGTAATTAATAAATAATTGTGTAAGGTTTAGGTGATGAGGTTAGGATACGAAATGAGATGTGGGTCACAAAGGGGTCGTAAGACACAAATTTGGTGTCTACAACATGATACATTCTTCATAATTGCACACTACTACAGCAAGTACTTGCATCATGGTCCCCATGACAAATTTCACACTCTACCGCCATAGTGCGTACTGTCCTCTAGGGACATTATCCTTAACGTGCCCCTCTATTTCACAATCTATGCACCACAAACCATTGCGAGTCTCATGGGCTGAGTTCACAGATAAATTTTCCAAATTCTTGGCCATAGCAGCAATCTGAGCCTCTAAGAATGGGCTAACGCCAGTATCAACACTACCAACAACCTTGGTGCGCAAGGCAACTTCCAATGCCTCGCGTGGGTTTGTAAAAGTTTTATGAGATAAGGCCCTTCTAAAAGGGGTGATCAACCCTCCAACAAACCACTAAGCATGTTGTGAAGGGTGAATATCATATGATAATTTAGATAAGAGAGTTTTAAAGTGTGCATCATACTCCCACACACTCTCTATCATTCCTTGTTGAATCTCCTTCAAAGTGTTGATGCTCTTCTACTCAAACTCAAGAATGTGGAACTCTGTCAAGAATGCATTCTTTAAAGTAGTATAGTCCACCACTTTGTTTGATGAGGGTCATACTTCCAATACCAGCTATGTGCACGCCCTTACAACATGGTTGTAAACCCACTAGCCTATCTGTTCTAGGGTTGTGACACCCTTCGCGTGTCATAGCATTTCACCCTAGCTTCCTCCACCCTAGCTTCCTCACCCAATGACTCGAATGGTTTATCCAGCCATTGGGAAAGCTTCTAAACTCATGGTAATCATCAAGATCTTTAGAGCCAAAGGGATAGCATGTAGAAATGATCCTATAGGCTCCTACAGGAATTCAAACTCAGCAACCTCCAAACAAGAATATGTGGAAATGGCGTACTCTAGAGTGTACCTAACCAATACCCCTTTCCACAAATGATCCACATCACGGATCCATGTCAGATCTATATCCTGTAGCCTTTGGTATTCTTCTTGGGTCCACACATGCGATCTACAACGCCAACTTGATCTAGATGTGTAGGCTGAGAGCCATTCATACAGTTCCATAGGGAAGCAACAGAAAAAAATTTCATATAGATCATGGTAGAGATTCTCTTCTACCCATCTACATGCATTAAACTCAGGTCTAGTGTTGAATCTCTAAGAAAATTCATCCTCCATGCTCTTGAACCATGATTCAACACTTTCCAACATTAACCACTCTGTCATTACTCATTACATAGATCATGATGTATGCTAAATCCCACTACAACTTTGAAAAGAGGTCCCGGAAACGGAACCAAGATGTAGTCATTTTTACTCCTATCACAAAAGAAAGGAACCCCATGCACGTCGGCCTATCACCTAGTGAAAGTTGAGCACTCACCCGAGGCATGCGCGGTACTGAGTCTCTCTTTTATGTGAGTTTAGTGGGAAACATCATCTATGATTTGTGTAAGAGATTTCAGAAGGGAGTTTAGGACATACAAGAACCATAGGGCTCAGAACGACCTCTAGATCCTTACAGTCATTTCAGACCAAGTACTTAATAGAATCCATAACATGTATTGTGACAGAAAGAAACATACAAGCATCCATACTTAGCATGAAAGGAAAGAGAACTCATAAGAGAGAAATATACATCAGAATCATTGATATTCATGTATATATTATAATAGGAAACCTTATTACATCCATGGAACCATTACAGAGGGTCGTAGAGAAGTAAACTGCAGTCATGCATTGCACTGGACTTAATGTAACTAAGCTACCCAAAATAAAATTTACAACCCCTAGGCCTAATGCATTCTCTCCTAAATACAACTATTCACTGACAGAGTCCTCGCAACATTTATGCAGAGCTCCACTCACTCTCTATGGATATATATGGATATCTGCATATATGGGTATATCTCTGTCTCTGCATGTGCTTGTATTTATAGTTTTCTTGGATTGCCAACTCACCCTCTAGCACCCTCAGATCCAGTGCCAAGTGTCTAAATGTGGTCCTCCATGTGAGCATGCTTCTCAAGCCTGAGATCTCCTTTTTATTCCATGATGTTCTTCTAGAATATTCTATTGCAGGCATGCTCCTTCCTGGGCCAACATGTTGTTAGGCTTGCATCTTATCCATGCACAACCGGGTCATTCTTTTCACGTTTTCTGCTCTGGACGTCCAAAATGAATAAGTCCCGATCCTTTCCCGCGCGCACACACATGCTTTGTGCTTCCTTAATCCCTTCTCTTGCAAGCTTTTGCCTTGTGTGGCATTTCATTACTAGGATCCTGCATTCCTACATACCTTCATACTTGGTCAATATTCCAGGGGACCAATAAGGAATGCACCCCAGTTTTGCTTGTAGTCAGGGTAAGGTTTTGGATGGCCTTAACCCCATATGGGTCGATCTTGGTTACTTCTTTAATCACGATGTGACCCAACAAATTTCCTTCTGTTACTTCAAACATGGAATTTTTAGGATTAAATGAAATCCCATGACATCCGCACCTTAAGAGTACATGCTCCAAGTGATCATAATGATCACTTTGCTTCTTAGAGAAGACTATCAAGTCATCCAGATATACAACTATGACTTTTCCCATCAAATCTCTTAAAAGATAAGTCCATGGCTCTTTGAAATGTGGCTCCGAAGTTAATCAAACCAAGATACATCCTCCTGTAAGCAAAGGTCCCCCATGGGGTAGTGAATGTTGTTTTATTTTGATCCTCAACAGCTACCTCGACCTGATTATACCCCAAAAATCTGTCAAGCATGGATAACATTTCTGATCTAATGACAATGCATCAGTAGTACTGATCCATGATAGGCAATGGGTAATTATCTTTCAATGAAGACTAATTAAGATTCCGGAAGTCAACACAAATTTGAATCTCACTTTGTTCTTCTTTCTAATGGGGACGATTTTAGCAACCCGGTAGAATGATGGATTAGAAATATAATCTTTACATCTAACATCATTGAATTTATTCTAGGATAGTTCCCGAGATCTCTAGGTTGTAATGCCTCTACGTCTACCTATAGGGTTTACATCGGTTTCAAATGAAAACTATTTTACACATCCTTGGGCTTGAAAGAATTCAAATCCGTATAGGACCATGCCAAGAAGTTCATATATCTCTTCGGAGTGAAGTGAACTTTCCTTTCTCCTCAAAAGAACAACATTTTCTGATGTTTACCATCTATGGTTGGTCAATAGAGCCCAGATTAAATTGATCCACTTCACGAGGAAGCACCTTCGATTTATCTTTTATTCGAACAAAATGGTCATGCTTGTCAAACAGGACCTTCTAAAGAAACCAATCCTTTCGAATCTTATTTCCTTTGAAATGGATGAATTCACCATCAATTTTTGATATGAATTCGAGATGGACTCATAGAAATCTAATTTTGATCCTTCAAAATAAAGTTCGATAAAATTATCACCTTTCTCGAGAAAAGGCAATAACTATTGATCATCATTGAACACTTGCCAATGTGCTGAATTATCTAAAACACTCAGAAAATACACAATCTCAATGGTATACGTGTCCTATTTGAACTATGGGTGAGGAAGGAGAAGAGATGCAGACACGGCTAAGGAATCATCTTTATCATTATAATCTCTCAAAACTACCTTGATAGAAAAAGCATCAAAGCATTCTATGTTGTCCCACACCTTGTTCTTGTAATGCCTTAGGTGATCGTTTTTCACCTGATAGATTTCCTTACTTGATTCACAATCAATTCGGCATCTCCTTGCACTTTGAGATTTCAGATTCCTTTTTACCTTTCCATTTCTAATCCTAATAACAAAGCTTCATATTCGGTCATGTTATTAGTATTATCAAACTGCAACTTGAAGGCGGAGGGAAAAATCTCAAAATCTGGAGATATGAGAACCACACCAGCGCCTGAACCAGTAGTTG
Source organism: Taxus wallichiana var. yunnanensis (assembly GCA_018340775.1). NCBI lineage: Eukaryota > Viridiplantae > Streptophyta > Pinopsida > Cupressales > Taxaceae > Taxus > Taxus wallichiana. Next base: position 573,258,303 of record CM031242.1, read on the forward strand.
AACAGCTTTTGTCAAACTTGAGGGTCCAAACAGCATTAGGATCTTCTTCCTTGACTTCTACAGAAGACACCTCAAATGTCATGAAATAATTACCCAAGCCTGCATCTTTGAAGATAATTTGAGCCTTGGGATCGTCTGATTTAGTAACCAGGTACTTTACTTGTGCTTCGGGATGGAGGACGTGAGGAACTCCATTAACTATAATTTTAGATTTGGTCCAATCCATATTGATTTCTCCTCCAACATCTTTATAAAAACCTCTTCCTAAGAGAATATCATAAGCAACTGGGATATCAATAACCAGGATAGTCATTTTTACTCTCTTTTCTGGGAATGCAACAAATGTAAATTGTGCATCCTTGATTTGGCCAATCAAGGGGACTTGTTTAGTTTCCATGGAATAACACCACCCATAAGATTTATTCAAAGTAAGTCCAAGGGCATGGGCTACTTTGGCGGGCATTACATTATCAGAGGATCCTAAGTCAATTATGCAATTGCTGAGTTTAAAACCGTTTATAAGGACAAATAAAATGGTTCAATCTTTCTCGAGGAAGCAACAGAGGTCATATTACTCTAAGGTAAAGGCTGAGTGGGGCTAGGAAAAATGCCTTTTGAAGATGAAGGGATAACAGCCTTACTTCTAATGAATTTGGCAAGTTTCTAAAATTGCTCAGGATTTGATTGAAGATACTCAACTTCTAACATTTGGATCTTAGTTTTCTTTGCGTGATCGATAATGTCAAAAGTGGTATATGAAGGAATGATGGTGGGCTTAGTTTTGGTTACACTAGTCTGAGCCGAGGTACTGGTCTTGGGCGGAAGAAAGAGAGTTAAAAGATGAAGTTACCTTTTAGTTGTCTCCTTTTTAGTTTGCACTGAGATAGGAAAGCCTCTTTTAGCCATAACCATCGAGCTTCTTTACTTTTCTCTTTAGAGCCTCCAACCAGCTTTCTGGGGGTTCGGGATAGAGATCGAGTGAAGACTACAAATGATTGACCATCATGCTCACATTCATCTTCCATGTATTCTAAGTACCCAATGCTTTGAGTCGCCAGCTGAATCATCAAAAGACTCATCAGCATATCTTGAAGCTTTAAAAGCTTCATGAGAATCTTGATCTTCTAGTTCGTCATCTTCCTCAACTATTTCTACTGCTACGTTGAGAGGAGGAGCTTCAATGGCTAGCCTGGTGGGGGTAGCAATCAACCAATTCTTGTCTCTTGCAGGAGTAGCATTAGTATTGTTAAAATTCCGTCTAGGAATATCCCGATAAGGAATGTTGGTCACTTGTTGAGACATTTGTTTCTTCAAAGTGATCAAATCATTGGCCATCCTCTGAATCATAGGATCAGTAGTACTCTGAGAAGAACTCTAATTTTTAGGCTTAGATGACTCTCTTATGATCTTTCCGGCCAGAATGAGATCATCTTCTATTTCAGATGGTAATATCGTGATCGTGTAGCCAAATCGGAGATAACAGACCTTCTTAATAAGAAGCTCACATCGGGACTGAGCATTGATGAAGAAACACTTCTAATTTTTAAGAGTGGGAATGGCTAGATCTAGAATCTTACGAATCAGTTTGTTGAATTTGGCTATGAAGTCCTACATGGGTTCATAAGACTCCTTCTTCATATGCGTAAGTTGTGCTAACAAGGCATGAGAATCCTCAGCTAGTTTGAACCTTGCTTCAAATACGGATCTCATGGTAGCCAGATGGTAATGCATGCATTCGGAAGATGGTAAAACCATTCTGTTGCTACACCATGCAATGTTTCAATAAAGAGTCGAACAGAGACATCTTCATGAGCAACCCCAAGGATGCTACATGCGACAAAGAATGAAGCAATGTGTTCATCAGGGTGTTGTTTCCCATCACCGTTGAACTTAGGAATATTCTTACGAGATCCATGTGGTAGATCATGCAACGGTGGAGTTAGGGAAAGAGGACCAATAGCTGCACCCCAAGGCATAGGTTGTGTTGCCATCCTTCTAAATTAAGTGCACACAAGGGAATTTGAGTGTTAAACAAAAATAGTGCACGGCAGGTTGCAGAAGCTTCTTGTTCTTGAGGAACCTGAGTTCTTCGGATAGGTGAAGAAATTCTTGCTTGGCTAGATACAACATTGTTGGGGAAAGTCTGAAATTGTGTTGTTGTAGCAGATCAAAGAATGGATCAGTTTCACCCTCGGCTTGACCGAGTGAAGATCTTTCTAGCCAGCTTGAACCGGAAAATGGATCTTCTGAAAATAAGGCAAATATGGAGTCACCAGACACCAATAGGATAAGCTTAGTCTTATCAATCCGTATTCCCTAACAGAGTCACCAAAAACTGTTGGTTGGATATTTTTCAGGCCAAAATATGAGGTTCAACCACAATACATGGGATTAAATCCTCCTCGGAGATTTTGCATGTAAGAACAATCTCTCAAGATAGATGGATCCCACAACACGCTTTTAAAATAACATATGTTTCTATTCTTCAATGATTAAAAGAAAATACAAATTTTTTCTTCTTCTTCACAATATCTCTTAATATTTAAAAAGTATCTTCTAAAGAATGCACAGCATCCCTTATTTAAAATAAAAAGGGCAGAGAGAAAATAGGATAAATCCTAGAAAATAGTCTTTTAATGAGAGTCTTATTTTTCTTGACTCTCACGCAGGAGAACAAGTCAAAATTGGCATCCTATGTGATGAAACGGAAATGAAAAAGACATGTCAATCTCTGGAAGGAAATGACATGTAGCATTATGCTTATTCATTTTCCTCATCCTTGACTTCCTCCAAAGAAAGCCTACTTGTCTCAAAATTCTTGAAACTTCCGGATTATGCCCTACATTTCAGCTTCATCTAGCACACTAGAATAATCACTTAGAACCTTGCAAGTTTCCTGAGTGTCACTTGCATTACCAAGAAGTTTCTTCAATCTCTTATTGAGTTTTCTCAGTGATTCCAAAACATTCTCAATCTTTATGAACTTATCAATAATGGTCAGATCAAAGATGGAAGCTAGTTCTTGCTCAATTGATTCCTGGATTTGTTTATAGAAATCATCAGCAGGTAGGATAGTTACACCTTCATCCAACACTTTGGTGAAGATCTTGAACAACTCCTCTTCTATGTCACCAGTGGTGTTAATCAACTGATCTCTAGATTCCCTCAACTTGTTGCAAGCTTCACTGATAATCTTTATCTTGAATCTAATGGCTTTGGTTAGCTAGAAATGCTTATCCCCATGTGGAATGATTCCTTCTTCCACTAAGACCCGAGATGGAATTTGTTTCAACACATTGAGATCCTCAAAATTTAACTCGAGGTTCCTAGCTTCTTGTGAAAATTAATCATTCATTTTCTCACCATCCTTTTTCATCTCCACCAAGGACTTATAAACCTCCATTGTTTCATCAATGACTTTTCTTCCTTGAATGAATAACCTCTGAATCCATTCATCAACCGATCTCCACTTCTCATTGATCTTTTCAATAATAGGTGCGATGAGAAATTGAACTGATAGGAGTAGGATTAGAAGATGACGGTATTGGTAGAGAGGGCTTTGAGAGCTTGAGCAATACTTTTTCAACTGTTCAACTTTCTCCTTTAGCTCATCCCTGCTCACCTTTGTTTCTTTCAACTTCTGGAATAGCACGTTCATGGCATCATGTGCATCTTGTTGTGCTCCTTATGTTGTAACCATTCCCATATCAACCCTTGTAATCTAATAATCGATGAATCATTATATCCTCCTTGGTTTTAATTGTCGGAGTGGAAATCTTTGTAAACTTATGCCCTGAGGCATCCACTAAAACCCTTGAAACTTTTTTGGGTTTCTTGGCAGATTTGGTAGGAGAGGCCTTGAGTGAATTGAAGCCGAAGGGTGGTAGGGGAACTACCACCTTCCTCTTTCTTGGGGTCTGATCAACTAACCATTGAGGTACAATAGAAGGAGTTACCCCTATTGGAGGTGTTATGGTTACATCAGTAGGTGGAGGAAGGTTTATTTGTGGAGTGGTGATGACTGCAAGTGTGGTGATTGTGGGGATAGATGCGGGAAGGAAGGTGTGAAAGGAGGATGCATTTCAATGGCCATTTGAGGTCTAGTAGAGAGAGGTGAGAGGTCAGATAAGATGTTGGCCATGGATGATGAAAGTGGCATAGAAATATGGGATGAGGAAGGTTGGGAGAGAGGAGGTAAAGACTCCAAAGCTAAATCTTGAGAAGTAAGAGAAAGACTTACTTCCGACGAGAAATCAACAAAAGGAGAAATAAGAGGTTGACCAACCTCGACTTCTGAAAGAATTCCTCCTTGTTTAGGTGGAGGAGGTGAATCCAATATCTCAATTGTTTGTGTAGGAGTAGCAGATGATTCAGCCCCTTGCTTTTCTCCTTTTCTAACAAACTTAAATTTTATTTGCCTCTTGGTATGGATTTTATCCTTTTCCTTCTCTCCCTTGGAGGGTCTTGCTTCTAAAGTAGCCATTTCTGAAAACTTCTTTTCCTTATAACTCATTCCCTAAGAAATGAGACATGCCTTGGTACGAGATAAGAATCTGAGCAGGACCTTTCGGTGATAGAATATTTTTCAACAATGGACCAATCAATAGCCGAGAATCCAAGTTGGTCTCCATCTGACTGTTCATGCCTAGTGTCCAAAACACTCTCATTGTCCATGGTGCCTTCTGGGATAACGGACAGCTCTAATGCTTGAATTTCTTCGAGTGTCAGTCTGTTATTGTCTTTTCTTCGGATGGCAACTTCATCCCGAAGATCAACCCAGATGTCTTCTACATGGGGCACATGCAGATATAAGGTTCCATATGACATGAGGACTCCTCGGATGTCGAATTCTTCCCTGAACTTCATCTACTTCTTTAATTGGTCTTGAATCTCATGCACCACGTTCTTGGCGTTAACCACTGTAGAACATGTATAACTTCCAATGGAAATAGGGAAGGAGACAGTGGCCTTGTGCCTACTTTGTTGAACTTGTGGAAATCCAACAATTGTCTGACTAACTCCATAAGGATGAGTTTGTCACCTAGGAACCTGGGAAAATAGAAAGGGTTACCCTGGAACTTTACCACCCAAAGATAGGTGAACTTCTTGAATTGTAAAAATATGCAACCCCATTTTGACACCTCTTGCCCATGCCTCATCAGAAACTCTTCTTTTTCTTAGATCAGGATCTAACCTGTAAATATTTTCATAGAAGAAGGCATCGTTCACTCTTCTAAATTGGTCTTCAGACCCTTTTATTGTTAGCTGAGGGAAGTACCGATATATGTGTTCCATTTCTTGGTTTCCCTTTACATCTAACCCTAGGTAGTTTCTCATGCCTGCTGCTACATAGGTGATGTATGACATCATATAGAACTTGTCATTAGACAAGACCATTTTCATTTGGGAGTCTATCTCATCACTTATTGGAAATCCTGCTACAAGAGGGAGACCGCTACCAGCTTATTGACTTCATCCATGAATTCTGAGAAGAATCCTCAATTATTTTCTAGAAGTCTTCCATATCTATATTGTCGAGCTCTGTGTCCTAGATGTCATAATTGTAGCTTACATAAGAAGAAGACTCCATCTTTTGATACTTATACTTCATCTTTCCTAACTTATCTGACTTATCCTTAGATTGGCCAGGGTCCGACATGAGGAGTCTTGAAAATGCCTTGATGACTTCTAGAAGAGCAATCGGGTGTGAAAGCTTGTTGGACAAGTACATAGACCCACCACACTATTCAAGTTTTGAAACTTGCAAACCACCTTCAAAAACCCGACAGAATGGATTATATGTCATAAATTAGGCCATTTCAAACACCAATGGAAACCCAAACACTAGTGGAGTTTGGAGGATGTTGAGCACCTTGAGAAACCTGAAACACTAGTGAGGTGTATGTTAGAAGTTAGGGCATTTCACGCATCGACAAAAACTTGACACACTATGGATGTCGAGAGGATGTTGAGAAGTCTGGAAGATCCCGACATGTGGTGGCGAGCACCACCTGTGAAACCCGACACAAGATTTATAACACCTACAAAACCTGGAATCAATATATCAGGTTTTTGACATGCTAGAATATGAGAATTTCCCACCTTGTTCACTCATTGATTTTTAGATTCTTTTAAAATGAACAACTTATGTTAAAATAAGTAAATAACCAAGGAGTGAATTTCAAACAAAAACCCTACTGGGAAAAAGACAAGAACTAAGGAAAAAGACCCAAAACCCTAAACCAGTAATGGAAGAGGAAATGAAATGAAAACCCAAGCAAAACACCTCAAACATTACCCAAAAGCTTCAAAATGGAAAGAGGAGAATAATACCTACAACAAGTTCGACAAATGATCAAAGACGGACGACGTGTCGGCCGATCGAAGCTCAATCGGTCCGGAGGTGGAAGAAGCATACACAGAAATCCAACGTAGCAAAAACATACCGGAGGTAACAAATAACATGGAAAACCAACTATTTATAATACCCTCGCATTAATTATACCTCCCTTGACACATGTGCCAACTACCAGAAAACTGGACATTAATGACATGTCATCATGCTTGGAGCTTCTAAAAACTCAATACAAAGGATTTGGTTTAATTTGGGTTTTGGGTTTTTGAAAACATGAAGTATGACACATAAGATGTTGAGATGCTTCTAAGTCCTGAAATCCTTACACAAAGGCTTTGTTTGAGTTTCAGAGTTTCGGGAAACAAATTACACAAAACAAGCATTGAATAAAGCATGTTCCGATGTGTGGGAGTTCTGAAAACCTGACCCACTACTAAGACATTCAGGTTTCAGGTTTCAGGGAACATCAGACATGTAGCATGCATAAAACATGATTTCATGCAATGAAAATCCGAAAACCTGAAAATCTCCTTCAAAGGATAATTTTAAGAGATATGTCCAAAATTTTATACAGATTATCTCATTTTTAGCCTGGAATCACTAAAACGAGATAATAGCTAGCTCCAGTTGGGGAATTTCTTTGAAACATCAAAGGAAGAGAACTCATGTATCAAAAAGCTTTATCCATTGGGATATGGAGTCAGAAGAAGAAAAATGAAAAAAACAAACAAACAAAGACAAAAATAAAGCAAACACACAACAAGAAATAAATTATAATACAGTGCAAGAGAGCATCTTGCATTACTGATGGAACAACTTCAAATGTTGACCAATGAAAGGTAGAGGGAGTAACTCTCCATCAAGATATGATAGACAGAAGCTATTTTCACCGTTCAGCTGATGGATTTTGAAAGGACCTTTCCATAAAGAGTCAAACTTTCCATGCATCCCTTTCTGTTCCCTTCTCTTATCCCAAAGAAGTACTAGATCTCCAATCTGGAAATCACGTTGCTTTGATTTTTTGTCAAATATCTTTTTGACTTTGCTCACGATGATCCAAAATGCAATCCACCACCTTTCTCCATTCTTCTTCTAGCTTGACTAGGCACATCATCCTTTTCTCAATGGAACTTTGAAAAGTTTCATCCTCAATCGCTTTAGCCAATCATAAGGCTAAGCAATTCTATAGAAATAGGGATCTCAAAGATCAATTCCATATAATAACTAGAATGGGGACATTCCAATAGCTCACCTAGGAGTAATCCAATCTTCACATAATGCAACATATAATGCTTTGTGCCATGTCCTCGATTCTCATCAACCATCTTTCGATTATGGTCGCTGGTTCTTGTTTCTTGATTCAGCCTGACCATTACCTTAGGGGTAATAATCAGATGAATGAGCCAATGTGATCCCAAATCCATAACCAAATTCAATCACAACTCGTGTGATGATAAATTGGAAGCATTGTCAACAATAATCTTGTGAGGAATTCCGAATCTAATAATTATATTCTCCTTGAGAAAACTACACACGGCTTAAGAGGTTGCCTGCTTGATTGGCACAGCTTCCACCCACTTGGTGAAATAGTCTATGGAGGTGAGCACATAATTATGACCGACACTTGAGGAAAGATTTAGTACTCTAATGAAATCAATTCCCCATTGGTGCAAAGGTTCTTCAAGTATTCACGAGGCTTGAGGAAGAGTTGTTAGCTTAGGACGACCAATGAAATGTTGACAAGCTTCACACTTAGCCACCCATTCTGTTGAATCTCAAAAGAGAGTAGGCCAATAGTACCTAGCCCGTAAGATCTTGTAAGCCATCATGGAGGAAGATAAATTTCCTCCACATGCTATATTGTGGAAGGATTCTAGCAACCTTATTTGTTGAGACTTATCAACACAACGTAGGAATACACCATCAATACCCTTCTTGTATATACCATTATCCCAAAGAATGTATCTTGTGGACCTTAATTTAACTATCCTCTTTTCTTTTTGGCTTAAATGTGGGGACATTCTCTGTAGGTTAAGAAGAAAGCAATATCTGCATACCATTCATTGGTTGTGCTTACAAAAAGCACCATGGGCAATTCTAAAGAAGTACCTTCAGTTTCTTCACATTTTGTCTCAGACTTGTTTTCTACGCAATCAATTGGCACAAGCCTCTTCCTCGTACCAACTTGGTAGGTCTGATGTCCAAGTCATATTCTTGGACTTTGGCTATCCAGTTACCCCATTGACTACCCAACTCTTGTTGAGTCAAAATGGACTTAATTATAGTATCAGGAACGAGAACAAGAGTGTGAGAACTCAACACATAATACCTGAAATGCTTCACGCTCTCACCACTACATAAGCATGCTTTTCAATTTCTGACATATTCAATTTGTGTTCCTTTAGTGGGAAGCTCATGAAGGCAATGGGAGCTTTGATTCCTTCTTCGTTCTTCTACATTAGGACGGCTGATACTATATGTGTGGAAGCGTAACTGTACATGATGAAATCCTTCTTGAATTCTGTGCATACCAGAATAGGAGCATGAGAAATTTATCTTTTGAATTCTTTGAAATCAAGCTTCCCTTCAGTGCTCCATTGAAATGGAATTTTACCTTTCATCATCCCAAGGATATCATTGGTTTTAATGGCAAACTCAGTACAAATCTTCTTGAAAATTGACCTTTCCGAAAAAGGAATGCACCCTAGTTTTGCTTATAGGTAGGGTAAGGCTTTGGATGGCCTTAACCCACTCTGGGTTGATCTTGGTTCCTTCTTTAGTCATGATGTGACCCAGAAAATTTCCTTATGTTACTCCGAACATGGAATTTTTAGGATTTAATTAGATGTCTACACCTTAAGAGTACTGCTCCAGGTGATCATAATGATCACCTCGCTTCTTAGAGAAGATTATCAAGTCATCCAGATATACAACTATAACTTTTCCCATCAAATCTCTGAAAGCTAAGTCCATGGCTCTTTGAAATGTGGCTTCAGTGTTAATCAAACCAAAAGGCATCCTTCTATAAGAAAAGGTCCCCATGGGCTAATGAATTTTGTTTTATGTTGAACCTCGTAGACTACCTCGACCTAATTATACCACGAAAATTCGTCAAGCATGGATAGCATTTTTGATCCATTGATACTAACAATACTTGATCCATAATAGGCAATGGGTAATTGTCTTTCAATGAAGACTAATTAATGTTCTAGAAATCAACACAAATCTGAATCTCACCATTCTTCTTTCTAATGGGGACGATGTTAGCAACCCAAGTAGAATGATGGATTGGAAAGATAATCCTTGCATCTAACATCTTTTGAATTTCTGCAAGGATAGTCCCTGAGATCTTTGGGTTGTAATGCCTCTGCTTCTACCTATAGGGTTTGACATCAGGTTTCAAAGGAATGCTATGTTGCACATCCTTGGGCTTGAAAGACTTCAAATCCGCATAGGACCATGCCAAGACGTCCATATATCTCTTCAGGAGTGAAGTGAATTTTCCTTTCTCCTCAGGAGAGCAACATTTTCTAATGTTTACCATCCGTGGTTGGTCAATGAGCCCAAATTAAATTGACCACTTCGAAAAGGAAGCACCTTTAGTTTGTCTTTTATTCTGAACAAAATGGTCATGCTTGTCAAACAGACCTTCCAAAGAAACCAATCCTTTCAGAATCTTATTGCCTTTGAGATGGATGAATTCACCGTCAATTTCTTGATATGAATTCGAGACGAACTCACGGAAATCTGATTCTGATCCTTTAAAATAAAGTTCACTGAAATTATCATCTTTCTCAAGAAAAGACAATAATTATTGATCATCATTGAACACTTGTCAATGTGCTGAATTATTTGGAACACTCGGACGATACACAATCTCAATGGTATACGTGTCCTGTTTGAACTATGGGTGAGGAAGGAGAAGAGATGCAAACATGGCTAAGGAATCAGCTTTATCATTATAATCTCTCAAAACTTCCTTGATAGAAAAAGCATCAAAGCATTCTATGTTGTCCCACACCTTGTTCCTGTAATGCCTTAGGCGATCGTTTTCACCTGATAGATTCCCCTTACTTGATTCACAATCAATTCGGCATCTCCCTACACTTTGAGATTTTGGATTCCTTTTTTCCTTGCCATTTCTAATCCTAATAACAAATCTTTGTATTCGTCCATGTTATTAGAATTATCAAACTACAAACTTGAAGGTGGAGGGAAAAATATTGAAATCTGGAGATGTAAGAACCACACAAGCGCTTTGACTCGGTAGTTGAATAGCTTCCATCAAACTCGAGGGTCCAAACAAAGCATTAGGATCTTCTTCCTTGAATTCTATAGAAGGCACCTTAGATGTCATGAAATAATTACCCAAGCTCCGCATCCTTTATTTATAATAAAAAGAGTGGAGATGTCAATTATTTCATGAGGGCATTATCCTATAAGATGTCAATTATGAAATAATTACCCAAGTCTCTTCTTTAAAATGCATAAGCATCCCTTATTTATAATAAAAGAGTGGAGATAAAATAGGATAAATCCTATCAAATAGTCTATTAATGAGAGTCCTATTTTACTTGACTCTCATGTAGGAGAACAAGTAAAAATTGGCTTCCTATGTAATCTAAACGAAAATGAAAAAGACATGTAGCATTATGCTTATTCCGTTTCCTCATCTTTGTCTTCCTCCAACGAATCCACTTGTCTCAAAATTCTTAAAACTTCTAGATTATGCTCTACATTTCAGCTTCATCTAGTGCAATAGAATAATCACTTAGAACCTCACAAGTTTCCTGAGTGTCACTTGTATTACCATGAAGTTTCTTTAATCTCTTATTGAGTTCCTCGGTGATTCCAAAACATTCTCGATCTTTATGAACTTATCAATAATGGTTAAATCAAAGACGGAAGCGAGTTCATGCTCGAATGATTCCTTGATTTGTTTATAGAAATCATCAGTAGGTAGAATAGTTGTGCCTTCATCCAACACTTTGGGGAAGATCTTGAACAACTCCTCTTCTATGTTGTTGGTGGCATCAATCAACTGATCTCTAGATTCCCTCAACTTGCTGCAAGCTTCATTGAGAATCTTTATCTTGAATCTAATGGATTTTGTTAGTTGGAAATGGTTATCCCCATGTGAAATGATTCCTTCTTCCACTAAGACCCGAGATGGAATTTTTTTCAGCGCATTGAGAGCCTCCAAAGTTAACTCGAGGTTCCCGGCTTCCTGTGAAAATTCATCATTCATTTTTTCACCATCCTTTTTCATCTCCTCCAAGGACTTATAAACCTCCACTATGTCATTAATGACTTTTCTTCCTTGAAGGAGTAACCTCTGAATCCATTCATCAACCATTCTCCCCTTCTCATTGATCTTTTCAATAACAGGTACTGATGAGAAATCAAACTTGATAGGAGTAGGAGTAGAAGATGACGGTGTTAACTGAGAGGACTTTGAGAACTTGAGCAATACTTCTATTAACTATTAAAATTTCTCCTTTAGCTCATCCCTACTCACCTTTGTTTCCTTCAACTTCTGGCATAGCACGTTCATGGCATCCTGCACATCTTGTTGTGCTCCTTCTATTGTTACCTTTCCCAAATCAACCCTTGTAATCTGATAATAAGTAACCACTATATCCTCCTTAGTTTTTTCAGCCATGGGAGTGGCAATCTCTGTAAACTTATGCCCTGAGGCATCCACTGAAACCCTTGAAATTGTTTTGGGTTTCTTGGTAGATTTGGCAGGAGAGGCCTTGAGTGAACTAAAGTCGAAGGCTGGTAGGGGAACTACCACCTTCCTCTTTCTTGGGGTCTGATCAAGTAACCATTGAGGTACAGTAGAAGGAGTTTCCCCTATTAGAGGTGTTATGGTCACATCAGTAGGTGGAGGAAGGTTTATTTGTGGAGTGGTGATGACTACAAGTGTGGTGATCGTGGGGATAGATTCAGGGAATGAAGGTGTGGAAGGAGGAGGCATTTCAATGGCCATCTGAGGTCCAGTAGAGAGAGGTGAGATGTGGGAGAAGATGTTGGCCATGGCTAATGAAAGTGGTGTAGGAATATGAGATGATGAAGGTTGAGAGAGAGGAGGTAAATACTCTAAAGCCAAAGCTTGCGAAGCAAGAGAAAGACTTACTTCCGACGAGAAATCAACAAAAGGAGAAATAAGATAATGACCAACCTCGACTTCTAAAAGAATTCCTACTTGTTATGGTGGAGGAGGTGAATCCAATATCTCAACTATTTGTGTAGGAGTAGTAGATAATTTGGCCCCTTTATTTTCTCCTTTCTGAAAAACTTAAATTGTATTTGCCTCTTGGTAGGGCTTTTATCCTTTTACTTCTCTCCCTTGGAGGGTCCCACTTCTAAAGTAGCCATTTTTGAAAATTTGTTTTCCTTATAACTCATTCCCTAAGAAATGAGCCATGCCTTGGTACGGATAAGAATCTGAGTATCCCTTTCAGCGATAGAAGCTTTTTCATCAATGGACCAATCAATAGCTTAGAATTTGAGTTGGTCTCCATCTGACTATTCATACCTAATTTCCAAAACACTCTCATTGTCCATGGTGCCTTCTGGGATATCGGCCAGATCTAATGCTTGAATTTCTTCGAGCGTAAGTCTGCATATTTTCTTTTCTTCAAATGGAAACTTCATCCCGAATATCAACTCGATGTATATGCTTCTTCAATTTGTCTTGAAGCTCATGCACCACGTTCTTGGCCTTAACCAGTGTAGAACATGTGTACCTTCCAATGGAAATAGGGAAGGAGACAACGGCCTTGTGCTGCTTTGTTGGAACTTTTGGAAATCCAACAATTGTCTTACTTCATAAGGATGAGGTTGTCACACAGGGAACCTAGGGAAATAGAAAGGGTTACCCTAGAACTTTACCACCCAAAGATAGGTGAACTTATTGAATTGCAAAAAGATGCAACCCCATTTTGACACCTCTGCCCATGCCTCATCAGAAACTCTTCTTTTTCTCATATCAGGATCCAACCTACAAATATTTTCATAGAAGGTGTCATTCACTCTTCTAAATTGGTCTTCAGACCCTTTTATTGTTAGTTGAGGGAAGTACTGATATATGTGTTTCATTTCTCGGTTTCCCTTTGCATATAACCCTAGTTAGTTTCTCATGCTACCGCTTCTGCATAGGTAACGTATGACATCATATAGAACTTGCTGGTAGACAAGACCATTTTCATTTGGGAGTGTATCTCATCACTTATTAAGCTACTCAAATCAATCCCTTGGTCATTCTTCTTTATAACGACCATGAACTCGGTACATCTATCCTTGGAATTCGTTTGACTGCGGGAGTCCAAATAAGCGACTCGATAGGGTGATGATATCATTGACTTCAAGAATAAAATCACTTCTAGGAACCGACTTAGGAAACCTAGAAATAGCTGGTTTATCCTTGATCAAGAACTTCTTATTTACGTGCTTGATGCGATCTTCCTAATATTTGTCTCAAGCCTTTTGCCGATTTAAGGTTTAAATCAACATATTCCGTAAAGTTGTGCAACTTTAGGAGTTGATCAAGTAATATCCATCAAATTTCACTATAGACTCTTCTATTTGATTTCTCACTAAGTGGGAGGCTGAGTCGTAGTGGGAAGCACAACCATAATGAATTCGGGCATTGAGTTCATAATAGAAATCTGTTGCAAGAGGGAAATCGTTGTCGGCTATTGACTTCATCCATGAATTCTGAGAATAATCATCAATTCTTTTCTAGAAGTCTTCCATATCTATATTGTCAAGTTTTGTGTCCCAGATGTCATAATTACAGCTTACATAAGAAGAAGACTCCATCTTCTTATACTTATACTTCATCTTCCCTGACTTATCTAGATTGGGTGGGGTCCGACATGAGGAGTCTTGAAAATGCCTTGATGACTTCTGGAAAATCAATCGGGTGTGAGAGCTTATTGGACAAGTGCATAGACCCACCACACTATTCGGGTTTTGAAACTTGTAAACCACCTTTGGAAACCCGGCTGATCAGTGTATTGTATGTTGGAAATTAGGTCGTGTCAAACACCAATGGAAACCCGAAACACTTGGCGAGAGTTTGGAGGATGTCGAGCACCTTGAGAAACCTAAAACACTGGCAAGGTGTATGTTGGAAGTTAGGGCATGTCATGCATCGACGAAAACCCGACACACTGTGGAAGTCATAGGATGTTGATCAAGTGGAAGATCCCAACACGGCAACTTGATAGGTGTCGAGACATGAGATGTGTACAACACCCTACAAAACCTGAAATCAATATATCGGTTTCTAACATGTCAGAATATGAGAATTTCCCACCTTTTTCACTTATTGATTTTTAGATTCTTTTGAAATCTACAACTTATGTAAAAATAAGTAAATAACCAAGGAGTGAATTTCAAACAAAAACCCTATTGGGAAAAAGACAAGAACCAAGGAAAAGACCCAAAACCCTAAACCAGTAATGGAAGAGGAAATGAAATGAAAACCCAAACAAAACACCTCAAAAATAACCCCAAAAAGCTTCAAAATGGAAAGAGGAGAAGAATACCTTCAACAAGTTTGAAAAATGATCAAATACGGATGGTGCAATCGACCAAGAAGCTCAATCAGGTCTGGAGGTGGAAGAAGCATACACAAAAATCCAACGCAAAGCAAAAACATACCAGGTAACAAATGACATGGAAAACCAACTATTTATAATACCCTAACATTAATTACACCTCGCTTGACACGTGTGCCAACTACCAGAAAACTAGACATTAATGACATGTCATCATGCTTGGAGCTTCAAAACTTGATACAAAGGATTTGGTTTAATTCGGGTTTCGGGTTTTGGAAAACATGAAGCATGACGCATGAGATGTTGAGATGCTTCTAAGTCCCAAAATCCCAACACAAAGGCTTTGTTTGAGTTTTGGGTTTTGGGAAACAAATGACACGAAACATGCATTGAATAAAGCATCTTCGATGTATGGGAGTTTTGAAAACTGACACACCACTAAGACAATCGGGTTTCAAGTTTTGGGAACATCAGACATGTAGCATGCATAAAACATGCTTTCATGCAATGAAAACCTGAAAATCTCCTTCAAAGGAGAATTTTAAGAGATATGTCCAAAATTTTCTATGGTTATCTCATTTTTAGTTGGAATCACTAAAACGAGATAATAAGCCTTCCTATTTGATTTCATGTGTCTAAACCGAGAACATTAACCTCCACACCCATGTCTATCATAATATTGCTCAGAAGCCACCCATTTTGTACTGCATTCAAGGTAATCTCCTTATCATAATCAATGGTATGAGGGGGAAGGTTAGCGTGCAAGACCTGTCGCTCATGCTCTTCTCTAGCACGAGGTAATTTTTCTCGTAACCATTCCCCTAGTAGAGGGATTATATTCTCCTACCTCAACATTTTCATATTTCCTTGACTTCATCTAGATCCTTTTCTGGAGCCTCATCGCTCTTCCTTTTCTCTAATTGCCTCGACTTCTCTTTCGGGCACTAGATCTCTCCTTGTAGGCTTTGAATCACATCCATGGTTTCTTGATAAACCTCTTTCTAATGAGTAGGGTTTGGATACTTTCCATGCATCACCTATTCTCTAGTAACCAATGGTATTTTCTTGGTTGTTTCTCTTATGCGCGCAACCTCGCTCGTTTGCGTTGTTACTAGAAAGGTTCTAACTCTATCTAACGCAACAACCCTTGGCATCCACTATAAGTTAGCCTTCTTCATGCTTACCATCCTTACTCCTTTATCCTTCCATTTTTGTTAGCTCATGTGTTCAAATAACTCTAGGTACTCCTCATACTTGTGTTTCTTTCCACACCAAGAGCATTATAACAGATCAAGGAATTCACACTTATAGTGCTTTGTAGACCCACAATGGTAACAAGTTCCACATAAGAACTCACTTCTTCCACCTCTATGGTTACCACAACATCTAAATCCTCTGCAAAAGCCTCTTCGTAAGCTCCTCCATCCGTGCACCATTCATAATGGTGATCATTATGCTTGGAACTATTTGTAATGTCACTCTAGTGCACACCAATATTAATGGAATCATGTATCTAGTTGGTCAATCTTCAATATTTGGTGTCATGATTATTAGAGGTACAAATTTTGCAATAACAAGACACATTCTTACAGATCACACGTTTTAGTAGAGGAAAGCTACTTGCATCATGGTCTTTATGGAAAATTTCACAGTCTACCATCACGGCACGAACCGATCTTCACGGAAAATTTTCCTTCATATGCCCCTCTATTTCACATTTCATGCACCATAGTCCACTGTGAGTCTCATGTGGTGAGTTCACGAGATAATTTCTCCATCTTATTTTCCATGGAATCTATCTCGGGCTTCAAGAAATGGACTAACTCCAATGTTCATGCTTCCGTAAGACTCGGCGCACAGGCAGCCTCTAAGGCCTCGTGCGGATCTATGAAATTTTTATGCAAAAGTGCTCTCCTGAAGGGCATTATTAATCCTCTAATAAACCATTGAGCATGATGAGAAGGATGGATATTATAATATAGTTTTGACAAGAGAGTATTAAAACGTGCATCATACTCTCGCACACTCTCTCGTCATCCCTTTCTAAATTTCTTTCAACGCATCCGATGCTCTTTTATTCAAACTTAGAAATATGGAATTCTACCAAGAATGCATCATGTAGCATAGTGTAATCCACCATCGTCTAGTGTGGGCCATATTTCTAGTACCAACTATGTCCACACCCTTACAAAGTGGTCACAAAATGAGTTACTTTCCTTTTGGGGAAATTATTCCCTTCACGCGTCATAGTAGCTCACACTTATGTACATGTCCTATGGCATCCTCAACACCATTGTAATCTGATAAGTGTAGCGACATTTAAAAGAATACTTGCTGAGGTGGTTGATGTCCTTGTCCGCCTACTCTAGAACCTTGATTCCCTTCAATTTTACCACCACCACCATATCCACTTGGCCCACCAGCTCATGTTCCTCCCCGACCCTCTAAATCCACCATGTCCATTAGTTCCTACTCTACCCGATCCACCAAATCCTCCTCCCACAAAGGGTAAGGGTCCTAAAGAGGTTGCACTTTGTGTCCCTATTGTTGTGCTAAACTACATGCCAATAGTCTATGATATTGTACCACTCCCAAATGTGTGTCTGCACCACTCCTAGATGCGATAATCAAATTATTTGTGCCCGTACCTTGTCAGAGGTTGTTCTAGACAATATACCCCAAACAAAGGAAATGATTGTGCAGCCATATATGTACTAAAAAAATGTAGCTCTTATGCACCGTCAAATCACCAACACAAATACCAACCGGGTTAGTAATATTTTCCTCAAGAACTAAAAGACTAAGCATAAGGGTCTGGTTGTTGTCTAGATCAAGATGTGGGCCTATGGCTTTCCTCCTTCACATGACAAGCTCTCTCTAGAAGCCAAATGGGTTTCTCTTTCATGCTTACCAAGATGGGGTAGCACATACTACTCAAGTCCCACATCCTCCGCACGGACCTCAAACCCTTCCCATGCAACATCTGTCTCCATATATCCATCACTCCTACAACTTTATGTTGTCTATCTATCTCCCTTTCATGAGCTTAATTGTACTTGAGCCACCTTTCCTCTCTTTCTCTTTCAGCTGCAAGGTCCTTCATCTTCCTCCACCCTAGCTTCCTCACCCTAGCACCTAGCAAAGTTTTAGCTAGCCATAGGGAATGATTCTAAACTCAGTGTAATAATTAGGATCTTTATAGCTAGAGGGATATCATGCAAGAATGATCCCCTTGGCTCCTTTAAGAATGTAAACTCAACAACTTCTGGACAAGAGTACATAGAGATTACATATTCTAATGTGTAGCTATTCAACACCCTACTTCACTAGTGATCAACAAAGATGGGTCCAAGTCGGATCAGCGTCATGCAGCCTCTGATACTCATCTTGGGTCCATATACGAGGTCTATAATACCGGCTTGACCTGGATGCATACACCGAGATCCATTCATACAACTCCACCGAAAAAAACAAAAGAATGTCTCATATAGCTCGGGGTACATGTGTTCTTCTACCCATTTACGTGCATAAAAATCAAATCCAGCTTTAAACCTATGAGTGAACTCATCCTCCATGCTTTTAAACCATGCTTCGACACTATCCAAGTTCAAGCACTCAGTCATCACACCTCATTCTCATAACAACTTCAAAAGAGGTCCCAGAAATAGAACTAAGATGTACTCATTTTTATAACATTAATACTTCTAACCCCAAGCATGCCACCTATCACTCGGCGGGTGTTGGGAACTCACCCGATGCATGCGAGGGCACCAAACCCTTCCTTTATGTGAGTTTTGTAGATGGTTTTTCCATTCATGGAGGATCGATTACAGTGTGTGTGTGTGTGTGTGTGTGTGTGTGTGTGTGTGTGTGTGTGTGTGTGTGTGTGTGTGTGTGTGTATGTGTTTGTGTTTGTGTGTGTGCATCTTTTTAAAAGAATAAGATGAACTAGTAGATCTTTATACCCATACATCTAAAAGAATGGAAATAAGCATAATATGAAACACAAGGAACCAGATCCGAGTCATGACATGCGGAAATAACATGAGGGTTTGCACCCATGATCAATTCATATAGAATAGATCCACATATATATTGATTTAAGAAGTTTTAATATCCACATTACATTCAAAAGGGTCATGACAGACCAAATACAGTGAATGACAGAGATTCAGCCCATACATCATGTTCTAATCATAGATCCTAGCTATGTTTTCCCCATTATAACCCATTACAAACCCAACCATCTATGTTGATGCTTGATAACATTATTACAACCTCCTTGATGATGACCCTAAACCCTAGGACCTCCGAACACTTTCTGCAACACTTCGTTCACCCATTTCCTCCTATTCGTTCTCTATACATCTCTATCTCTCTCAATGTCTCTATATATATTTCTAGCCCAAACATTCCTTTAAATAGGATCAGCTTCCACCACCATGACCTCTCCAAGGGAAGATCTCATGCCAAGTGTCCAAGTAATCCTCCATAGGCAAGTGCTAAAATCCTTTTGCAAACCTTTCCACTAACTGTAATCATGCCTCTGATAATATTCCCTATATGGAATATCATTTTCTTAGCCTCTAAGATTCCAGGTTGGCACCTTATCCACTCATCACACCTAGTCAAATCCTCACGTTTTTCCTCAAGTGCCTTTAAAACTTCAAATATGGCTAAGTTCTTTAAACCCTTGTTCTTCCTCCCACACACACCACTGGATTTACTAAAATCCTCCTTAAACCCCGTCTGTGCACTTTCCTCTAAGCACCCTTCCATTTTATTGTTCCTATGCATGTGTGCCTCTTAGTACTCAGCCAATGTTTTGGGGTCCAACAGTATTGCATAGTTCGATGAGAAGGCATGTGCTTATCATGATCCTATGAAAACAAATAAGGTCAACATTGGGACAGATACAAAACCTAAAGAGGTCGTTATTGGTGACTATTGAGTACGGACAAGAGGTGGAAAATATTATTAAGCTACTACGTGAATTCCATGACTTATTTTTACAAGGCTATCACAAGTTGAAGGGAGTGAATCCCTCTCTACGAAATATAAGGATCAAGTTAAAGGAAGGTGCAAGCCTGGTTAGGAAAAGGCCTTACAAGATGAATCCTAATTTGTGCGTTAAAGTCAAGGAAGAGATTGATAAGATGTTGAAATATGGAATCATTTAGCCTATTGAGGAGTCAAATTGGGTTAGACCCATGGTGATAAGCATAAATAAAGATGGTGATACGAATTTTTGTGTATTATAGAGATTTGAATTCTCCTATTTCATAAATCCTTTTCCCACACCACATTGCGAGGAGATCTTAGAAGTTGTTGCAGGGCACAAGATTTAATATTTCACCGATGGATTCTCTAGTTATCAAGTGTGGATTGATAAAGAAGACCAAGAAAATAAAACTTTCACCACCGAGTGGGAAATTTTACATACAGAGTAATGCCTTTTGGGTTGAAAAATGCATATAGTGTTTTTGTTCATTGTTGTACAAGAATTTTAAGACTTTATACGAAGTTTTTATAGGTTTATTTAGATGATTGGAATGTGTATGGGCTGGTAAAGGATCACTATGAAAACTTGAGACTCATGCTTAAGACATATAAGTGGTTAAGAATCTCCTTGAATATTAAGAAGTGTGTCTTTGCTACACACTTTGGAACTTTGTTGGAACACATTATATACAAAGAAGACTTATTGGTAGATCCTGCTAAGGTCATAATTATTTTGGGCTTAGAAGAGCCTACCACTAAGAGTGAGTGTGAAGGTTCTTAGGACATACAGTTTATTATAAAAAGTTCATTAAGGGATATGTTGATATTTTCACACCTCTAGAATTTTTGTTGAGGAGTAAGGGAATGTTTCATTGGGATGAGACACATGAGATAACATTTGAGACATTGAAGGAAATACTCACTTATTTTCCCATTCTGTGCTTTCCTTCTTGGGATAAGTTGTTGTATGTACATTTTGATGCCTCTAGTGTGGCCATTGGTATAGTGTTAACACAATATGGTGATAGGATTGTTGATCATCCTATTTGTTTCGTGAGCGGAATTTGACCCCAACCGAGAAGAATTATACAACTACAGAGTGCGGAGTGTTTTCCATGATTTTTTTGTTGTAAAATTTTTGAAAATACTTGGTGGCAACTCCATTTATATTTTATATAGATTACATGCCTCTTAAGTACTTAGTTAATAATATCACTTCACAAGGGCATATATTTTGGTGGATTCTCTTGTTTCAGTAATTTAATTTTACTGTGGTGGTAAATCCGCAAAAGAGTAATTCTGGACCAGATCATGTGTCAATAATTAACTCAGGTGAGGATGCACAGAGCATTGAGGACACATTATCGGTGTATAATTGTTCGATTGAACTGTGTGCCCTCTAATTTAGAAGACAATGTTATCTTTTTGCATACTAGTGTGGCGCCTGAAGGGATAAAGAGCTTAGAGAAGAAATAACTTGCATTACGCGTTGTACCCTATATGTTGGTTAGTGGAGATTTATAAAAATTAGGTCGTGATGAAATTTTTCACTAGTGTGTACTTGAGCATGAGTGCAAATCTATAATGGAGGAATCTCATGGTATAATTGCAATAAATGTTACCGCGTGCAAAATTTTGCTAGCCGGCCATTGGTGGGAAACACTATATAAGGATTGTAAAGAGTATTCCATGGCATGTGATCATTGTCAACAAATTTGGAAGCTTTGGGCATAGAGATGAGATTCCCTTGATGCCTATTATGAGTGCAGAACCTTTTGAGAAATGGGCGATTGAATTTTTAGAACCTATTTCCCCACTTGCGCGAAGGAATGGGTTGCGTTATATTATTACATGTATAGATTATTTGACTCATTGGGCGAAAGCATTTCCTACAAAGGATTAAATGGCATCTACATAGTAAGGTTCTTAAGGGAAAACATTATCGGTAGGTATTAATGTCCATTGAGCTTGACAAGTGATAGGGGTACTCATTTTTGAATGAGACTATCATAATATTATTGGCGGAATTTATGGTGACGCATCTCAAGAAAAATCCCTATCACCCACATGCTAATGGAACTATTGAGGCTTTCAATAAGATATTGGAACATAAATTGACTAAGATTTGTGATGTTGGAAGAAAATACTTTGGGATGATAAAGTCTTTATTGTACTTTGGGCCTATAGGAAAACTTACAAATGTTTGAACAAAGCCACACCCTTTCAATTGGTGTTTGGCACAAAGGTTGTTTTACCCATGGAATTTATGTTACCCTCCTGTGTATTGCATCTAGGAGGACTAGATGATGAACAAGAACTTAAAGAGTGTATAGATAAACTAATGCAATTGGATGAGAGGTGTGCCATCATACGTTAGAGCATGAAGATAAAAAATTCTAGGCGTATGAGGCATAACATGATAGGCACATTAAGAATCAGCAATTTGAAGTTGAATGAGATGATTCTTTGTTATGACTCCAAGTTTTTGTGCCACCACAGGGAAATTAAAGGTGCATTCATTGGGACCATATGTGGTGACGTATATACTTGATTCGGGCGTTTTTCATTTACATGTGCTTTGGATGGAACATGATTTCCCAGTTATTTTAACGGGAGTAGGCTGAAGCCCAACTATAAATAAGTCTTCTTGGTGTTTGTAATAAGGCAATGGTGTCATTTAGATTAGGTTTCCCTTTAATGTATTTCCTTTACATGTGTTTCCTTAATTTTTTTATTCTTTGTCAATTTAGTTTAGTGTTTTGGTGTAATAAAGTGTGCTTGTGTGCCAATGGTGACTATTATCTAGTGAATTCATGTGTAGAGGACCGTGCATACTTTTAGTGTGGGGTAGAGCAGATACATGATAAATGGGCCATGATTGAATGATATTTGGAGGATGGGTATGCATAGAATAAATATGGTGTAGGTGCTTGAGGTAAAGGTGTGGATTAAGGAAAATTTCTCATAAATGAAGACCATGCGTAGATGGATGGATGCATAGTGTAACGTGAGGTAGGAAGCAACATGGGAAACTACTTAGTGTGAGGCATAGTGGATAGGTACTCTGGTGCATAAAGGGGTGCAAGAGGAGGTATTTATCCAAGAAGTATGTGCATGCCAAAATGTTATGACTAGGGCGTGGAAAAATCAGTGAAAATCACATAAAAAGTAAATAAGGCGTAATAAATGTTGAGTACAGTGGTTGGTGAGGAGCAATCAATGCTGGGAAATTTGAAAAAATTATATAAGGAGGGGTAGCGATATCATTTTTACCTTGAATTTTGAAGTGAATTGTTTGAGAGATTTTAAGAGTGAGTTGTGAATGGTAGTGCATGAAAGAGTGAATAAAGACATCGAACCAGGGAGATTTGTGCATGAAATTTTTTAGAGCTCCATTAAAGAGAATGTTTGAGCAAGGAAAAGTAGTGCAGGAATAAAATATGTGAGTTAGGGTTTGAGGAGAAGATAGGGAATGCAAGTTTTAAGTTACAGAGCTCAAATTTACTACAAGAAAAAAATTATCACCACACTGGCACCAAAGGAAGCACTGGAGCAACCAAGAGGGGTAGAAAGAAATTATAAGTGGAAGTAGAGATGGAGGACACTCCCGAAAGAAAATTTTTAGAAATACAATACCTATAAGGAGTTATAATGGGATTGGATTAGGAATCCCATATCAAACATAGTAAAGTAAGTGACTACAATCATCGAACCAAGGATAACAGGGATGATTTGGATAAACAATTGGTAGTGAAAATAGATTTGAGGACGAGAGAACGAAATTTCCATCTATGATGATGTCGGTCAGAATTTTTGGTGGGTATTGGAGTCATGCAGCAATATGAGTTGTCATACTTTGGGAAACCCGAGAAATTTTATCAATGGTTGATGTCCAATGTGCATGAGGACTTCTTATGTTTTTAGGGAAGCAAATGTGACTTACTTTGCACCCTTGGTTGGGAAGTAAACAGAGTTGAGGAGTTTGGGACAGAGATTGATAGTGATCTCAAGGATGATGAGGCCGTAGAAGCAACTTTTTCTACACTAGCTTATGAAAAAGGAGGGTGTACAATGGATATTGTCAGGCTAGAAAAATACCCCTGTGATTTAGGTAACAATGCACCTCCTCACCAATTTTAATAACCAGGAGCATTAGAGCCGGGTAAACAAGAGATGGCCCCATATAGCCAAGAAAATGATAAAGGGATTCATGTATAGCTTTTCATCTTTCATTATTGATAACCATATTGAAGATGTGCACCATGGGGATAAGATAAGTTTTGGTGCTATTTTATTGTCTCTTGTGTTTGTGGAAATTGGGGTGCCCGTTGGGCATAAAGAGAATATTTGGTAGTTTCTTGAAGAGAAAAAGTCCCTTATAGATAGGTTTTCAAAATATACATGTGATGGATCCATGAGTGGTCCTTATAAGCAAAGGCTAGAACTTTGGTACAAGCACCTGCATGAGGATTTTGAACATGAATGGAGAATACCCAAGGACCTCCCTTTAGTATTAGATAAGAAGGCACAGTTTATTATATATCAACATTTTTGTATAGGAAAATTTGGGATGAAGGATGGAAAGTGAATCCCCTAGTGCAAAATGCCTTATGTATTCACCACACATTATTTTCAAGCATCATTGCATAGATTTTAAAACCCACATAGATTGGTATTAGATGCAAATAAGGTAGACCATGATTACCATACACTGCAAAAGAAATATGTATACCTTGGTACATCTGCTTATATAGAGAAGATGATCTTGGATGATATAAGCATTAACTCAATAAGTATGGAAGATGGGAATATTGGCGTGGTTAAGGTATACCTCAACCTTAAGCCCAAGTTATAAAATGGAAAATATATTGAAAATTAGTTCAATCTTTCTAAACTACCCAAGGGAAAACACATGGTGGGTACACTGCAAGATGAAGATCCCATAGTATCAGAATAAGAAGAAGAGTTGAAGGAAGACAGTGGTGGCCTAGACCATGGCTCATGGAGGTAGAAAATAGTTGGAGTAAAGAGAATGTGTGAGGAAAATCCTCCCACATAGGAAGAAGAGGAAGTCGAGAGGAGGATACAAGAACATATGATATAAGGGCGGATGTTGGAGGTGCTTTGAGGAGAAAACATTCAAGAGGGTGTAGAGAAGAACAAAGATCCTAGTACAAGTGCGAGCACGGGCCCTTCACAACCCAAAATCCTAAGACTGTCCCACCAAGATTGTGCCACAAAAGAAGAAATGATGGAGGTATATAAAAATATAGTGTGAGGAGGAGTTGGATGAAAGCGTGAATATAGAGGCAAAACCACATGTCATTGAGTTACATGTAGAAGAGCCTCAAGAGGAAGAGGTGAAATATGATACATAAATCTTCAAGGAGAGTGAAGATGTAGATGAAGAGGAAGAGAAAGATAAGGGAAAACTTTCTGATGATCCCAAGAATGAATAAATAGGCATTGTAGGGGAAGGCCTGACTTTGGGAGAAGGGGTGCACGTTTCTAAGGGAAGGCACTCAAGGAGAGATAAGGGGGAGATGTATCAAACTCCCATAGCTGGGTATATTAATGATCCCACACGAGATCATTTGTGCCAAGTTTAAAAGCATGGAGCTGAGGAACTTTATGGATGAGAGCTTATGGACCACAAGTGGCCAACTTGCGCACTGGAATAAAATCTCTTGGAGCATACAGAATCATACGATGAGATTGAATTTGATATAAAATAATATGCATGTATTAAGAGGAAAATGAAGAAGAAAACCCAAGTCACACATTAGACCATTAGGCCCACATAGTTTCTTGATGAACATGCAAGTGATGCCTTGAAATAAATAACGGTGAAGTGACACACAAGAATATAGATAAATCGATCACACTAATAAATCTCTTTGGAAGATAATAAGAGCCTAAAATAAATAGTGAAGTGGTTGTCTAAGTGACATATTAAGGATAAAGAGAAATAGAAGAACATTCTATATTTTACGACAGAATTGGGAAGGATATTATAGATGTGCATCCGGATGTTGATGAAGACTTAATGGACCTATCAATCCCTCTGCACTTCTTACGAGATTGTGTTTACTTATTGATAAATAAGTAGTTAAGTGCACCGTGTGCAACCACGAGAGATGGTGCACAAAAAGAGGAAGATATTGTAACACCGAAGGAAAGAGCCAAGGCTATAATAGCGATTTGAATCATTGGGTATGAATCTTTACTTCAAACACTAAGGGATGAAATGAATAAGCAAGACTTAACATTAAATATGTATGCAGAACTGTGGAAATCATTAAGACAAGGACGTTGGCCAAGGAAAATGAGGTTCTTTTTGTGAATAATGATGAAATGCTTGGGTGCAAGAGAGGCTGACATTGTTAGCGAAAAAGTGTGATGTGCCCACAAAGAGCTCGGGACCCTCAAAAAGAAAGATAAAGGAGATTGGGAAACTTATAGCCCAACGTATGGATGTAATGGATGGGATGATCTCAAGTCTAGCGAACGTTCTTAGGGTGCTACAGAATGAGGGTGAGAATATGACCTTGGATGAGATGGAAGGAGTACTTGCAGACATCCCTGAAAAGACAAATAAGGTGCTTAGTGATTGGAATGAGTTAGAGGTAGAAATTAAGAGTGAGTACCTTGAGTTACTTCTTCCTTTAGAGGAATAAAGTTCCCAGACTCTTTTTGGTATATGTTCATTCATTATGTATAGAAATTATTTTATTCCTTATTCTTTATTTTTAGAGAGATAATACATGATTACCCATTTCTAGTGGCATAAATTAAGCTAGTGTGGGGTAATGTTGGCTAGATAGATTTATGTCTAAGTGCTAGAGGAGCATGAGAATAAGGCACACATGAAGCATACGCATAGGTGCAAATAGAATATCAATGGATACAAGGCATGTCGAGGAAATTTAGGGTTCAAGATTTAGACATTTTTACATGCACATGCTAAGAATGGATTGATTTTTGAACACGCTTTGATAGAAGACCGGAAGACATGCCAAGTTATTTTGAAACCAAGTAGAAGCTGAAGAGTCATGCAAATTTTGTGTTAATAAAAGGACTATGTCTAGATTTAATTATATGTAATCTATTATTAGGTGAAGCTTACATGCTTACTTATTTTCTTTTGTAGCGGCGCATGGCTATTTTGAGCATGCACCTATTTTGAGAGTGTGTGAGTAGTTAATGGAATGTCCCCACTACCTATATATGTGTATTTATTTGCATGGTTTATGGGATATCATGTGTGGTGGATGTAACAAAGTTATGTTGTTGGTGTACTTGCATGCATGACTTTGTGATGGCTATTATGATGTATTCAACTATTGGTTTTGCTATGACTTAATATAATGTATCATTGTAGATGGTTACTGTTTATTGACATATTTATTATTGTTTATTGCATGGTAAATCTGATCTTGATCCTTGTTTGATTCATTATGCACTATGGTTGTGATCTATTTCATGTTATGATTTACCTTTAATTACTTGTTATGGATATAAAATACTTTTATGAACATACTAACACCTTGACAATATGGTATAAAAAGAGGGACCTAGTACCTTTGCACATTTTGGGTGAGCGCTCAAATATTTCTAAGTGATGTGCGAGTGCATATAGGGTTTTGAGTAAGAAAACAAACTACAAACAGGTAACAATTAATTTTCACATTAAAACGATTAATTATTTTTGAATGCAATAATAATAGTAATTCGGGAGGATCCTTGGGTGGAAGATGTTTCCCTCAATTTGAGTAGTCCTTGGAGTGAACTTTGGCATTTCTACTCTGATGAGAAAGGAGATCTTGTGTGTAATTATTAGGATGATGAATGCAAATGGTCTCGTATCCTTCCCCATCCTTTCTTTCATGGGGATTTCCAACCTTTTCATGAGTTAAATAGGAAACTAAGGGATCTCCATATCCCTCCTAAAAGTTGAAAGGATGAGCTTATTTAGATACTCATTGATACTGGGGATTATGAGGTTAAATTTAGATATTTGACAAGCTTTGATCATCTGCACTCAAATATCATTTGGAGAAAGCTTTGGAATAAACGTCTTATCCCAAAGATCAAGTTTTTTTTTTGGGAAGTCATCAAAGGTAAGGTCCTTACTATAGATCATCTCGGAAAGAAAGGGAATGATCATTATTAACAGATGTGGGTTGTGTAAGGACAATGAATAAACTATTAGGCATTTATTTCTAGAATGTCCCTTCTCTTTTCAAGTCTTTGTTGTGATCCTAGGTATCTTCAATGTGCAAAGTGGCTCCTTCCGAGAGACATGGCTCTCTTACATGAGCAATGGAACTTCAATTTTTAGAATGAAACGGTTAAAAAAATGTGGAAAATGTCTTTGCCTCATATCTTGTGGGGAATCTAGATTGAACATAAAAATAGTATTTTCGGGAACAAATTGGTCAACTCGAGCGAGTGTCGACAAAGTGATACGAGATCTTAAGGATAACTTGGGATCCTTAAATCTAAACAGTCAAAGTGTTTCCGAAGTGGAAATGGACTTGATTAGGAACTTAGAGGTTGATTTAAGTCCAAACTCTTTATCAAATGGATCAAACGCCGAATGGCACCACAAGCTAAACTTCGACGGGTCGGCCCATGTAAATGACAAAGTGGCTGGTGGAGGGGGTCTTGTTCGTGACCATAGTATTTTTGTATTTGCGCCTATACGGGGCCCATAGGTAATCAATAAAACAATGTTGCTTTGAGGCCAAAGACATTATTTGGGGTGTTAGGTTTTGTCATGACTTAGGATTTAAAAATATGATTATTGAGGGTGACTCGGTGTGTGTCATTAATGCTCTCAAGGATAGTAGAAAATTTGGTTGGAAGCTTAATAATTTTATTATGGAGGCATGTGTCATCCTTGCTTCATTTGAACAAGTGGTCATTCAACACTCTTATCAGGCGGGGAACAAACCGGTAGATGCAATGGTGATAAAGGTGTTATCATGGTGGATTTGGATTGGGACACATAATCCTTGGGGTCGGGTGAACAATCTCATTAATGATGATGCAATGTAGGAGGAAGGGTTATGATGACACCCCTAGTTCGCATGCTTGGGCTTACGAAAGGAATTTCCTTTTTTGGAAAACCAACCTTGTCAATTTCACTTGTTTCTTTGATCAGTGTATCTCTTAGCTCTACAAAGGTTTTCTTTACGTAGGTTTTATAGGGGTGCTAGGTGAGAATGGACCCCTCCACTTTTCTCCATTTAAAAATGACATGGGTCTATGGAAAGTTATGTACAAAGGGGGTTTTACCAAGTTCATTCGATGGCTCAAAGGTAATGACCCTATCCTGTCTTTTGAATTTGCTGCTTCCTGGAAGGATGGTAGTTTTGATTTTCATGGGGTTCATATTGATGTTTCTCGGAAGAAATTTCTTAGGTTACTAGGTTAAAAATGGAGGGCATCAAAAATTTTAAAGACAAAACCAAGAAAAAACATGAAATTACTACTTTCTTTGAGGTTGGGGAAAAATCATTGCTTATAACGATGGTATTTCTCACACTTGCTTGCACGATAAGTGGGCGATGTCTTCCTGGTTATCATTAAGTACTTGACCATTGAAGGAAATTTCAAAAAAAAATTACCCATCATCTATATATTCTCAATCTTTTCCTTCAGGATCGACAATGAGCCTTTCTTATTTTCTCTATCACTATCATTGCTCTCAACCATCGACGATTTTAAGAAGGATAAGATGGATATCCCCCTCCCCCAGGGTCTCATCCTTCTCATGGTTCAAATAGGTATCCGTAAATTTGGATGAAAATTCTACCAAAAGGGCTTAGGAACTTGCTGAATGGGAGACTATCATTATGAGGGTGAAGACCACTAATGACACCATTATCACAATCAACAAAAACCTCATACAAGAGCTGAAATACTGCCATAAAATAATTTATTCTAAGAATAAAACCATCAGGGGTATCCAAGCTGATTTCATTATGAAAGAGAAAATGATTTATATTAGGATCGGAGTTAGTGCGAGGGAGGGAAAAATAAGATGAAGTTGATGTCGAGCTCTTCGGCGGAGGACTCGGATCTTTGGAGATAGCTCAGGCATGGTTGCTAACTCCAATCAAAGTAATGAATAGATGGATGAGCGGTCGAAACCTAGACTAAGAACAAGGTTGTCAATCATCCGAAAAGGTTTGTTATCAAGGTGGTGGTAGGAGGGATGGTAGTATGAGTACCGAGATATCATAGTAGGGCCACAGTGAACTAATTGGGTACATGTTGCTGACTTATTTTGTTAGGTTTTATTTTTGTCTTTGTCCCTTTGGGATCTCAAAAACTTTGTTATAATTTACAAACTCTTGTAGTTTGGCCCGTTTGTGTGGGGGCCTATTGTCAAGTGTTTTTGACTCTACCTTCATGGACTTGTTTTTTTTTTTGTCTTTGAAAACTTTCTCCTCTATGTATGGGGTTTTTTAGTCCTCATTTAAAACTAAATTTTTTTATCTTATCTAAAAAAATAGTAATTTTATCTTTTGCAGAGAAGAATTATGGCTGGAATATCTCATAAGGAGGTTATTTCTCAGGGCAAATCCTCTCGCGAGGCCTCTAGCAATTCCGATATGGATTTAGCATAATCAACCCCAATACAATTTTCTCATCAAAAAGACCTAGGGGGTCGATAGATCCACCACTCCTATCTTCTATGTCATCACACTTCTCTACGGTATAAACTTTACTATTTATAATAATTAATTAAGCTACTAGGAGGAACCATAAACAAGCTATATGTTATGTAAGTGGTACAGTATTTTAATATTTCTACATTTTCATAAAGTTCCGAGTTTGATAGTCTAGATCAAACTCATTCTCTGTGTAAAGATTGAATGGTCATGTCACTTTGAGCATGCAAGGTAATGTATAATTAATAATATTTAGCATCTTTTGTTTACTTATAAATATTTTATTTAGTATTTACAAGGGTATAATGATTAGTTTTATAATACATTGTAGTTTTCTTCTTGCAATGAATAGACCTTCACAATATATTCCAAAAAGGCCTCTAGTACCACCAACGCATATTGTACAAATGACAAGAAAATTTACATGCAAGAATATAAGGTTTCCTACGAGACTCTACAAGAACACATAATCCAATAACCTCTTAATTTCCTAGTTTTTCACTAGGTTGTGTCTTGATACAAGCGACACCTAGATTTTGAACTAGATCAAGCTCGACAGTTGAGTTTTGGGATTTGATAGTGGTGACGTAGAGAAGGGTAACTATTTTGACACACATGGTATGATACAATCTACTCCACCTCCTCATCCACAAGTGCAACAACATGTATAGGAAATAATTGACTCTCCTCCACCAAATAAAATTCCACTCATAGATGATCAAAAGATGAATTTTTCCTTCAAAATATGATATTAGATAATATAGGGGCCACAATTTTGGAAGTTGTTATGTCTGATGTGGAATTAGTGCACGCTTGGTAGAGAAGGGACAAAACATTTATCAAAGAAATAAATACCTGATACCATAATCACACTCAAAGGCGTTCATTTTCACTTCCATGGAGAGCCTACCAAAGAAGGCTTGACATTTTTCTAAACAAATCTCGGTTGGGCACATTTTTTATAATAATGATTATGATGTTGATGTTTGGTACATAATGTTAAACAAGTTGGAGAATCTTAATCTGAAGCCCAAACATACTACAATAAATGGGCTAGAGAAAAAAGTAATGTTTTAATTGCAAATGTAGAAAAAGAGAAAGTTGTGGTAGGTCATCTTTTACATGCAAAATCGTGATATTATGAGCATTGCAATAAATTATTAAGACTTATCTAATAGACTAATACATTTTTATTTCTATTTTGTAAAAAATATGAAAATTTAAAGAAAGAAGTAGCTGTATTTGATGCACATTTGAAGAATGCCTGCAAAATATTGAATGCATTTATACAGTTGAAGGAAAAAATTGTATTATTAAATAAACAAAATAATACATTGAAAAGGATAATCAAGGAGCATAAGATGGATCCAAAATATTACTGAAGGAAAATACAGATGTTGATCCATCACTTTTTTCATCAGGAGATGTTGCGAGGGAGGAGTAGAATATTCTTCAAAATATCAATACCGCACGGAGGATTTTAGACATCAAGATTTTTAGCAAAGGGAACTATACAAACTAAGAAAAATTTGCCTCTTGTGCAAGAAAAATATCAAGCTTCCCCTGCAACATAAAATTGAAAAAAGTAGTTAGTTTCACCATGTGATAGGTGTGTTGTACATATTCTGACACTAGTATAGGAATTAAAAGATAGTGGCCAACTAATTTTTTTCTTTTTTATTCCATGTGGCAGACATAAGGACAACTATGATTCAAAATCATAGGTAAAAAGAGGATTCCCTCATAATGTGTTCTTATATGACAGAACTTTCCTAAGAAGATTTGAAAACCATTGACAACCCACCATTTTGTAATTGTATTGGCCAAAAATGCTTTATGAAAACATGTATGTCTTCATAAAGTAATCTACCTCTTGATAGAATGAATACAAGACTAATTTTTAATTGGAACTATATTTACTGTTGTATTGCATTTATTGAAATTTTTCAACAATTTAATATGCAAACTTGTAATTGGATTTCTGCTTATTGTGAATGTTTTTTATGTTACTATTTGGAGATGTAAATAGTAAAGCATGGTTTAAGATACTTAGTTTGTGTTTGTTTGAAAATATTTACATTTCATGCAGATGTAAAACATTAATCGATAATCACACAGATGGATCCAAATAAATCAGTCTTTATTTCAATAATAAAACAAAATATAAAAAATGAATTTGTTACAAGTAAAAATAGAGTCTATTAAGACCAATTGATTATCATTAATGAATATGAAATATATCAATATATCAAATCATTAGCAATAGCATCAATAATGTATAAAATACATTATAATTCTAGCAATTGAAATAGATCCTGGAGCATCCCATTCATTTGTGTCCTAGAATTCAACTGAATTGGAAGTATGTTTGGTGGATATTTTTGGATTCCCAAGATTAGTTAGAATGTTGACTCCTCTTCTTTCTATGAGTGAATTCCATAATGCAAGTGCTCTCTCATAAGGAAAATTTCCATAGAGTAATTGGATACATACAATCTCAAGACAATTTCTAAATTCTATCCAATTTGTTTCAAACTTTTGAATTTACAAAGGACAATGCATTGAATACCCTCTCATCTTTGATAGAACCCAAAATCATTGTTTGAAAAATTTCATATAGCTGAATATACTCACTCAAATCCTCTCACAAAATACTACTTGAATAAATCTTCTTCCAAAGTCTTCTAATGGAACCATTTTCATTTGGCTTATCCAAAACCAAAATTGCTCTAGCATAGTGGTAGCAAAATCTTGTGACTAAGAACTAAGTAACTTTTTTGTAAAATACCTTCAACAAAAACTTTGTTTATCTCTTCACGCTTACAAAAATGGTCCATTATACTAGTCATGTATTTGATAAATAAATTACTTATGGATGTTTGAAGTGTGCCTCCAACTATATTCCAAAATTGTGGATTCACAACTCCCATTGCTTTCAAACAATTATCATTTTTGAATCTTTCACGGATCTTTGTAGATAAAGATTGAGAAATATTTTTCAATTTATTTTGAGTGTCAGATAATAATATTTCAAATAAATTATGTTTCACTCTTACTTCTTCCATCTCTAACCCAACCAAATCTACTCTTTTCTAAAAATATGAAGTGGTATCTCTTTCCCATGTGTTGTTATACAAAGGTATTATGGATATTGAATTTTAAGAAGAAAAATGATTCTTAAGGTCTGTTAATGCATTCCAGCTTTCAAAAACAGGACCTTAAAACTTTCATTTGACAAATATAAACTATCTAAACTCAAACACACACGTTTTATTAGTCTTATGAAGTTTGTTATGTAGATGCAACACTCTTGCATATGCTTCATCAAAACATTTATCTCCTTCAACATTGAAAAAAACCACATAGTGTAAGTAAAGTTTCAATGTCTATTAGACAATATAATAGATCTTTAGCTTTATCTACATCCATGCAGTATTTATACATAAAACTTGTCAATGAAGGATATTCTTCAAATATTCTACAAGCAGGTTCATACATTGAAATCCATCTGGTATATACATATTTGAGAATATTTTTCCCATCTGTCAATTCAATTTTAAATTTCTAAAATTTTAAAAATCTCTTTTGACTGCTATAATAATATGCATGCAAATCACGGATCAGTTCCTCCACTTTGGCAACACTTTCAAATGTGCTCACAATTTTATAGGCCAAATTCATTATGCGAGTCATGCAATGAATTGAAATCATATAGGGGAAAAATTTGTATGCAGCAGTCGTATGTAAAGACCATATTTTCCCCCTACATTACAACTTTTACACCATAGTTCTAACACAAAATAACTTCATTGCAATGGAAAAATTATCCATACCTACAATATCTTTCAAACTTGACACCACCAATTTATAAATGTTTTTAGAATTACAATTTTCACTCATTTTATGAATTGCTAAGAGATGGGGATTTCTTACTTCATTTACAAATGTGTATACATGAATACAAACCCATGAAGTATTGTCCACTGCTGTAACCTCATCAATTGAAAGGGAAATAAATTTTCATTTTTAATAGACTCTTTTAGATCCTCCTTTTCCACCAGAGAAAGACATTTTGCAATTTCCCAACCACTAGTATTTGACCAATGTGATTGAGGAACATTTTGTAAGCCAATAACCTAATACAAAATTTTATTTTCTAAGAAATCTGAAATGGGTCTTCCCTTTTTCAATATATGGAATACAATAGAAAATTGAATACTTTTGGCATGCATTTCAGTCTCCATAGCTTTGCTCAATTTTGCTACAATTGTGCCACCTTTTTCATTTAGATTTTTCAAACGTTTTTGTTCTTTTTCATATTCTTCTACGTATTTTACATGTAAACAGTCTTTTACATTTTTCCATTTATGAGATCTTACTATGCTCCCATCCTTTTTCTTTTGGGAAATATATATTTTCCACAGTGTTTTTCAATGGTGTCTAGTTTGAGTTGCATTGTGTGATCTTTCCCTTATTTCCAACTACATATTTTACATCGACATTGAGTTGGAATATCATTACCATTTTTGGCTCCATAGGTTCAATAAAAGGATATTTGGTTGCCCAATTGAAACTTGAAAGTCCTTCCTATTTTCCACTTTTCCTCTTTCTTCTTATAGATTTATTTTATTTTATTCGACTTCAACTTGTTCATTTGGGTTCTTAGCAGGAATATCTTGATCCTCGTATCTCCTTTTTCTAGAAACAAACATTGTAGTATAAGCTTCCTCTATTGTTGGTGTTGGATGATAATTTTATGAATCTTCTTCTAGTTTGATGTCATCAAGGGAACAAATTTTTCATCAACATATAAAGGATCATCGACATCTAGAAATGAATTAGTTTGTGAAGGTGTTTGAGAAATGTCTACATATAAAAAGTGTTACAAAATAGTATTAATTATTTATATTATTAATACCAATAAATAAACATAAAACAAGAGTGCAAAGAGTATATGAAACAAAATATGAAAAAATAATAATAAAATTTTGGAAATTAGTAGATAATACATACCTTTTCAAGAGATCTAGACAAAACCTTCATTTTTTATGAGTTTCCAAAATAGCCAATGTCTTGGTACTCTTTTTTGAAGTGGCAAAGTAACCTTCTTACCCTACTTTCTAGAATTTATGGATATATCCCCAAACAAGGACAAACGATCTTGGGGTCTAACAAATAAGCCGGAAGGCTAAGGGAGATTACTGATTGGATGGCTCACCTTTGGCTGGATTGAGATTGGATGGTTTGTATTTGGGCAGCTTGTAGTTGGATGGCTTGTAGTTGGATGCCTTGTAGTTAAATGGCTTGTTGTTGGACGACTTATGGTTGGACAGCTTACAATTAGATGCATTGTTGGAAAGTTTACGATTAGACACTTGGTGATTGGATGGATTGGGGTTGGATGGATTACAATTAGATGGCTTACGATTATACGGATTCTTGTTGTATGCAGATTCGGGTTGGGCGGTAAAAAGCTTGTAGTCTAACTGGTAGAGGTTAGATGGGTTGATGTTTGACTTTAACATAAAAGATTGCAAAAAGTTTGGACGGATGTATATGTATTATATAACTACCTAGGTGTTATGTATAGTAGTAAAATTAGGTGAATATGTGCACAAAGGTTGATCCGAAAAGTTGGTGAATTACATGTATAAGTTCATTTATATGTGTAAATACAATGAAAAATGACCCATACTAAGGACATGTTGGCTGAAATTTCTAGCAAATTAGGTGGAAGATGACTTTAGCTAAAAAATTTCTATTTCCAATTTCCAAAAACCTAAATATTCACAAGTTTACAAAAATTCACCTCTAAACTTTTCCTGTAATATATCATTCCCTCTAACCTATCAAAAATGGTAGAAGGTCATTCCTTCAATGCACTAACTATTATGTTATCCTTGGTGGAATCCTCTGACAAACATGAGTTTGAAAGTATCCTTTTTAATGCCTTAAATCTCATGAATCTACCCGTGATATCCAAGAAGTCCATAACAACATTTATGGTAGACACTTTACCAATATTTTTGTGGCCAAGCGCATTCTTTTCTTGAGATATTACTAGCCCTCTCTCAAATAATATTGTTATGACTATGTCAATAAATGCATTAAATGCCGTAGTACTCCAATATTATCTCGCATTCCTATCCAAGCTTTACAGACTAGCTTAGGACCTTTAGTCCTTTTCACAATGGGGCCTTGATCTCATTGACAACATCAATCCACACTCGTCCTAGCATCACCACTCTATCATCACTACCACTAAATATTTCACCAAAGGGTGGAATCCATTCCACTCACCTCCACTAAAGCTAACCAAATCATGAACTTCATCCATCAACACATCATTTTTTGTTTTGGAATTCCTCACAAAATCATCATGGATAATGGAAATTCCTTTAGAAACAAAGATCTTAAAAGGATTGGTGATTCTTTCAATATTAAGCTTAGCTTCTCTTCTATATATTACCCCCAAGCTAATGGCGAGAAAAGCAATTAACAAAACCTTTAATATTATTTCCATGACTATTAAAAGATCAAGTCGTAATCAGCATCTTCATCTCCCCTTCTCCCTTTTGTCATATTGGAGTAACATCTCGCACCTCTATGGGCTTTACTCATTTCTCTCTTGTCTATTGATTAGAATTCATTCTTCCTCTTGAAGTCCAAATACCATCCTTGTGCATTTGTCTTCATGACTTCATCTCTGAAAAATATATTATCAAGATCATTTAGCACAACTCGATTTTTATACAAACATTACCTTCTCACTCTTAAGAATCATCAAGTCTCATGCAAAAGAACATCAAACATGCTTATAAAAACATCTAAAAGAGCGTGAATTTAATATTGGTGACCTTTTCCTTTAAAAACATCAAAACATCACTACTCTAGAAAGGAGCCAATGTGGAATTTTTTCTCCCAACTGGATTAGACATTAGATTATCATGCATAAGTACAGGTCTGGAGCCTATCATTTGGCTTATCTAAATGGTAAACTAGAAACAAAACCTCTTAACACATTACACTTGTGACCTTTCTATTGTTAGCATGCCTACCAATGTTAACTTAGTCATCTCTATGATCATGCCTCCATAATTTTCCTTTACCATATTTTATTATAATGATTTGGAATTATGTGGTCTACCGACACTTTCATATATGTGACCTTGAATATGGGCACCATGGATTTTCCCATAGCATATTCTTTATAGATAGGTTCTTCCTTCTTGGTGAGAAATTTGCAATCATTACCTTCATCACCCTTTTATATACCTACTAGAACCACATTAACGGTACACAAGTGTCACTTGTACCTCTTCTCATCCCCTCCTAAGTGGTCTACTTAGCTATACCCAACTCTTCCATAAAAATTCAAAACTACCGAATGCTCATATTAAAACAAGTGTTCTCTTATCCAAAAACATTCTACTCCTTGAAAGACAATTGTTCATCTAAAGAAAATGTCAAAAGTATAGACTTTTCCCTCGAAGGACAACTATCTCTTCCATCTAAAAAGTAAAATCCCATAGTAAAAATAAAAATGTAGACCACTCCCTAAAAGGATAGCTACCATATTATATCATGGTAGTGAAGGATTTTTGCATTGATTATCCTTATAGATATATATATATATATATATATATATATATATATATATATATATATATATATATATATATTCAAAATTAGAAGCATAAAATTCAAAACTAAGCATCCTAAAAAAGCTTCCCGCATCAATCATCTTTCTCACCTATAGAAAAAAATTCTACATTGATCATTTTCACCATATTTCTTGAGTCAGGGCATATTCTTAGAACAACCACCTAAAGAGAACATATCTCCCTAAGTATGAGTTATATATACAACCCTTTGTCATATCGACCTTAGGTCTATAAGCTCATCATCCACATTTTTCTCATGATCTTAAGAATTACTATCATTGGTTGTGTTAACACTTGTTATCGATTGCAAGTGCATTACTTTATTCAATTCCTTTTCATGTTTACCCTCAATCCGAGTTTGAAGCATTGATCCTACGTGCACTTCTTACTATGATGAAGTTTCGTCTTCATATTTTGGGTCACCCTATTGAGTTCATGATTTATCCAATATGTTATCTTACCTTGTCCAATATTATTAAAACTATCTTGTCTAATCTTGTCCAATATATCATTTTATTTCATCTTAAGCCCACCTTTGTGGCCATCTTTGTGTTCCCTCTAGAGGCACCATATCTCATCTTAATTCCACCTGTATGGCCATATTTTTGTTTCCTATCGAGGCACCATATCTCATCTTAATCCCATCGTTGTGGCCATATTTTATTTTTTGTCCCTCAAGATGCATATTTTCGATTCATTTTCTATGAAGAATATCACATAGCTTGCCCCAAAACCTTGTAAGAAATTTTTCTTGGCCATCCTCACATTTTTACATGTATTTTGATGTATTTATTTGACCCGTCAGTCCCACGAATTGCACATCAATTTGAGTGTATTCCCATTGGATTCCCTCCATCTCACATTGGTTTTCTCGACTCACGAGTCCGTAGGACATTTTCATTCTCCATTGAGGCCATACTTTGTTCCCTGTCAAGTAATTAATAAAATCACTGCCATATTTTTTATTTTTTATTTTTTATCCTCCTTTTCTGGGGTCATCATGCTTTGTCATCTCTTTTTCCCAAGATTCCACACCCTCCCTTTCTCATCTATTTCTTTCAAACTCATGATTTATTCCCTTTGTGTCATCGATCCCTAGTTTGAGGGAGAACACCTCATCAACCATCTTTCCCTCTTCTCGTTTTTGTCTCATGATTTCCTACTCAAACCAATTGAAAAAAGGGGCAAATTTAGACACCAAATTTTGGTATTATTACCCTGCATTTTCTCTCTTTCATCGTGATCACCCATTAAAATTTCCCTTCCCTCCAAAATCATATTTTATCCATCTTATTATTATTTCCCATCTTAATCATCCCATTATTTTATCCTCCCTAAATCATTCCTAATTAATTCTAATTTATTTATCTTCCCTAAACTTCCTATTTTTCATCCTTGGGCTCTCATTTAATGATTTTACCCACTTATGGCATTTTTTTACTATTTTCCACCTCCACCCTACCAATTTATCCACTATAGGTGAACCTAATTCACCCATATAAACTAAAACCCTAATCCTACCTCATATGGGCTCATTTTCTCGAGCCTCTTACCCTTCCACTGCCCAAATGGATGGCTCTTCGTAGTCGTCGATGACCTACACGGGTCAATTTTTACCCTATAAATTTGACCTTACCCCTCCTTCTTAAGGGATGAAACTTTGAATATTTCCAAAGTTTGTGTAATCTTTTTTTCATCTTTTACATGTCCTTATAGCCACCATCATTATTTTGGAGCCTTCTTAGAGATATTGTGTTCATCTTGGGAATTTGAAGTCTTTTTCTCTCTTGCATGCTTAGGTATACCATTTACACCTTTGAAACTATCGTTATCATATTTTACAGGGTTCTACACCATCATAGAGCCTTGTCCCTACATTCAACCATCTCTACCATCACTTGTAGACTATCTTTTTCAATTGTTTTCATCCATTAAGCCCTAGATTAGTCATAGTCGTCAACGACCCTACTTGGTCATTGTCGACATAACCCACTTTCATCTTCTTTTCGGTCACTCATCTTGTCATCTCTCTAAACTCTATATTCCCAAATCCCTTAACTCCTCAAATCTTGTCATTTTATCTTTTTGTCACCTCATATGTTTTTTTTTCACTTTTGGTCACAACAAATCCATCCTAGTCATCGTCAACCGATCAATATTTGTTGAATCAATCATCATTTTCCAAAATTTTCTTGCATCCTTTTGAATATATCTAGATCTAGACTATGTTGCATCATTCTTCCTTTAGCTTAAATACATTTCCATCTCAAATCAATGTTAGATCCAGGTTTGAGGAGAATTTGTAGGCTTGTTTTTCTACATTTCTTCTCATTCTACCTTGATCACTATCAAGCATACTCTATAGCATTGGGTCATCATAGACCCCGGCCATTTGATGTCCCCAAGTTAGAGCCATTTTTTTCATACTAAATGTCTAGCATGTAAAATTAAAAAAATTGTCATGAAAACTAATCCCACCATTTGAACACCTCTCTCCTCGTCATTTTTAACCCTTCATCTTGTCAACCTATTAACCCACATAGTCCCTTCGGGTATGTGGCATCATCATTATGGCTAAGCGTAAAGTGATAACATGGTTTTCAAGTGTGTCTCATGGGTAGAGGAGGTGGATCTAGGTTGATTTCATGGTAAGACTAAGCTTTGAGGTGGAGAAATACTCTTTGAAGCACTAAATTGGCTATTTTTAACCATTTTGAAACATAAATACATCCTCTAGAAGATGATAGAAAATACTCAACTCATATGGGATTTTTTCGGAAGAGAAATGATGTGATTTTTATCTCTCGAAGTACACCCTTATAGAGGGTTGGCAGATTTGGAAAACTTTGGTTCCCCTCACTTATGTAGATACAATTGAGACACCTCGAGGGTTATGAGTATCCCTATTATGAGGTGAATTTTTGGGATTACAAGGTCGGTTCCTTCTTTAGATGTATCCTAAACTAAAATTGTGGGGTTTAAGGGTAAAAAGATGGCTAAAACTGAAATTAAATGGGGTGATACACCAAAATTATTGAGGGCTTGACTAAGAAACATGCACAATATACTTGAGAATAAGTTGAATAAGACATGATCTAATGGTTTTCAGCTAATCTCAAGGAAAAACTATTTTGTTGAGGGATTGATCAAAACAACACAATAGATAATTACACACTACAACTAGCATAAAATACCATTTGCAGCAAGGTAAATAACATAAGAAAGCTTAATTTATTTAGGTAAAATAATTGACAATAATTACTATCAAAACACATATTACAAATAATTGGAAAGGCAATAATTAGTTCTCATTCAAGGGCAAATCTAGAAAAAAACATGCTTCAAAGCTCGGTCCTCTAAAATTCTTCCATTGTGCCCTACTAATGCACATAATAAATAGCAAAATTATTCACCCACACCCCCTAAAAATAGACTCAAGTCTAACTCATACTTGCATGATATTGTTAGCCTCCATGTAATGCCTTCTCCATGGTTGATATCCTTGCTTGCTTCTATAACTGAAGTTGCAAATGTTGATAAATGATTCTTGTTTTGAAGACGATGTACTCTTTAGAACTGAGTGATCATGTTTGTTGTAGATGATATGTTTTATCTTCTAAAATTAGATACAATCATACTATGGAAATTCTGAATTGATATTGAAGTATTTCATATACTCTTTATGTTGAACTTTGAAATACATTTTGTATACTGGTGAAGGAAATAAATTCAGTCTTATAAGAATATGCCAATTCATTGCCTAATTTACAATATTAAACTTCTTCTCCGGTCTATTTCATTGCTAATTCAGGAATAACCATACCTTGGATCAATTACAGTGATCCAAGGCATGTCTATGATTACTATGATGTTTTGATCATTTTGTTAAGCTTGGTCAGCATATTCTTTACTTCGATGTTTTCGTACTTAGGCTCACATTTCGGGGATCACTAGGGCATCCTGTAGAATCTTAAGGATGCATCCTTCTATGTGATCTAATTACCTTGTTTTGATAAAATTACTTAAGGTAATGTCTTTTGATTTTTGTATGGAACCTAAATAATCTAAATGCATTTGATTATTTACTTTACCCTTAACCTAAGTTAAGGTGAATATATTTTTAAAGGATATTAATTCCTAAAGTTATTATCCTAAGTCTTTTAATATTAAATTTTTCTTAAGCTATAATGGGAATTTTCTAAGGTCCTAAGCTATGGTTATATCTAATGCTAAGGAAGCCTAACCTAGGTGGCATCGAACTAACCTAAGGGAGACCATGGTTGGCTTGGATGGAAAGTTAGGAGAATGGGTGGTGGCACCATTCCAAAGGCGTACTGGGAGATTTAAATGAACCATTAAATGTTTGGTTACCGCCAATTTTGGCCGAGACATGGGTTATGAATAAATGTGCTAAAAAAATAACATTGTTAAGCTTGGTTAAATGAAGTTTTAACAGTTAGTTGTAACTAACAATGGGATGGCATTGGCAAGAATTTCGGGGCCACCGTTAGTCTAGTTGGCATTAATGAACCTTGAACCTTGCAAAAAATTGCCTAGGAATTGACAAGATGGGTTTGGTGGAAAAGGGATGGTTTGGTTTTACTATGCATTCGGATTTTTCGAGCTCTATGGCTCTGCATGTATTATTTTCATTTTTTGAACTATCAGTTCAATTACATTACAAATTAAATATTTTTATTGCATGGCGGAAATAATGGAAAAAATGTATTGTGGAAACTATACGAAATATGGAGTAATTTTCAAAGGAATCAATTGGAGTTTTCGGTGAAGATCTTTCAATGGAATCTTCGCAAAAAATCTTGAAGCATGGAAAAGAAATCGGGGCATTACCGGGCATGATATGCTCTGTCTCTTTAAGATTTCTTTCTTTTTTAACAATTTCATAAAAATAACTCTACTCTATGTTAAATCGTCTTTGATATTTGGTTTTGTGTTTCGTGTATTGTTTGTTTTTTCTTTATTTTGTGGGTTTCATGAAATTTATGGTTTCTTGTAGATAGAAACAAATCTATGGTATGAAGTCTATTATACTTGATATTAGGTTTTGAAAAGCTTGGAAAAATGGTTGTGATTGCAAAATATTAAACTGTAAATGATTATTTAAGTGGATATTGTGTTATCTTTGCTTTTGATAGATATATCTCCTTGTATTTGCAATATTTTGGTGTTAAAAATATCGCGAGGTTGAGGTCAAAGTCATCTCGGGATTGTGATATCGATTTAGTTTGTTGAGAAAATGGATGTCCACAAGATAGACATTGTCTTAAATTTTTAATTCCTAAATTAGGCTCTTGTTTCGGTTCGTTGGTCATTCATTAATGGATTTAATTTGTGACTTATCTTTTTGTTATTAATTTGTGACTTTTCTATTGAGTGACTAATCACAACAAATAATTGCACACTAAAACTAGTAGAAAATACCAATTTGCAACAAGGTAAATAGTATAAGCAAACTTAATTGATTTAGGAAAATATTTCACAATAATTACTATCAAAACACACCACTGCAAATAAATTGCAAAAAGGAAATAACTTGTTCTAATTCAAGGGCAATCTAGAAAAAATATTCTTCAAAGCACTCATTACCTCAAAATTCCTGCCTTGTGCCTTGCTAGTGCACACAATAAATAGAAAAAATATTCACCCACCCCCCTAAAAATAAACTCAAGTCTAACTCATACTTGCATGATATTATTAGCCTCCATCATGAATAAATAAAAGGATAAAATAAACATGTTGTTACATGAGGCAAAAATATCCTTTTAATTTCCAAGATTACAATCTCAATCAAAATGGTGTTACTCTTTTAATTCATTGCATAATGTGTATGGTCCTCTTGGAAATATTAAGGTATTGTTAGTGCGAAATCACAGCACCCCCAAATGAGTGGTGGATCTACTTTTCTAAGGTAGGGTCATTTGGTGTGATTTGCATAACATGGGACCATCTCTCAAGTTGTGGGACTTACGGACTTGAGATGGTCCTCCAAAAAAAGTCGGCTTCTTCTTCCTGATCCTAATGCTAAACTACTCCTAATGCAAAAATGATGTCTAACTACACCTATCCTAACAATTCCAAGGAGACAAGGAGAGAGAAAGTGCATAAAGAGGGAAATCCTACACTAACAAGGTGATAGCACCAAGAAAAGGGAAGTGTTGATCATCTATCAAAATGGCCATGAAATGAAGGGAGGTGAGGTGAGCAATGGAGAG
This sequence comes from Taxus wallichiana var. yunnanensis, assembly GCA_018340775.1. Classification (NCBI taxonomy): domain Eukaryota; kingdom Viridiplantae; phylum Streptophyta; class Pinopsida; order Cupressales; family Taxaceae; genus Taxus; species Taxus wallichiana. Next base: position 573,302,808 of record CM031242.1, read on the forward strand.
GATGGACAATAGCATCATAGACCAAATGTTAGATTCACACAGAACTCCATTTCTGATCCCCATGAACACAGCTCCCAGATCTACAAATGAAATGTCCAAAACATGCATGGAATACTCCAGAATGATGAGAGGTAAGAAGATGCAATGAAAACAAGTGAAGGATGGACAAACGCATCACAAAAATGAGTTTTATTGCTTCATAAATTTACACAGAGCATCATACACAAGAAAGAGGCAAAAATGCCATTTACAGAGTAGGGGAGGAGGTTCAGACTCCATTTTCAACCCTAGGGAAGAAAAGAAGAGGGGAGGCAGAGAAGAAGAATGAACAACAACTTTTACAATGAATCTTGCCCCTGTATTTATAGAATCGATCTGAGAGAAGAAAAAGGGAGAGAGAAGCGGGAAAACATGGGTCAAAGCTCAACCACCGCTGTTAATGCCTCTGATGAAATCTGCCCCCCAAATTTGTCTTTACCACGTCAATCCTTGGTTTGGCACTTTGAAGGAAGAGGACATGGTGGAAACAGATTGAATCTGATCTGGTTGTTGAGACAGATGGATCCTGCATTGAAGGCCTAAAGACATTTCTCCATTTTCTTTACCTAACCTCCTCAAAAACAAAGTCTCAGACCTCCATTGTGTGGGTGAGGCCGAGATCTTTCCAATGGTGTCAGATTCGCAATATTTCAAGCCCTGAGTTGAAAGATATGCCCCTTCAAAGTTTGTATCGGATCCGTATGAATGGACGGGAAAACTGTTTGAAAATGGGTCCCCCTCTTTAATATGGGACACATGGCACCCTTTGGTTGGCTGGGGAGATGCACTCCAACTTTTTCCTTTATGCCTTTTGAACGAAAGGCAAACTTTCACTTCTTTCCCCGACTCCCCGCCTTGGCTTTGACTCGGGTCTAAATGCTGAATTTTTCCTGGGCGGAGTTGTGGGCCATTTTACAAATTTTACCCCCTTTCCTCTGGGACACGCATCAGTATGGCACTTGCAAAAGAATATCTTTTCTATTTTCCCCTTGAAATAGCATCCTTAGGACACTTGGCAGCTTCCACCGGCCTGTTAATGTTTTGACAATTCAACTAACTCTGCCCCTTTGAGAACACATGGAAGCACCGTGCATGTTTGCAAATCCACCCAAAGCTTACCTTTGGAGGAGCATCAGTTGACACTTGTTGTCCTCCACCGCTTTGTGGACTTTTCAACATTATTTCTTACTTTTTATACTTTGGGATACGTGGCGAGCTTGCACTCATTTGGGTCTCCGCCTTTAGGCCCGACTCTTGAAATGCGCCGGTGACACTTGCACTATCCGCTTATACCTTCACACTTAGCCAATTTTTAGGCCTTTTCTGAATCATTTCAAGCCCGGGGACTTTGAATCCTTGTTTTTCTTCCTCCTTCTTGCTTCTAGCTCCTTGTAGCATTGATTCTCATTGTCTAACCCTGTAATTTCATAGTTTTTCCTTGCCTGGACTTGGAGAATGGATTTAAGATGTAGAAATGGCCCAACAAAGTCATTTCTTTCTGTACAGGGTCCTTTTCTCTTTCTTCATCTCTACCACTTCATTGTTGAATCCTTCTGTAGCCAATTTGTAGAATTTGGATGAGTTTTCTTGGGTTCCTTCTAGCGGGGTCATGGTTCGATCCAATATTTAGCTCGAGAGCGAAATATGGATAACAGTACTTGGGTGAATAATTTGCATCTATTTTAATCCTTTTCTTTATCTAAAAGTCACCTTTTACATGCATACCACTTGTCTTATCCTATTGATGTGACACATATTCTGTCTCTAGTGCATGCATGATTATGTCTTCTTTACTTAGAAATGATAACTCTGTCTTATTCTCGCAATGCCACCTATGCACATGCAAAAGAAAATATTTTCCTCCATCTTAAAAAGGTGATAAATGGGTATATGTTAATAACTCTCTTCATGCATGATTATAGTGACAATGATTTAAACTTATAATAAAGGTCATCATCAACCATATGCTAAAGTTTAAATCATGACCACCCCTTTTCACGTGCATTGACCCCATCATTAAAACATTATGTAAACTAAGGTTGAAAAACTTTGACAAAGCTTGGCCCTTTAATTGTTCATGACATCGACCATGGTAAAAATAATAATCATATATTTTATTATTTGTTCTACCTTCACATATACGCATGGATTATAGTCAAACAATAATCATGATCTGGGAAATTTTTTTCCTCCTCCATGATGGCTTGACCCTTTATGCAATATTAGCGAGTATTTTTAACTCTGGTGGAGTTAGGGTTTTTGAGTTGGTGACACGTGGGAATTATAAGCATGTGGTTGAGTAAACTAACTTGGTGGTCAAGTTAGGCAAGTAAATTCATGGAACCCTAATCATTTTTTTCATTTACGAGCTCCTGGGGTTGGCGATGCCTGTCAAAATTTTACTGTGCCACCATTGAAGTTATCTTCAATCTTGTTTTAGCTCTTGTGGAGGTTTTTACATGATTTTTGTCTTCTCTTCCATTTTTGTTGTTGTTCGAGCTTCTATGAAATATTATCAAAATGGCCAATGTTTTTGAAAAATTCAAGCCCTCTGTTTCAAACCTTTTATTTTTGTTATGATCATTTGGCCACCATTAGCGAAGACTTGGTAATCTTTTGTTCATAACCTCTTCCATTTCATTCTTTTTATGGTTTTATCATTTTCACTTCTAATAAATGAAACCCTCATGGGTTTTTGTTTTCTATGACTATGCTTGCATTCTGAGCATGGATTTTTACTTTTGGGTCTTCAACTTTCATGGTTTTGACTTTGAACTAGTAAGTTTTGTTCCATCCTTTGAGTTCTTCTACAAAACTATGAAGATCTTTTATGACCATGAATAATTATCCATTTCTTGATCTCGTATATGTACACTTTGGTTATGTGGCTCAAAAAATGATTTATTTTAGTGACCCATATCTAGGTATTCCTCTTTTTCTCGAAAATGAATAGATCTCGGGAATTTTTCTATGAGGTTATTTATTTCTCAACTGTAAATCTAGATATTTTTTGTGTTGGGCTTTAGACATGGTGTCTTTTGTGAAGTTTTATCCTGAATCATTTGAGCTTGAACCGGTTTCCTTCTCCCCGTATTTTACCTTCATGGCCATTATATTGTTGGATATGTGTTATATAATATCGCACTTATTCATCTTTGCATCATTTATGATTTGAAAGCTTTTATTTGTTGTGATTTGATGACTCTATTGATGTTAAACTAATAAGGGCTTTGTCTTTCGCCATTGATTTGGAGTTTTTTTTCGCATACTTATTTTTTCTTCTTTGTAAAGTTGAAAATCTAATCTAGTAATGATGGTTTGTTGAAGTTGTTTTTTACAAGTCACCTTTCACACTCGAAGATTTGGCTTTCCATTTCTTGTATGATTGTTTACATTTACCTATTTACTAGTCCAAAGTTTGTAATTATTTAGAGAAACTCTTTGGCTCCTCAAATTACTTCTACCTTATGTATTGGGTGAGCTTGAAATCCTGTATTCGTAAAGACTTACGAAATACCAAACTTTTTGAATTTTTCTTTATGTAGGATATATAAACTTTCTCTTAAACATGTTCTTAAAGATAATTATGAAAATATAAAAGATTCTTTTGAATGCCTTCATTGTTACTCTCGAGGTATCTTGACTCTACTATTTTGAGAAATTTTTGTTAGTAGATATTGCAAGATTCTAACTCCTTCCTTGTAGAATTAAAACCTATGTATCCGAAGCATTATGTATTCATGAGTTCCTAAACATTTCTATTTTTTAAAGTGTTCTTTGAAGTCTACATTTTATTTGTGACTTGAAGCTTGTAAAATGTGGTTGCTATTTTGATCATGGTTTCCTTATTGTTTCATGAGTATTTCCTAGGACATGTAAGTTGTATCTTCTCTTCTCTGCCTAATAGTTGATTTCACCTTGTAGCTCTTTGGAAGATCTTCAATATGACTATAACATTGTTTATGAGTATTTTCCTGGTTGCATCCTATTCTTGGATAAGAGTGATGTTATTTAGTCTTTCTTCTAACTCCTTTTGAGTTATGAAATAATTGCAATCTACTTTGCTTCTTCAAATCATGTTAGTATAACAACACCTTGTGAAAGACTTGGCTATTTATATATTTTATGTTGACTTTCTTAAGATATGTTTCTCCTTCTTGATCAAGATGAATTTTCATGAATGAACCTTCAGCCTTGACTGTAATTGATCTTTGTTTGATGATTTAATAACCTTATGTTGGTGAGAATGATACACTCATAGACCGACAAACAATTGGTATCATCAAAATGAAAGTAAAGTGAATTTAAATCATCTATTGCATTATGAAATGAAAACTCTCTTCATAATGTAATTACAAATTCCAAAATACTATCACGAGGACAATATCTTGTGTGATTCAAAGGAACTCCTAATATAAGATTGCAACAGAACACAAATAACTATTTGAAGATATCTCAAAATGATAGTAGACACAACAAGGTTCATGATTAACACAATTTACTCAAGGTTTTTCAAATTGATCAGCAAGGGAAAGTTTATTTACAATCTCAAAGCTTATCAATGGCTAGACACTTGTAACCATCTTGACATGATCAATTTCAAAGATACACAAGAAATAACTAGTTTCTCAAATAAGTTCCTTCGAGAAAACATTTTCTCATCTTTCTCTCCTTCTCTTTTCTTTGAATAAATCTTAGAAAAATTAACCCCCTTTTGCATGATTATCCTTTTTCCTTTTATATCACCCCCTTCACTTGTTAACCTTCAAAGTTTTTCCCCCTAAAAGTATGAATATTCCAAGGAATATTTCCTTTTCAAAATTTGTTCTAGAACATGGCATTTAAAAAGGTTTTCTTTTAAAACTTCCAGATGTACAAAGTGCAAGTCTTTTCAATCAACTCCAATTGTGCTTGAATGGGATATCAGTCATCATTTCTAGTAAATTACTTTAATCATTCTTTCTTATATTGATTAGATAATCATTTCAAACAATCTCGAACACTTCGGATGACTCTAATATGACATATATCCATACTCACTTTTCAATAATCTACCTTGGGCACCACACACTCTATGTTTCATGTCTCATTGGCTTAATTTCCACACATAGTTTCTGTCAATCACCTTGATTTACCAAATCTACTCATTCCTAACCTTTTCCAATTCTTAAATTCTCTCTCTGTGAAAATGAAAAAATCTCCTTCATTTCATGGGAAATATTTCACCAAATCAAAAAATATGTCTCCTTTTCATTATAAAACCTGGCTCAATTTCATTATCATCATGCATTTCCCTTCTTGTTCTAAGTATAATAAATTTCAAAGAAAATGGTGAAGGTACTTGTAGCTCACATCTTGAAAGAGAAATTTCTTTAGAGGACTTAAATCATATTTTTAATTTAAGCGGTCTGATGAAGCTTTTGTCAAGGCTCTGTTTTGATATAGAATGTGTGGGTGACACCAGAGGACCCTTAACATACTAGAAAGTTCTATTTATCACTTATTACAAGGCTAATCAGATCAATCCTGTGTTTATATCCTTCCAGGTTATGTATTTCCATCTTTTTAGATGGGAGCACTTGAAATCTCCTAAGATTTAAAAAGATACTGGGTTGAGAGAAGACCTCAGTATCTCGGGCAAAACCAGTTTTCAATGTCCTTTTTATGTGATGAGGGGTTTGTATCAAAAGAGATTCCCAAGGAATCATATGTGTTGTATGATAAATCCTCCATCGACATTGTGCCTGTTATTTCCCACAAAATAGATGAGTTGGAGTGGAGAATCAATTTCTATGGAGAAAAAGCAAGTAGAGACCATGCCTTCACAACTAGTTTCAGCACTAGGGTCATCTTTAGGGAAGAGGAAAGGTGAACCACAACCTCAACCTCCAATCATTATCTCAGATGGAGAAGAGGACCGATCATTGTCTACTCACCATTCAAGGGAAGCAATTTCCTCCACTCGGGAAAATAGGGGAGATTTGTAATTCGGTCATCCACCCACTTAATGCATCATGCTCCTCAGGTAGAGCATGAGTTTGGGGCCTCAACCAATTCCTTCTCTGAAAGACAATCCACCTTTCACAAGGAAATGGGAGGCTAGGTCAAGTTCAAGGCCTCATAATCAGCCCAATCAACAACATGCAATACTTTCCCTTCCAATCACCTCAGGCATCCCCTCTCAAACCACTCCTAACATGTCAACCCTTCACAAAGGGAAAGGAAAGATGAACATTTCTTCACAGGAGGTCTGGATCTTTTGGATTGGGTGTCATCACAATAGAAGAAAGTTAAAGCTTGAGAAAATCATGAGTCATCCTAGAATGACTCTAGAAGCGTTGATGGACATGGGAATGTCCCAAGGACCTGCAGGGTCAGTCATTTTTGTTTAGATAACACAAGGCTCAAGCGAGTTTTGCTTGAGGAAAAACAAACTTTTGAACAAGCTCCCCTACTTGGGAGGAAACTATGAAGTAGGGCTGAAGAATGCCTAGATGTTGTCTTCCTTTCATTATTTCTATCTCTCTAGCATATGTATATATTTCTTTTTCATGGGTAGGGGCCCTATAGAACCCCATTTTGTTCCTTATTTAAAATGCAAGAAGCACAACAATATCAATCATTTACATGCTTATCCAAATGTATGTTAATTTCATCAAAGTAAATATGGCATTACTTGCATTCTTCCACTTTTCAATTGAAATAAAGGAACAATAAAATTCAGAAAAAATTACATCCCATGTAATAGAAGTATTATTTTAAAGTATCATTTAAAAGAATGAATATGAAAAGAAAATACAACTTAAGGAACAATGTCTAAGCATGTTCATCATCTTTTGCATCTGCATTTTCTTCTTCTTCAACATCCACTTCTGTATCTTGTTCTTTTGGCAACCTTGCCATATATGCATCATATCTTTTGAATAACTCATTAACCTCATCCTCATCTAGTCATGTATGATGCTAGAAAATCAGTGCTTCTAGATATTGCATCAATGCAATGGCCCATTTTCTTTTGTATTCCAGTGGTCTTGCTTTTAACTCTGTAATTCTATTCTCAATCTTTCTCATGGTCTTAATGACTTCATAGGAGAAATCATTCTTTAGAATATTCCTTTCAAAATAATTAAGTAAGAAGTCAATCTTCATATCCCCATAACTCTTTTTGAACTTATCAATGACCATATCCTCTAACTTTAAGTCAATAGCATCGAGAGTATCATCAACCCAGTTTCTCTTAATTTCAAGCTTTTCCTTGATCCCATTCAAGGTCTCTACTCGATCTTTGACAATTCTTCAATATCATGTTGGCTTCCTTTGACTATAAGGCACAATGTCCTCCTACTCAACTAACTCATCACTGAGTTGGGTAATGCGGTCTAGCTTGGGAAGAATTCCTTCAAAATAGAAAATCTCATTGTCACACTGTTCAACTATCTCATCAATTTCATTGAGTCTATTTTTGAGATCTTCATACTTTGACTTGGCCTCTACAATTGCTTCCTTTCCCCTCTTGGTTAATTTTTCAATCCATGTGTCCTTTCCTGACCTTCTTGACATCCTTGTTTATTTTATCCATTCCCTCGGGGTATCTATGGAGGCACTTGTCTAAGCCTAACTAGGTTTCCCAATCAATTGTTGCAAACTCAAACTTAGGGCTTTAACTTGCTCTTTTAATTTCTTCTTTATCATTCTATCTTCATCCACTTTTATAAAAGGTCATTGACAGCTTCAGACACCCCTTGCTTTAATTGGTCTCTTGAAGGCTTTCCCAAGGGAATAATCTAGGATTATAATCATTGGTTGTTATGTCATCCCTAGTATTTCCTTCAAAGGGGATTTACTTCCAAATTTTAGCTCTTGATGAGTCAGTGTGGGTTTTAGTGATAGTTCTAGCTCTTTTTGAGGCTCTTACTATCTTTGGAAAAGATAGAGCAGTAAGGTCAATAGCTTGCATAGGAAGGATCTCTTTTTCTTCATTTGAAATTAGCTCACTGATCCACCCTTTCGCCAAATTTGTTCCAACCTTTTGCCTCTTGTGATTTAGGTTGAGGCTCCTCGGGACAACCATCAACTATTTGAAAACCCCTATTCATCCAGACTTAGTGATTCTTGCCTATTTTTCATTATTTACTTCAATGACCATCTTGTTATTCTCACCTTGTGTTAATAATTCTTTCAGATGTTCCTCTCCTTGGTCTAGAGACTGAAGTTGATCATTTCTTCCTTGATTTATATCAACAATCAGGGGAGATTCCTTCCTTATTTCTTCAATGGATGCCATATTGGACCCCACTTTTCCTTCGAACATTTTCTTGAGTTACTAACTAGCTTATGAGTTCTTCATTCTTCAAACTCTACTGAGTTGGCATCCTACCCTCCTCATGCTCTGATGATGTTCCTGGAAATGATATGGTAGGTTGTTCATCTAAGCCAACTCCACATTTCCATCTAGGGTTGTATGTCCTTATCAACAATGCTTATCTCACCAACAATTGTGGTTTGTGCTACCTCTACTTTCTCTTCATAAATAGATTTTCCCTTTTGAGAAAGTTCATCAACCTTAGTAACTTCAACAGAAATAGAAACAATCTCTTTTGTTAACACCTTTGTATTAACATCTTCTCCACTAGGCAATTCTAGTTTATCTTGATTTTGCAACAACTTGTTTTATAGAAGGAGCATCTGTTACTTGAGCCTTTTTCTTTACTATTTAATGGAGGAGCATTTCTCTCTATTTCCTTATTTGTTTAGGGTCATCTACCAGTGTCATTAATGGTTCACTCATTGATAATTTGAGAGAATCTAACATGGAAAATCCCTCACCAGTATCAACATCAATTACATCATCTTGGGCCTTTACATATTCATACAATGTTCCAGTCAAAGGCATACTCATATCGTTAGTAAGTAGGGTCTCAGATGTCTTCGTATAGGAGTTAAGATTTGGCTGCTTATTAACTATCTACAACATTTTCTTGGGTTTCTTGATCTTGAGTGGCTTTTAGTTGTGGAGCTTGATCATGCGGGGGCTTATATGTTTTATGCATTATGAAATCTAGAGGTGGGAAATAAGGATTTTCTCCCTAATTCTTTAAAGTCCCACTTATGGGCAATGATGGGGCATGTTTTGTGCTGATAAACATCACTCCTTTCAAATTCTTCTAGGGTTGTTTACCATTAAATCTTGAGTTTTATGCTTTTTTTGTTTGTAGGCACCTACCTCCACCAGAGGTGGGAGAATACACTGATTTCCCACTTTATGACAATGATGGGGCATGTTATGCTGATAAACATCACTCCTTTCAAACTCAGGAGGATCAATTACCACATCTTTGTGCTTGTGCTTTTTGGGTGTGTGGGAACCTACTCTCACCAAGACTGGTACATGAGAAACTTTATGTTTCTTGTGTGCCCTTTCAAACTTTTTAGATCAGGGCACTCTTTTCCCTTCCTTATGTAACTTAGGTTGAGTAAGACCACTTGTATCACCACTCATTAATTTCTCAATATTATGAGGCTTTGGTGAAACACCTGAGCAAACTACATGGGATGTTAGCCCTTCCCCTTTTCTTGGATTGGCATTGCAAAAAGTAATGGGGGCATTTTCCATAGATTTCAAAAGCATGCTTTCAGTCTTTTTCCTGAGAATTGACATAGGAGTGCCAGTTCCACTAGCGGTTGAGGTCCACTCATCTATGAGTTTAGGAGTAGGCCTTTTTTAGGGAAATTGAGGGGCCTTTCCTCCCAGAGGATCCATTCTATCTTCTCCCTCCTTCGGGGTGGAATATCATCATTCAAGTTTCCCAAATCCTGAAGTTATTTAAGATTTTGGTATTTTGAATTGATAGGTCAATGCCTTTCTAAGTTAACCAATTCACAGTTCTTCTCATTACATCTAGCTTATCCTTATATAAGAATCATTAGATTCTATCTCATTCCAATATGGGGAATTATGGGTTGTGCTTCCACCTTCTGATCAACATAATACCTGCTTACCATATGTGGGTCATCCACAATTCCTTCTAGAATAACTGCAATTTTGAAATCAATTATTTGTGAAAGGGTCATTCTAGAGAAATCCCTTAATCTAACCTCTTCTTCATCCCTACAGTTCATCCAATAATCTTCAAACTGAGGCTCATGCTCAAAAGTGTTCGCAATGTTGTTGAATACCCATCTGATGTCATAACTGGCCCTTGCCTCAAACTTTTCCATGTCAAATTTCTGCATTTCATCTTCAATCAACCTAGCCTTTATGATGGAAGGGCATGAATACCTTCCAATTCAAATAGGGAATTTGATATTTGTCTTATGCCTCCCAAGCAATTAATTTATGCACAGGTGTTAGTTTCCTTGCTAGTTCACATAAAATCAATTTATCATCTACATACCTAGGCAAACTTACAAGGCTTTCCCTCAAAACCACTAACCCTTATGTATGTGAACTTTTATATTGAATGAAGTAGCATCCGTATCCAAAATCACTTGTCTAGCTTGTTTAGACATCCTATATTGTCCCCACTCTAGCTTGAAAAGACAAATGATTGGGGCAAAGAAAGCATCATTAACTAACCTTACATTCCCACTCCAGTTGATCGTTGTAGTTGGGGAATATCTCATGCATTTGGCATTGCTTGAAATCTACACGTGGTGACAAACCCAGAAATGTCTATGCCCAAAACATTGTAGATTAAGTAAGTCATCATATAAAATTCTAGCTCTGAATTGTCACCCATCTCAATTCTCACTACTAAGGTGACCATGTGGCCATGGAGTGCTTCTAATGAAATTTTCCCAATAAATACTCCCTTTTCTCTCTAAAATGATCCATATATAGGTAACCATCCATTCCTTAAATTCATTTATAGTTTCCAAACCCGCCATTCGACTTAGTAACACAATGACATCTTCAACCTCTTCAAAAATTGTGCCTAACTAGCTTTTTAGGGATTCTAGCCATTGTCTTTTTTGTAATAAGCCATTTTGTATTTATCATCTTGACATAGTCCTTTTTCTTTGCTTCATAATCTTGTAGGGCTAATTTGATAGCAATGGTGATCAGGTTGGTGATTACAGGAAATTTTAACATTATTCTAATGGTTGTAGGCATCAATGTCAAAACTACATCCCCACTCCCATCTAATACTTCCCTCTTTTCGGGATCATAATTCATAGCACAATGCCACACCAACTCGGGAAATGAACCACTGGTGGGATAACACCTGCTAAAGCAATATGACTATCTTGAATTGCCTTTAGGGATTCACTCTTATGGGGGCTATTAAGTCTCTGAAGAAAATCTAGATCAACACACATCAAGTTCCATGTCTTGTAATCTTTTCCAAATCACTCGTGACCCCTGACGCAACCAAGAATGAAGATGGCATGGTCTTCATCTTCAAAAACCTAACTTTCTTTAAACCAACTTGCCACTGAAGGAGAAACACAAGAGTTTCTAAGCTCTTACCAATCAATCCATGAGTGCTGAGCAATTTAAATCCAAATCAACAACCTTTTTAGTCCTCAGGTTTGCAATTTGAGCTTCAAACTAATAACATGATAATTCTCCATGAAAATCACAAAGGTAGCAAAAAAAATCAAGCAAATTGGTAAATAAAGATGAAAGCATTCATGGCTTTAAAACGTCCTTGATTTGTGTAGCAACATTAATGGTGGAATAAATAAATGCAATGCATCATGACCATTCAATCCATTCTCAACTTTGAAAATGAGCCATCCACGTGGAATAAGACTTTTCACTAACACGGGCTCGGGGGCACCTTTTGTAATTTTGTAGCATTTGAGAACTTACACACTTTTGGAAAACTTGACCCACCATCCACTTTTTGGCTTTCAACACATGGGCTCGACACATGTGGTCACACTTGGGTGATAGTGGGGTTACGACCCTTTTTATAGTTTTATCCCATTTCCCTTCAAACCAAAAATGCTTGAGTGCCCCGATGACCCACATCCCCACCTTTTGCATACAAGTAGCCACGTGTCCCTTACAGGGTTTCGGGAACCTTTTTACACCTTTACTCCTTTCCTCTTAAATGTGCAAAGCTAAAAATATGCACCACTTCCCCACATCCACTCTAATTGTGACAAATGTACACTCCTTGACACCAATTGAGAAATTGCTTGCATTACTTTTGATTGTGAATATTCGAGAATATTTATCGGGTAATGGGCCGATTTTGCACTTTGTGAATGTGAGAGAAAATTACAAGTTTGAAAATTTGACCCACCATACCACAATCAATTGGGAGCTACCACGTATCAGTGGGAAATGGGAGAGAAAACAAAATAAAAAGACAAGACCCAGAAGCAATTTACAACAAGCGATCCCTCCAACTTCAAAACTTAAAACACAACGGATTCCCCAAACCACTAATAATGCATATTCAGACATGATCCTCAACCAAAAAAGAGGAAATACTAAACCATACATAGAAAAACCATAAATCTAACTCGCACCTATAGAGAAAGAAAAAAATATAGCAGACAACGATGGAAAATATTAACCAAATAAGGAAAGATTAATTCAAGCACTAACAACTCGACTGGGGATGAGAACTCCTTGTGAATTCTCTCAAAATAAACCATGAGTGTAGAAAAAATCACCAACCCTTTGCCAAAATCCATGGACTTTACAATTCAAAATAACGATGAAACAAGGTGATAACAACTAAACCCTCATAAAACAAAGTAGAAACCCAAACCAATGGTCACCTTAGGAAAAGATTAGATAAACAAGGACAAAAACAAAAAAAAAATTTTAAACAAAAAGAAATATGAAAAAGTTATACAACCCTAATGAAGAATTGTACAGGCTTTTGAGAGATCAAGTGAAGAAAGTGCTTTAAGAGAGAAGAAGGGGAAAGAAATAATCAGGAGTTCTCCATCTAAATCCCATAGAAAAGGTATGCTCACCAATTATGATGTCAATGGAGTAAGGAACCATACATAATGCATCAGTGAACTCTTTATGTTTTCCTTGTCCTCATTCTTCATCCCATAAATAAAGATATCCTACATCTTCACAATGGGGGTCACCTTTTTATCAAATAGTTTCTTCCAAATTTTCCTGAATTTCAAATGTCTACGATGGGACTCTCTTCTTACTAAAATCTAATTCAAATTTGATTTATCCACTATCATAGAGACTAACTTCTTGATCCTCAAATTTTTGAATAAATTAGGAAGATGATCCATATGATGATGTCCCCTCTAAGGAGGGCTTCCTTCTAGTTCCCATACACCAATTAACCTTTGACTATAACTTTAATAGTAAGTAGCTCTCTTAGATGGAAGACTTACTATTTTTACATCAAGGTGACTTTTTCCTCTTCTTGACCATCATGTCCTCTTGATTATTTATCTGATGAACTCCTCTTTTATTTTCAACACATTGTCTTCGCCTAAACCATTTACCTTGGGGATTGTAATTAGATGTATAAGCACCCATATAGAGATTTATTCCATACTCTTGACACATGGAACCTAGGGTTTATCTCAAAATATCATTTCATTATCAACAATCATTTTGGTACACACTTGTACTTTGCAAATCTGCCGCTTTTATGTGATTTAAAACAAAATCCATAACAAAAATTGAGTTTCCTTTATAAAGGAATTTCCTCAACCCATTTGGTGAAATAATCGGTAGCTTACAGTATCTTTCGGTCACATCCTCCAAGGATTTCAGATTTTTCTCAACAAAGTCCATACCCCAAATTAAAAATCTTCGACTCATACTAGCTTTAAAGGGAGAGCCCATGGCGGCCATTAATCTTCCTAAAAGCAATGGTAACTCTCACATCTTCCGATAATAGATTTGTATCTAATAATGATGAAATAAATTCCATTGTGATATTGTTTTCATTAGGAGTCCATGAGTAATTTTTCCAGAGTAAAATACCCCCACACACTCTTCCATTGGAACTCGACAAATTTGAGTTTAGGGCTTCATCTTCAATAATGCACCTTAAGAGAAATCCCTTCAATTCTTCCATGTGACCTCCATTTGTTCATCTGATAATATATTTGGGAAGCCAAAATATAAGCTCCCTCTTTGATTTTTACTCAAATGTTTGATTAGGTGACATTTCAAATTATTAAGATAAACATGATGTCCTTGTCTTTGAATTGATCAATATTTCATGGACATTTATATGTTCTCCTCAAAACATATTATTTCATTACATGGAGGTTTTTCTTTCCATTAGATTTTCCAACCCTAAACCCCTAACTAAATTAGTGGTTTGAATATCCATGTAATACTCTTGTAAAGTTTGTTCACCCACCAACACCTTTTGTTTGAGATTTATTTCGATTTAAATATTAAAAAAATACATAGTGAAGGAAGGCACATGTTTATGTCTTGAGCTCAAAATATATGGTATGAAAACATTTTTCTTGCTCTTACGACACTTGAAAAATCCTACTTTTATAATAGTATATTTAGTTTCTACTACTCTTGAAGTGCCTTACTAAATAAATCAATTGGGTTTCATTTCCTTCATCATCCTTTTGTAAACACAAAGGGACATGAAGGTAATAATATTTTCATAAGAAAAATAAAACATTTGAAAATATTTCTTGAAGGATTTGAGCTGAAAAAACATGGGCATTATTTAATGCTTCTTTAATCATATGTGGGCTTGGATAGATTTTTCCTCCCATTTGATAACCCTTATCCTTTTAGCATACTTAATGGGAATAGTCATTTTAAAAAGTTAGAAATAAATCTCCGATAAAATTTATGTTCTAAAAAAATATTGAATTCCATTATTGGTTTTGGGTATAGGGACTTTGCGATAACTCGAGCTCCCGATGGATCTATCATGAAATTCCTTATGAATTTGACGATGTGTCCCAAAAACTTTTCCTTCTAAATCCCAAGTTTGGGAATCACCTTTTAGGATTCAAGAAATGTCATTCTCCTCTACACCTAAAAACATTTTTTCAAGATGTTCCATAGTGATCACCCTTCTCCTTGAAAATCTTGTCACATCATCTTGCTACACAAGTGTTGTGAAATAATTTATGTATCTTAAGAATTTAAATTCCCCTAGCTCTTTGTTTTTATGTTAACTCCAAAATAACATCAATCCAAATCAATTCTTACATACACATAAGTTTCCCCATGGAGTGATGAAATTGGTTTTGATTCTTTACGACTTTTTGATCCTATTAGCATAATTTAGCATAGGCATATTTATTGCATTTTATTGCATTGTCTTTTATTTAATAATGTGCAACATGTGCACTCTAGTCTAGTGACTTGCATTCAATATTGTTATGTTGGATAACATTCAATATTGGTATTAGTAGTAATTACATGTGCATGTGAGATGGGTCTTATCATCTCGTAGTTGGTGTCTGATAGGGTGTCATGTCTATCCATATGAGGTTGTCTAATATCTATAAATATTACAGCTCTTGTATTGTTATGTAATCTGATTTCATGATCAATAATATTTGTGAGGCTTTCGTCCCTCTTTGGTCATTGCAATCTTATTCTATTCTATCATTTGGTATCTAAGCTATACCATTATTATCATTTGATATCAGAGCGAGTTCTATCCAAGCAAGGTTGAAGAGGAGCACTATTGGAGAGGATCCATTGGAGAAGAAGATCTGCATCAAAGGAGAGCCATTGAAGCATCCCATAGCCTCCATTCCTTCCAAGCATCCCTCAACTAAAATTTGACCTATTCACTTATTTGGAAGGTAATTTTTTTTATTAGTCATTGGTATAGCCAATTGATCCAACATATTGGCGGAATATTTTAGATTTAGAGATCTTTAAAAAAAAAAGATCTTGAAAAAAAAAAAGATTTGTGAAAAAAAAAGATCTTAAAAAAAAAAGGAGAGATCTTGAAATTTTTTGTAGATCTAAAGAAAAAAAATATCAGATCTAATTTAAAAAAATCATATCTAAAAGTGGAGGTGCGAAGAATTCGGGAGCAAAGGTTGAAGAAGTCCCACAACAAAAAAATTCCAGTAGATAACTCTTAAAAAAAACACATAACTTTTTCATACAATGTTGGATTAATGTACCATTTTTTTGGAAAGATAAGAAGGAAGTGCACAACTTTACAGCTTTACATCATCTTCGATTCGGCCTCTACATATGACGAAAAATCAGATAAGTTGGATCATTTTTTCTAAAAAAATCAAATCTAGCTAGTAATTTGGTAAGATCTCAAAACTAAGATTCCATTCTTCTAAAATTTTGTGGGTTTTAAGAAAAATATTGTATGATATTGCTATCCAAATTTTAGAAAAACCTAGATCACGGTTTGTGAGAAAAGGTGAAAACAATATTCAGATTGTTTGTTTGGATCTTGGGAACAAACAGTTAGTGGTTCAATTCCCACTCTCTCCATATTTTTTATTAAATTATTTTTTTGGAAAATTTGGAGAAATTACTAAATTTTGGGAGATTTCCAAATTTAGAAGCTCACCAAACACATTTAGATCCACCACTAAATTTAGCGAAAAACACCTATTGGGGGTAAAAATATTTTTGGCCTAAATTGTGTATTTTGTGATTCTAGACCCTTTTTTCTAAAGAGGGGGGACACAAAAACTTCATTTTGATGTACTTTTAGAGCATGTTGTACTAATCTTGGTGCATAAAGTGTAAAAAAAAAAAAGTGTAAACTTTTTATTTTATGTTTGGTTCTATCACACGAGATCTTTGATCTCATAGCAGCGTTCGGTATATACGGTGCCTCTGGGAAGCGCTTACGGGTGATGCCGTCGTGACTACTACTGCACTTAACACCTAACACAACTGCCTAAACGTCATCTGGGCATTGACCCTATAAAATCGACGGGGAGTAATAAGGACACAATACACACACATTTGAGCCCTCCCATCCGTTTGTGCTTGCACAAACCCCTCTCCGTACTGTCTACGTACCACGTACTAAATTCTTTCACGTGCGTTAACACCTCTTTCATACTGACGGGTATATTGAAAGGGTGATCTTCTTCCATGTATCGATGGGTATATCGGAAGGGAGCGTATATAGAAAGGTTTGGTATATCGGCCTGACGGTATATTGAGAGGGAGACCATAAACCTGGAGTGATAAGAGCCTTACCCTTTGTCAGAAATTCAGTTTCAAAATTCAGATTGCAGAAATGGGTGCACAAGCACCAAAGTTCTTCTTGCTAGATTCACAACTACTTAGAGGAGATAACTATGTTGCATGGAAACCGAAGATCAAGATGTTACTTGAGTTTGAAGACCTATGGACAATTGTAGATGGAAAAACAACAAGATCACTTGATGATGGAAGACAACAAGTTCAATTTGACAGGGCCAATCAAAAGGCCAAGTTGATCATCTTGTTTAGCGTAACAGATGATGTGCAACCCCACATTAGAGATGCCACATCAACCAAGGATGCATGGGATAAGTTGAGCATAGTCTATGAGGCAAAGAACAAGAATGCCATCCTCAACCTACTATCACAACCGCATACTCTCAAGTTCAAGCACAATGAGAAGGTTGAAGTTTTTTTGAGATAATTTGCTACTTTGAGGGCATCTCTATTGGCATTGGGAAAAGAGATAAGTGATGAAGACTCGTACCAATTGTGTTATGAGCACTTCCTCCTTCCTACGTAATCTTTGTGACAACTATCAATATGAGTGAACACACAAATCACCTTTGAGAAGTTGGTCAATCTACTCCAACAAGAAGAGGCAATGAACAACAAAGATCACGAAGATGAGCAAGCACTATCTTCCAATCATAAAGGAAAGGGAAATTTCAGTCCAATAACAAGAAGTCCCAACAAAATCAAAGTCAACAAAGGGACCAAAGTCAACGAGACAACACCAAGAAGTGTCCCATTTGCAATAGAGGGGACATGACATCAAAGATTGTTGGTACAATTCCTACAAAAAGGGTTCATCAAGCAATTCAAAACCCAATAACCAACAGGGTAACAACATTTCAAATAAAGGGAAGTCCAACAACAACAACAATCAAGGGCAGAAAAATGGTAATTGGAAAAGAAAACCCAAACAATAAGGGTACATTGCACGAACATGAGGATGATTTAGATGAAGGACACCACATGTATTCTACTCAATTTGATGAAGAAACCAAGTCCACACAAGATATTGGTATGTTGACTCGTGTGCAACTCGACACATGATTGGAACGTAAGGATTGGTTCTACACACCACATGACTCACCTAACAAGAACCATGTCATTAGGTGATGACTCATCATACAAGGGGTCAAGGGATTGGAAACATTTCACTACCTCTTGGAAAGCATGACTACAAAATCACATATGTATTGTATGTACAGGTTGACCAAGAATTTGTTATCGGTTAGTCAACTCCTTGATCACAACTTGAAGTTGGATTTTGTATAATAATGGAAAAAAAGTGTGCTTGATAAGAGATAAGTCAATAGGTTCCAAGATTGTAGTAAGAGCCTCCAATGTGGGATGTATGTTCCAACTTGATTTTTCCACAAGGATGATCAAGCTTTAGTGGCCAAAGACACACAATCAGAAACTATGGCATCACGAGATATGGTCACATCAGTTTTGGCTATCTCCAAACACTTCAAAAGGGCAACATGGTGAAAGGATTGCCTACACTCAAGCACAACACTAACAAGTGTCACAATTGCCTAGTTGGAAAGCAACACAGAGTACCCTTCCAGAAGAACACATATAGAGCTAAGGGAAAGCTTGATTTGGTGCACACCGATCTTTGTGGGCCCATGCAACCAAGTCATTTTGGATGTCAATACTTCATGCTTTGTGTTGATGACTACTCAAGAAAGATGTGGATATATTGTCTAAGAAACAAGAGTCAAGCCTTTGAGACATTTCAGAAGTTCAAAGCACTTGTTGAGAATGAAGTTGGTTGCAAGATCAAAACTCACGCTCAGATCGAGGGGGAATTCACAAGAAATGAGTTTAAGACTTACCTAGAAGCTCATGGGATTCATCAACAAATGCCTCCTACTCACACACCACAACAGAATGGTATAGTTGAGAGAAGGAATCGTACTATCATGGAAATGGTGCAATGTATGATTGATGACTCAGGTTTAACAAAGACATTTTGGGCAGAAGCTGCAAGAACTATAGTCTATTTGTTGAACAGAGTGCCCACAATAGCTCTTGAAGGAGTGACACCTCAAGAAGCATGGTCAAATCGGAAACCATCAATTACACACCTAAGAGTATTTGGGTGTAAAGCTAGCATGCACATACCCAAGAAGAATAGGAACAAGTTGATATGAAAGCTGAGAAACTAATATTCATTGGATACAGTGAAGAAGCACTTGGGTACATATTATGGGATCCAAAGCAAATAAAGTATACACAAGTAGGGATGTTGAGTTCTTTGAGAAGAAACAAGCGATGATCTCACTCAACGACTCAACAAACATGCAGAATACACCTCTTGTGAAGATAAAGTTTGATGTTCCCACCGAAGATGATATTGATGAATTGGATGATGGTGAAAACTTGATCCACCATGCCAATGGAATAGCTAAGAAGTTACCTAAATGGTATACTCAATTAATAAGAGATGTAAAATTTGGATGAAGCACCTAGCACATCATCCAATCTCGACCTCGAACTCACAAATCAAGCTCGTGAAGAGGTCAATTATGCCCTAATGAGCAGAGTTGTTGAAACAGTTGAGCCATCTACAGTTCGAAGCCCTATAATCAAAATCTTGGAAATATGCCATGGATTCGAGTATCGATCCAGTGATGAAGAACAACACATGGCAACTTGTCAACTTCCACCAGGGGAAGAAACCCATTGGATGCAGATGGATATTCAAGACTAACTACAAATTATATGGGACTATTGACAAGTATAAAGCAAGGCTTGTAGCAAAAGGGTATGCATAACAAGAAGGCATTGATTATGAGGAGATATTTTCTCCCACAGCCAAGATCAAGACAATCAGGATGATCTTTGCTCTATCTGCACAATTTGGTTGGAAAGTCCACCAAATGGATGTGAAAAGTGCCTTTCTTAATGGAGATTTGCAAGAAGAAGTCTATATGACTCAGCCAGAGGGTTATGTAATACCAAGAAAAGAGATGATGGTATGTAGACTCATAAAATCTCTATATGGCCTAAAACAAGCACCCCGGGCATGGTACATCAAAATTGATGAGCATCTCATAAGTCATGGATTCGAAAGGAATCCTTATGACCCCAATCTCTACCTCAAAAAGCAAGGGGGGGATATTGTCATTGTGGTTGTTTATGTCAATGATCTAGTCATTATAGGAAGTTCTGTGAAGATGATCGATGCAACAAAGAAGGATTTTAATCGATCGTTCGACATGACAGATCTCGGGCTCATGCACTATTGTCTTGGGTTGGAAGTATGGCAAAAAGAGAATCATATCTTTGTGTCGCAATTGAAATACACCAAGACAACGCTCGAGAAATTCAGGATGATGGAATGCACTCCTATTGCTACACCTATGGAAGCGAGACTTTAGTTATCTCGTTTCGATCCATCACCACCGGTGAATGCAACTCTCTATCGGCAATTGATCGGGAGTCTCATTTACCTAACATATACTAGACCAGATATCAGCTTTGCAGTCAGCTATTTATCACGCTTCATGCAAGAACCAAAATATGTCATTGAAAGCAAAGAAAAGATAATACTAAGATATCTAAAGGGTACACTTGACTTTGGTCTAGAGTACAAGAAGAATGACTTCTTCTTGATAGGATATTCGATTCGATCATGCAGGAAACATGGATGATAGGAAGTCAACATCAGGCTTCATCTTCTTTATGGGATCTGGACCGATATCATGGGGAAGCAAGAAACAAACTTTGTTTCTCGCTCTTCTATAGAAGTAGAGTATCGAGCTGCAGGTGAAGCTATTTGTGAAGCAATATGGCTACGCCGAATACTGGAAGGAATTGGTCTACCATAATAGAAATCTACTCCAGTATATGTTGATAATGAAGGAGTTCTGAAGCTTGTTCACAATCCAGTATTTCATGAGAGAACCAAGCATATTGAAGTACAGGTTCATTTCATAAATGAGCATGTCTTGAAGCACAACATATAGCTCCATTTCTTCCTACAGCTGAAAGAAGGCAGATGTTTTCACTAAGTCACTTACACGTGACAAATTCACTCTGTTCAGAGAGTTCCTCTCCACTTCATTGGAAACTATGAAAAATTAAGGGGGGGAATGTTAGCATAATTTAGCATAGGCATATTTATTGCATTTTATTGCATTGTCTTTTATTTAATAATGTGCAACATGTGCACTCTAGTCTAGTGACTTGCATTTAATATTGTTATGTTGGATAACATTCAATATTGGTATTAGTAGTAATTACATGTGCATGTGAGATGGGTCTTATCATCTCGTAGTTGGTGCCTAATAGGGTGTCATGTCTATCCATATGAGGTTGTCTAATATCTATAAATATTACAGCTCTTGCATTGTTATGTAATCTGATTTTATGATCAATAATATTTGTGAGGCTTCCGTCCCTCTTTGGTCATTGCAATCTTATTCTATTCTATCATTTGGTATCAGAGCTATACCATTATTATCGTATCCAAAATTTTGTGAAAAAATAATTTCACCATATTTTATCTCTTGGAATTTCCTTTCTAATGATGTCTTTTTTTCTTCTAACTCCATCCGCATCTCTTGAAATCACCTTTCAAAGCTCAAGCAGATTGCTTTGGCATGTGCACCGCCTAGGCTTGAGAAAAACTGATTGCAAACATATTTCTCAAAAGTTAGGTGAAAAAAATAATTTCACTTTTGGGTCTTGGAATTCAATTTTGACGATTTCTTTTTTGCTTCTAACTCCATCCTGAGCTTCCTAATCACCTTCTAAAGCTCAACAATGTTTTTCGTATGTGCACTGCCTAGGCCTGTGAACCCTGTTTTTTATCAAACTACCCCAAACTCTCCAAATATTTCCTGAATCTTCCAAAATAACTTTCATGGTGTTTCTATACCTTTAATTCACCTCTAAAATTATTTTTTATTTGATTCTTCACTCCAGTGGGGTTGCACTGCTCTAGAAAACCAAAGTGATAGCCCTTCCCATGACTGCCTGAAATTTGCATTTCCCAAAAACACCTAAAATCACCTAGGGGGTTGAATTAAATTTACTAAATCACATAAGAGACTGATTTAACATCATATAGGAGGTCATTAGACTAACTGAGTGGATATAGGGTGCCTAGGAAGGATAGGACTTGAAAATTTTGGCACATGGGTATCGTTGTCATGCTAGAAAATTTTCAATTTCTCTGTTGCACATTTACATGAAAACATCCGGCTCTACCTCGGGTACATGGTATGGATTGAGGGTAGTGAATAAATACCATGTGAACTCCATAATACTACTTTGTAACATATTGGCTAGTGCCTTATCCATTGGGCCCTATGGAGTCATGTACAACTTATGACAAGAGAGAGAGAGAGAGAGCAAAGAAGGAAACACACACACACCAAAAATAATGAAAGGAAACACACAACACACATGGAAAGGAAAAAACACACATAACAGAAAGGGAAAAAAACCTAACAATCACCTATGGTACAAGGTGGGGGACAACACAATTTCACTAAAGTACTTTTCATTCCTCAAAAGTTACCCATGAGTGGGCAACATTGAGTGATGTTGTTCTATAAAGCCATTGACTGGTTCCAAAATTAGCCTCCTCTCCTTAACTATTTATGAAATTTGGGTTATTTCATGACCATCTGTGTTTTTTTAGGAGTGAGTCCACATGAGCTTCTTTATGCTCAAGTATTTACTTAGAAATTCCACTGCCTTCATCCTCTTTGAAATCAATTTCATAGTTTCAATTGCATTCCACATTTATCCATACAATTGATTCCTTAGTGATCATCCTACCACTACCCCAAGGTTACTTTTCATTCAAATTGCTTGAATATTCCCAATTCTTTTCTTTCCTAGGACTATGCTCATTGACCTCTTTTTCGTGAGAAACCTTGGACTTATCCTTTTTCTCTACTCCATTGTGAGGTGTTTGAGTACTAACGAGAGGACCATAAGCAACCTCATACTTGTCTTGTATGGCCATAGCATGAGTAAAGAGATCAAGAATCAGCTTGGGGTCTTCCACAACTTCTACTACATCTAATAGTTCTTGCACATAGATCTCCTTTGTTACTTCCTACAACTCATCTTTGTATGAATTTGAAGGATCTTTATTTTGCAGCTCAAGGAAAATATCCGAAGGGATTACTTCATCATCTTGGGAATCACTAAATTCTATCACTCCTTTGTCCAGAGGAGCTTTAGCTTCAAATTCCTCAAAACTCCTTGCTTCAATGTCTTCATCATGGAAATATTCTTCCTCTTCAAATGGAAAAGAAAATACCACATCTTCATCATCGTATCCATCAACAATTGGATCAAGAGGGACATCATATTTCTCATCTAGATTTATTTCAACATATCCCATCTTCACACAGGTTGAGGCTTCCAATTTACCTTTGCATTTGTCTTTAAGATTCATGGCTTACATCAATAGTTCAAGAATAAGCTCGAGGTCTTCTGTTTCTTCCACGGCTCTTAGTAGTTTTTGTACAGACTATTCTTTCAAACCTTTCATGGGCTCATCACAAGCTGGTCTTGTCCCTCCATGGATGACATGGCTGAGATCATCTTCATCTCCAAATGGGAATGAGAACATCTCCTCTTCATTGGTAAGAGTATAAGTTGGTTTCTCCATTTGAGATTTGTCAAGAATCATTTCCTCTTCTTCATGGTTTGCATCATCCAAAATTTGGGGCTTCCTCTTGTAACTCAAATCTCCTCAATGCTTCTTCAAGGTCCATACCTCTCTAGGAAGGCATGTTTGGCCCTATCAAGGTGGGAATATCATCTTCCTCCTCGGTTGTCACAAAGTAATTCATCTTCCTACTATCTTGATATAAGATGTTGGTTTCGGATTTCATACTTTCGCATCGTGTACCTCATCTTCTTCTCTCGGAAGAAATTTCTCCATTTATTTCTTCAATGCTATGGTTGCGGATGACCAATTCATTGGAATTTTCCCTCCCAAGTCTTGGTAGAATCTTCAACCTAACAACAATCCAAAGATTGTCGATGTTTGCTACTAAAATAGTCATTGATATCCTTTTATCTAGAAATTTAGCAAGAGCCACATGTGCCTCTTTAATCTTCCCCACAAGTGGGACTTCCTTTGATTCCATAGAGTAATAAGAGCCACTAGGCGAGTCATGGGGAGTTTAAGAGCTTTGGAAACCTTCATGGGTATGACATTATCTAAGGCACCCGAATCTATTATGCAATTGTTCAATACATATTCCCGATCGAAGGGAGACATAAAAAGGATCAACCTTGTCTGTCTTTGATGCACTCATGGCTAGCATGTTCTATGAGGGAGGCATAGGTGAGTTTGGTAGTACTCCTTTAGAACTGGGTGTTACAACATTGGGTGTCAAACTTCCATTCTTGATATATCGGATGAATATCTCAAATTGTTCAGGATGAGTCCATAAATATTCAGTTTCAGTAATCTGCACTTTGGCTTTTTCACGTATTCTATGAATTCAAAAGGAGCAGATGTGGGGCGAGGGTGATGAAGGGACTGATTTTGGATTTAGAACAGGTTTAGAAGAAAGAGTTAATTTTTGGGGAATATAGGGGATCTTGAAAGGTACACTAGGAGATTTCAAAGTACTAGATTTTACAAGATCATATTTAGATTTATAATTAGAAGAGGAATCCGAAGAATTAATCGGAATTGCAGGAGACTTCTTACTTGCTACAAGATTAGGTTTCAACAATGCGGACTCCATGGAGGGTGGGAGTGGAGATCCTTGACTAATTATTATGTTTTACAGAGTCACCACAGGAGGATCTTCAGTCTTCTTTTTCTTTGCAGTAGTGGAGGGAGATGTTCCTTTCTTAGATTGAGAATGAGTGAATACCGCACATGAGAAATTGGGTGCATATTCATCATCATCCTCATCACCTCCATAATACTCACAAAATATGATTTGTGTATCATTCTCAAGTTCATAAACTTCTAGAAAATCACCACCTTCACTTTCTTGTTAAATCTCTTATTCATTTTCCTTAATCTTACAACTTGAATTGATAGGTGGGGCCTCTAAGGAAATCCTTTGAGGTACTCCTACAACTTGATTTGTGTTGCTTCTTTAGGAAGATGTTCATTTAAAAAATCCCTCTTCAATGATGTCATCTCACTCACCAATTTTTTCACCAATGGATACATTCTTTCATCTCCCAGACGTTGAGCTTTATCCTTTAAAGGATTCTTGATCTTTCTAGATAGGATGAGATCGTCATCTAGTTTAATGGCTAATATTTGTGCTTCTGCAATATCCCTCAGTTGAAATTTTCATAGGAAAAATCCCACTTCCGTGATTGAGCATTGATGAAGAATCTCTTGATGTTTTTTTCAGATAGCAAATATTCTTCTGGTATCCTGCAAAGCAACCTTTTAAAATGAGCCACAAATTTTCTCATAGTTTCACTTTCTTCTTTCTTCATTTGAACCAACTACACCAAGAGGTCCTGACAGTCCTCATTAAATTTGAATCTTCCTTCAAAATTTCTTTTGATGTCATTCCAACAAGTGATGGATTGGGCAAGTAGGAGGTAGAACCATTCCACTACTTTTTCTTGGATGGACTTCATGAACAGTCTCGCATGGCAACATCTTCATGTTCAACACCAAGGATTTTACATGATGTCATGAAATAAATGACATGTTCTTCAATAATTTTTGTGTAATTTCCTTTGAACTTTGGAAATTTCTTGCAAGAACCTATTGGTAGATCATGAAGAGGGGGTTCAAAAGAAAGTGGGAATGTATTTCTTCCCCATGAAACAATGGGTTAGGGTCTTTCTACTTCATCTTTCATTGTCATTTCTACTTCTGCTTTAGCTCTTTCTTCTACGAATTATTCTTCAAATTCTTATTTGTCCTGGAACTCAATGTTCAACGGTGGTTGAAAAATGGGAGAATGTGAAGGGGATTTTGGATAGGATTTCCATGTGAGCTTCTTGAAGACCCGAATGGGGGTGAGACTTGAGAAAAATAGTAGGGATTGTCTCTAACTTGTCCTTTTTTATTGTTGCAAAGTCTCAAAAGTGGGGTCAATAATTCATCTTGATCTATTCAACCTATGGTATCTCTTTTCAGCCATATTTTTGGAAATTCTTGTAGTGGGAATACAAAAGGACACTGTGGAATGTGAAAGGTCATGTGCAAGAATAAGCGATGGGCTTTCATCAACTCATTTTTTTATTTTTCAATTTTTGATTTTTTTAAATTTTTGGACCTTGCGGTCATATTTTGGGTGCAAATGTTGTCAAGTCTCGCTCCTTTACGGTGGCACCAAAAATTGTTGGCAAGAAAAATTTTGAGGGAAAAATTTGTGGATTTCTTGCCAATGCTCTAGGAATCTAATTCCCTCTACTTAACTAGGTGCATTTTTCGTATATGCATGCGTGAGTGAAAGTGAGTTTTATCCAGCTTGGCCTCATGGTCGGGGATCCAACAGGGGCACTCCACTGACCCTACAAAAATCTAGAAATCTCTTGCTAGGGAAGAATTTTTCTGAAAAGTGGGAAAGGGGTAAGAAAAAGGTAGGAAAACTAATGCCACACTAATGTTGCAAGTAGAAAATCATATTCCTGCACACACTAGTTAGAAATTTCATCACATGCACTAAATTAAGAGTAAATAAATCTACAAGTAGCAATAAGACCAAATAGAATTTGATGAGCACAAAGTATCAAGAAATCCCTCAGTTAAAGAAAGATAGAAATTACTTCTTCTTATATTGATTACTCAAACCAAAGTTGTACATAGTGGGGAAATGGAGGAAATTTGAGAATGATGGGAATGGAAGAATTTGGCTCTCCTTTGTTCTCTCAATGCACTCTTGAGTTTACAAAATCAATCACCAACCCTTTGAAATGGGAATGGATTTATAATTTATAGAATGAGAGATGACTCTTCATCTACCCCCAATGCCTTTTCATATGCCTTATTACAACTTATGACCTTTTACATTCTTAGGAAAATATTAAGTCCCCTTTTATGACTTAAGGGTGACTTGTTACATTAAAAAAATCATTTTAAATTAATTAAAGGCATTATGAAAAATTAAAACCCCAATGAAGAATTAGAATGGGGAGAGAGAAAGTGGGGAAGAGAAGAGAGAAGAAGGGGAGAGAAAGAACTAAGGAGGAGTTTCAATCAAGAAGAACTCCGCATCCGAGGAATTCCTGGATCCTCATCAAATGATCGATGAAGAGTTCCACCGTAGTGAACTCTAAACCTCTAAAATCCTTGCACCATGAGAGACTCCTTTATCTTTCTCATGGACACTTGCCAAGATGAATGAATTGTTCGCCAAGACCGCAACTCCCACCCTGCACATGATATACCTATGACCAAAATCATGAATTGAGTGTCAAAAGACACTATCAAATTCCCCTCGAGATGGACCTCGAATGCCCTATGAGAAATTCCCATATATGATCTTGAATGATGATGTCCCCCTAATTATTATCCTTTATGTCCCATTATGCCAAAATCTGTCCTTTGAGTGTAACTTACTATTAATAGTAAGTTCCCAAATGGAAGACTTGCTCTTTTTAGTGAGAGGTAATTTTTGCCTCTTCTTGACCATCCCGATGTGTTGAAATCCCTCTTCACTCTTGCACCCATTGCCTTCACCTTGACCACTTCTTAGGTAACTTACTATTTGTAGTAAACACCCATATAAGGAGTTTACTATTTTTAGTAAGTGGTCATTTTCATTGGTTTCCACTATGGACAATCATTCTCGGATTCCTAGTGATCTTTGGTGCACACTTTGCTTTGACATAGCTTTTTTATGTTGACTTCCCAAACATAGCAACTCTATATAGGAAAACTTAATATTTTTCGAAAAGTGAACTTCTACTTCTCATTATGTGATTAAACATATTTTTTGGACTCAACTCGTCATGCCATGATCGCATCCTCAAAATTTCACTTGAATTCACCCACTAGAATGCTTGAAAATAAAATTTAAAATTTTTGCCTAGCAGCTATGGCTTTAGGCACGAAGCTGCATGGTGGCCATTAATGGAGCTTAAATTTTACATGTCTTGTTTTCTTCTCTCGATCATGATGAAATCAAATACATTGTGATATTTTTTTCATTTGGAGTCCATGTGTAAGTTTTTAGCTCGTTTCCATTTCCGATTGATGGGAAATTCGATGAATGTGAGCTAAGGCACGAAATGGGGTTTTTGTTGGAACAAATGATTCAGGGCACCATTCAACCTCATGTTTGTTGTATCTTGATCATCTTGAAATTTTTGAAGTATTCAAAAGATGACACCTAAATCTGAATTGTATTTTGTAAGATACGCATTTTTTTGATTGGGTGATTTTGTGGTTATCTGAAAACAAATATTTGTTTTCTCTTTGTTCTTCATTTCTTAAACTCTTTTGATCAATCCTTCCTCTGAAAACTATGTATTTTTATGGATTGGAGGATTTTTGGCCATGATGAATCTATTTTGGATCATAAATGGTAGACTAGGTGTCTCAGTATAAGCATGAACAAAGCTATGGCAGGGTGTGAAGCTGTGAAGGAGAAATGAGGGAAATAACAGCTAAGTGCAAGATTTAAATCATTCAAAAATGCACAGCAAGGGTGGGAAAAATTTTATGTCCTGATGTCCCTTAAGCATTGAGGGATGAAAGGGACATCAATTTTCATGTTGCACCTCATCGCGACACTTGGCAAAGATCTGTTAGTCAATTATTTGGATCCACCGCCTCGATGCCGGAAAACTACTCTTGAAGGGGTCACATGGGTGACCAGGAGGCTCCCTAGGGGATGGGTGCATTTTATTTTCCCTGATGTCCCCCAACACAAAGGTACATGAGGGACATCAATTTTCATGGCGCGTCAGTGATGACATGTGGCAACGATCCAACGATGAAGGCTTTGAGCTCCCGCAAGCACCTGGGGCTGAACTGGCGATCCTAGGATCGTATGTGGTTCCAAATGTATTTTAGGGGCTGGGAAAAATTTATTGACCCTCATTTCCCTGAGCTTGAGGGATGTAAGGGACACAAAAATGCACCAGGCTCCTAGTGTTGACATGTGTCCTGTTCAAAATTTGACTAAGTATGAGGTCTTGAGAGTGAACTTGAAACGATGATAACTTGAGCTCCGATGGAATTTTTTGGTGAAATTTTATATTAATTTGACTTTAATTTTCCTTTCTAATCCAATTGTGGGGGTATCAGATCTTTATTATTCCATATATGCCCTAAAAATTTAGATTTTTGTCCCCAAGTTCATAGCTTAGCCTTGATAAAACCGATTACATGACCTATTTCTCCAATGTGTTGTGAAAAAAATAGTTTCACCATATTTTAGGTCTTGTAATTCCCTTTCTAAAGGTTTATTTTGTTTATTATAACTCCATCTAGAGCTCCTAGAATCACCTTCTGAAGCTCAGACTTTTTTGGCCTATGCACTACCTAGGCCGTGAACCTTGTTTTTGATCAAACTACTCCAAAATCTCCAAATCTTCCTGAATCTTTAAAAAAAAATTCCATGATTTTTATATACCTTTAATTCTCCTCTCGCATTGATTTTTTATCTGATGCTCCACTCCAGGGGTTGCACTCATTCTAGGAAGACCAATGATAGCCCTTCCCATGATTGCCCAAAATTTGCATTTTCCAAGAACACCTAAAATCACCTAGGGGGTTGAATTGAATTTCATAAATCACATAAGGGAATGAGTTAATCATATAGGATGTCATTGGACTTGGGGTTCCCGGGAAGGATTGGACTTGAAACGTTTTCCACAAGGGTATTGTTGTCATGCTAGAAAATTGCCAATTTCCCTATTGCACATTTGCATGACAACACCTTAAAGATGGTATTTATTTTATTTACTATTCCTAAACTGGATAGTCATGTGGATGTTCTATTTTTATCTCGAACTCGATGAAATCATGATACTATAACATTATCAAACATGTTTCCTACTTCATGAATATCTCATACTTATTTCCATAGTTTCATAATCTTTCCAAAATGAAGTTGTTATTGTATCCTCATTTTATGAATGAAAAATTATTTTAACTTGTATCTTATCCATGAATGCTTTAGTAAATATATATAATAGCTGATCCAAAAAAATTATCTTTCATTGATGAACCAAACGCTTCTTTTTAAAGTTTAAATTGTACATTATTTTCATGAATTGTGATCCCTTACTTATATAGATGTTTGTCTTTACTTTCATTATATTCATTTTTGCAATGTACTTCAATGTCATAAAAATAGTACTTCAATTCATGTACCACACTTCAAAAAACAATTAGAAAAATAAAGGCTTGCAACCTTTCTTACATCATGTAATGATTCTCTTTTCTTGTCTTGATTTTGAAAATAATATAGTGAGATGTACTTTCTAATTTTTCATTATTATTCCATGTAACTTATTTGTAATTTCTTAAAAGATTAATCTACCTAAAGTTGGAAACACATGAATGAAGACTAACCCAGAGCTCTAACAACATTTTTTTGTTTTGTCCACAGTACATGAAGTTGGGAGTTGAAGATGAAGCAATTAAAGATGAAGATGAAGATGCACGGAAGATGATGAAGATCGGAAGAGAACAACAACCCAATCAGAAATGATGGGTTTTCTCTTTCTTACTTTTTTATATCTTTATGTATATGCATATTTTATTGCAGTTCATATAAGTTACATCCCATGGCTTGTGTGGGAAAACCGAAACTGTATTTCTTTATGAATAAATGAAATTAATTTCTGTAATTGAGTTGTCTATTTCCTTTTGCATTCAAATACCATGAATAATGTTTGTGGAATGAACTAAAAAAATCAACACATACTTAATATCATTCAAACATAAATAAATAACATGAAATTAATGAACTTGTAACTTAAAATGTACCTTCATCTTATACAAACAACAACAACCGTGTTTGTTGTTATAGAGTCCAACTCCTTAGATCTATTATTGTTCCCACCTTTATCAAGGCTATTTTTAGTCCTTCAGGGATTTTTCATGACTTTGATGAAGATGAACATGGGATGGCAGCATGTGTGAGGTATTGCATTCTACAACAACACACATATCTACATTTTGCATTGTTGTTCACTTGTCTTTCTTTAGTTAGGTCCATCAATCCTTTCAATTTGAAATGATGTTTCAAGTTACCCATTTTGCACGAATGCAAAATTGTCAACAATGATCCAAGGTATTTTAGGAAAATATGCGATACAATTTATGTTAGGAATAATATAAGAAAACCGGGTCATTTTGGGCATAGGGGATGAAGGATTCAACAGAGAAAGTCACTTTGTTCTCAAAACTTTGAGAGTTATAGGAGTTGTTAAGAGATAAAAGAAATATTTAATGGAAATTTCTTGTAATTCTCCACTTGATGGACACATCAATTTTTGTCTAATTCTTCAAGATCTCTTGTGATAGCTCAATTCACTTTTGATGTACCTCTTTTCCAAGGTGAATGGTGAAAGAAATAAAAATGCAAGATGATTCAAGTCTCTAAAGTGGTTGTAATGAACTCAATTGATGCTTAGAATTAAAAATCATGTAATATTTCACCTTCAAACTCATATTTTTAATCATGGCACAAATAAGGCAAGTTGTGTGTTCTAATTTCACATTGGATGATGACATCAGCATCACTTAAAGGATTGAGCACATTATTCAATGCTTTTTGCCCACTTTCACTTGTCCCAAGGTGTAAAGGGACATGAGGGACACAAAACTTCACTCCCCCTATGCATTTTTCTTTTTCGTCACTTAAAACTTATGACTTGAGTGGTTATGTGAGAAAAATTTAAAAACATGTCCATTTATCAAGTTGAGCTAATCCTTGGCACATTTTTCAAGGTGATATTCCCTTCCACTTATCCCAATGCGAAAAATCACATTATGTACACAAAATTGTGTGACCCCTTCTTTTTCTTACTTTCATCACTTTAAAACTCCAACTTGAAGTGTTTTAAGTGCTAGGAGTGCAAAGATGACCTCAACTTAAAATCAATCCCCACCTCATGACAGTGACCCATGGTACAATTTTCAATGTTTTGGGTCCTCATGCACTTTTCCCAAGGTTTAAATAAACATCAGGGACATAAAATTACACTCTCTCTCTCACTTAGCCTCCGACATATGAAAAATATCGCTTAAGCTCGAGTTCTCATTTCCATCCCCCTATTTCTCAATCTCATGAAACCACATGATGAAAGTTTTCCATATCTCGGTGTAAATCCCAATCCCTTTTTCCTCCTTTCTCCACTTGTCCCCTATTTTTAGGGGGTCAAGTTTGATTTAAAGTGTGTATATGAGATGAAAAATATTTATATTAAAATACTTATCCATTTTGTAGTTTCAAAGATTCATTTTCCCTACCAAGCTCATTCTCATTGTTTTTATGTTATTGGAATGTTTATGGAACCCCATATACTAAAAATAGAAAAAAATTCATATCTCTAAAACCCTTATCTGTTTTACATGATATTTTAACATTATTCCCTTCTCAAAATATCCTTTTATATGATTCCAACCTTGCATCTATTGGTGTTCTAAATTATTTTTAATGTCCAGAAAAGTTTCCCATTATAAAAACTCATTTTTTCATATTTATGGAGTTTTGGGGATTGATATTTACAAAAATGGAGAAAATAATCCTTGAAAAATAACCAAACTTTTTAGACCTCTCTCATTCTGTTTCGACATTGGGAAGACCTGCAATTTAAAATAATAAGCCTTACTTAGATTCATAGTATATAAAGAGTAAGTCCTACAAGCAATTCATTCTCTCGAGTTTTCATTTCTCCTTGCACATTAGTATAACTCAAAAGTGTCAAATTGAGTATTGGTAACTAAAAATGGAATTTCTACATTAAGAGTTATTAAAAATAGTAAGTTTTAGGATATTGATCAAGGACAAAGGATGTTAAGTTATCTATACTTATGAAAGAGCACCTAGATGTGTTTGATTCAGCTATAAGAGATCACAAGAACTTTGACATGTTCAATATATTATAGTAAACACTTTTAATTGAGTAC
Organism: Taxus wallichiana var. yunnanensis; assembly: GCA_018340775.1. Classification (NCBI taxonomy): domain Eukaryota; kingdom Viridiplantae; phylum Streptophyta; class Pinopsida; order Cupressales; family Taxaceae; genus Taxus; species Taxus wallichiana. The sequence continues at coordinate 573,336,047 of CM031242.1, forward strand.
ATAAATAATTTCTCTATTTGGAGAAGAAGGATTTTTCAATGAAGTATATATGGACAAGAAGGTGTTTGAGTCTCATGAGTTTTATTCCATTCAAATAAAGAGGAATCTTTTTAACATATGTGAATTGTTAAGATGGGTAAGGTGATGATATTCATATCTTAACTCGACCTTGTGTTCAAAAAGGATCATCATGTTTCTAAGATCAATGCAAGTATTGTAGAATTTTTTGAAAACTCGCTTCAACTCCTAAGATTGTGTCTATATCTCACAAGAAGAGGGAATTGAAACCACAATATTTCAATTCAAAAAGAGGTTAGAGGAAAAGAGTTTCACTCGAAGCATTCTCTCAAGATCCATCAGAATCATGTTCTTCATTAATAAAGGCTTCTCCATCTCCAAATTTTCACTTATCTCTCTTCTTCTCTCTCCCCTTTCCTCCCTCTAATATTATATTCCCTCATTGGGAATGTACTTATCATGCGAGAGTTAGTTAGGGTAAGAAAAGTTTGTGAAAAATATGGAGTCTTAAGGGTAAGCATTAATTCATCTTTTCAAGAGTTCTAAGAGAATGGAGAAGGAAAAAAACATGGAGAATAAAATTTTTGAGGAAATGATTATGTAAAGTGGACTTTAACTCTTGAAATGAACTAAGAAGGTCGTGGTTTGCATGTAAATTTTGGTATTTTGATTGTAATGATTGAATATATCACCTCTAAGTGATAATTCAAAGTGTGAAGAACATAGTATTGATGATTTCATTGTGATATATATTTGTATGTGGTTGTTTTGGTGCGTAATATCAATGATTATAAATGGAATTTGTTTTGGGCTTAAGGTAATGGTTTTCTTGACTTTGTATTTTGGCATATTTTGGAATTGCTTGGTTTGATTACATTACAAAACTTATGTATAGACACCTCATGAAGGTGTATCAACCTTGTTGAAGTTCCTCGTATTTCGAGAATACAAGACAAGATCTTATGAGAATGTTACCATGTATTCTTGGAACCACCAATACAAACTAACATCGATATGAAACATGTTTGTTTCAAAATTATATTGATCCTTTTCCTTGACTATTAGAAAATGATTTTATATGTTGTCTAAACATACTTGAAGTTTAAAAATGAGAGTTTGGTAGAAAGTACATTTCATTTTATAAGTCATGGAAGCTCCTCGGGATAAGACAAGGTTTCATTAAGGGTTGATGCAAAATTTGTGTTTGAAGCATTTAAAAATTGATCGAGGACTCTAAAAATTATATTGATCATCTTGAAGGAATAAAAATCCTAATTTTGTAGGTTTCAAGTAACCTATTACCATCACTTTCTGTTGTACATGACAATTTTCCCTTTAGTAGGTTGTTACGGTAGTTAGGTCTAATTTGGAGGTTATTAGTTAAGAGCAAAGTGGTTTAAGCTTAAAGATATCACATGAAAATTTGTAGGAAGATAAAACATGTAAATTGGTATATAAAATTGTCTTGAATGTGTCCTCAAACCAATTACAACAAGAGTTATCCTAAGAAAACCAAGTTGGCGGTGGCTACTAAGAGAGTAGCTAATTAAGTAGAAGAAGATGGAAAAATAATTTTCCCAAGAAGTTGAACTAAAATTAACCATACACCATAAGGGGCATAATGGGTGCTTAAAACAAGTTTCATTTTGTCATGATCCCTTCTGATTGTTCCAACCATGAAATCGATGGGTCGTTGTATTCTCCAATCATTTAACAAACCTATTCTTCGCCAGTGTCATTATAAAATCGGGTTATGTGTCCAAGGTTATATGTAATGGAGCCTTATGCAACTCTTTCGATTATTTGGGTGTTCCTTTTAGGGGGTTTGATTATTTTGGTTTCCCTAGTTTATCTACTAAACTACGGAAATGTAATGTTAAGCTATTGAAACAACGTTCTTGTAATAAAAATGCATTGAAAGGAAATTCTTTAACTAGCATTGAAATGCACACACCAAAACAAGATAACATAATTGAAATAATAGACATGTACTGAATCGAAATAGAAGAATTGAAATAACACACACTAAACTAAAATAATAGTAAAGAAGTATACAAAAGAAAGGAAATAAGTAATTGCATTCAAATAAGCATTCAACTTGAACTTATCAGAAAACCACGAGCATGCATGAAATGTAAATCCTCCAATCACCTAGGTCGAGTGGGCCCTTACTCTTCCTTGGGATAGAGGTATTCTCAACACCACAAGATATTTAAAACATATCTAATATATTGATTCAGAATGGGTTCCAAAACATACTCAAGATGAAACTAAAAATTAGATACTAACTCGTTATAAACTATACTATAAATTATTGATATCAACTAACTACTAAATTTTTCTCAAATATATGTCTATATATACATGGTTAGTTACACATCATGCCATAATTATAGACATTGAATTTATCCACTAACATCCCTATTAAATTTCATTTAATATTATGATAATGCTAAAAATAAGATCCATGTTTGTAGGCCGATTATGGAAAGAGTTCTCCATGATGTCGTGATGGCTACAGACTCGGCCTCCTTGATTACAAATTCTAGAATTGGTAGTAAATGTTCATTGTTATCCTACACATGTCACCACATTTACTCACAAAGGTGATTAGTGGGAATTTCTCTACGGTCAATAAAGTTTGCACAAATCAAGAACAAGAGAAATGCATTAAACTTACTAGGATATAACTATATAAAGCATCCCCATGCACTAATTAATCATGTTTAAGAAAAAATCAATAACCACATAGATGATATAATAAGTCAAATAATGCACTCATCATCTCCCTACCCTTTACCTTTTTCATGTCTCTATGCAAACATATCTTTGTCATGCTCTCTGGAAAAGTTATTATGTCATGTCATACTCTTCAAACTGATGAACATACTACTTACCGATTCTTTTACATCCTTGAGTGATGGAAATAACCTCTACCTATGTTGTGAAGCTATTGTTTGATTAGGTAGCATTGTTCTGCTAGGTAGTCATAAGAATGAGGAGAAGGGATGGTCTTACCTGTATTCTGACCCATTCATCATTGTATTCCTTTTCATTCTTCACAGACATGTGTCAAATAATTGTAGCAAGTGCATCACCATGTCTCATACCCCAACCGAGATTCTATAGAGAGATCACTTCCCTTCTTTTCAAGGGGAGGTTGAAGGAATCCCACCATTTATTACAAGCCTTTTGCGCCTCACCAAAATTTTGCTGACTATAGACCTCAAAATCCTACACACACTTTTGTAAACATTTGAAGTATTTTCCCAATGTCACCGATAATAAAGAGATATAAAAATATTCTTCATAGCCACATCATTGTGATGGGTAGGCCTAATGTAGAAACCTATGGCTTGAGTTATTTGATTGAAAAAATTTGTCTTCTCACCCCATGTAATTTGGTTTCTAAGCGATGATTGAAAATCCTTCAACTGAAAATCTCCCACAAACAAATTAATGAAGAAATCAAGCACATTGGTGACCAAAGATGTTGTGGAAGTAAAATTCACACAATTGATTTTTATCTTAGGAGTATAGTTCGGTAAATTTCTAATAAGATTTTACCATCGGGGCCTCATGAGGTTCTCTACTGCACATTCTCATTAATTGCCAAGCATAAAATTATTCATGAACAAACATGTTGTAGACATAGGAGGGTTTTCTACAAGCAAGAAGTTTGCAGGCCAAAAGGAAAACAAAGTCTAAAATAGATTCTAACTTCTTCTTATCACTTGTACTGGCCTCAATCTCTTCTTTAAGATTTTTATTTTCCTTTATCAATTCCTTATTCGAAGAGATAACTAATTTAAATCGTTCCATATTTTAAGACCAATGTCCCTTTGTCTTTTGAGACTATTAACTTCCACCTTTAAAGCAGTAATTTCCCTAACCTTTTCTACAGTTCTTTGTGTAAATTTAGTTTGCAAAGATAAACCGGTTTCTTACATACCTTTCAACTTTTATTTCGAGAGGTAATTTGATCCCGATAACACCTCAACACTTCATCTCCATGTGATTCCTAGCCACCAATCTCCATTGCAATAAATTTTGGACCTGGGGTATGCGTTTATAGTGCTACATGCAATTCCGGAGCTTCATGCTCATTTTCCGGAGTTATAGGAATGTTTGGCATATCAGTTTTAGGACTCTAGGTTTAAGGAACGATTTTGTGAATTCATCATGCTTAGACTGCTCAACAGGGGATAGATGAGGTACCACCTATTCCTTCTCCTGAAACATTCAATCTCGACAGGAAATCAACAACAACATTAGCCTTTCCAGGATTATCAATAATATTTATGTTAAATTCTTACAACAAAAGTAACCATCTAATAATCTTTCCCCTATGACTAGTTTATTTATTAAGTATCTTATGGCTGAATGGTTAGTATATACGAAGATTTTTTATCCACTAATATAATGCCTAAATTTATTCGAGAGATTAAATAACAACTAAAACTTCTTTTCCATGGTGTTATAATTCTTCTCTGTTAGGGTTAGATATTTTTGATATAATAGATGGTATACATTTTGACTTCTTCATTATTTTATCTAAGAACAGCTCCCATTGTTGTGTTAGAAGAATCAATGTGGATATGGAAAGGTTTTCCATAATTGGGTCCTTTTAAAACTAGAGTTGTTAATTTCTCTTTGATAACTTCAAAATCCTACTAACACCGACAATTCCATTCAAAGACACAATATTTTATCAATAAGGAAAACATAGGGGAATCAAGTTTACTAAAATATTTTATGAACCACCTATAATAACCTGCATGTCCAAGGAAACTCTTGATGTCAGTTTGATTTGTTGGTGTAGGAAGTTTAGTGATTACCTCTATCTTTTAGGTTCAACATGTATGCCTTGGGAAAAAATATGGTGGCCCAGACAAATCCCTTGATCAACCATTGTCAAAAAAAAATCATGACTCAAGGAAAGTTGGTAGTCGCTCACACCGAGTTAACACTTTTTCTAGATTGTGTAAATATTCATCAAAAGATGAATTGTGACAAGAAAGTCATCCATGTAAACCTTGACACATTCATTTGTAAGATCTACAAAAATAGTTAAAACTACTCTCTAGAAGGTAATACGTGCATTACAAATTCCAAATGGTAGAACTCTATATGCAAATTTACCCCAAGGACAAGTGAAGGTGGTTTTATCCTAGTCAGAAGGTGTTATATTGATCTAATTATACCCACTAAACCCATCCAAGAAGGATAAATATTTCTTTCCTGTCATATTATCCAAAACCTGATCAATAAAGGGCAAGGGAAACTAATCTATCTTTATGGCTCTATTAAGCTCCCTATAGTCTATACAGATTCTCTATTTGCCATTTTTCTTGGGAACTATTGCAAGCAAAGGATACCCACTAACTATCAGATATATGATAGATGAATCCTACTCTCAATAGTTTTTCTATCTCATTCTTGACAATGTCTCTAAGTATTGGATTAATTATTCATTATGGTTTCCTAACAGGTTTAACGTCCTCAGTATAGATGTGGTGAGTGAAAATGCTCTAATAAATTCCTCTCATGTCGGTATAATCCCAAGAAAAATCTTTTGAGTGATTCTTTAAGACATCTACAACCCTAGTCTCTTGGTTGGCTTCTAAATTGTTACCAATGGTCAGCTCTTTTCCTATGTCAATAGTCACTTGTTTAGTATCTTTCATAATAGAAATATCTGCATCAACAATTAAAGAATTCAAGGGACAAACATGAGGCTATAACATGTGTAAAATAGTCATGTTTTCAAGGGACAAAACCTTGGCTAAAGGACAATGGAAATTAATGACTATATGTTCTTCATGATAATCATAGATTTCTTCACAATTTCCAATAGAAATGTCACTTACCAAGGTGATATTATCCGTTGAGTTCAAAATAGTTATTTCTGTAGCCTCAGTTTGAATTTTCATAGCCACAGTTCTAGTTTCCATAGCCACATAATTATCTTCATCAAACATTATGTATGACTCAACAATTTATTTTTCCATATGATTTTTCACTACAATAGTGGCCAAATAAGAAGAAATCATATTGTTAGTATCTAAAAAATCAACCCATACATGGTCACAAACATCCACATATGGTTGGGCAGGAGGATAAAGTGAAATATTCTTTTCTTTTTTCCCATTCAAAATAGTCATTTTCCCGACCTATAATCAATGTATGCAACAACAAGTAGCTAACCATGGCCTTCCTAAGATGACTAGGTATCCCAAATTTTGAGATTTAGGTTGTAAAACCATTAAATCGACAGGATACTCCCAAGATTTGACTATGACCATAACATACTCAATCACTCCATCTAGTACAGTAATAGATTGATCTCGCTAATTGAGGAACAATATTGATTCGTTGTAATCATGTTAAAGACAACAGATTAAACATGTAAGTTATTATGACATTGATGGCGCACCCAAATCTACCAAAACATTAGATATTGATTAACCACTTACAACAATAGTAATAACTGGACTCTCAGGATCCCCATATTTTGGTGAAAGAAGTTTTCCATCCACAAGATTAGCTAGATTGCATTCTACTTTAATTATTTTTGGGTACTTCCTCTTTCTTCCCCAAGTTTGTACACATTGGCTTTTAATGGTCTAGTTTTTAACTCAGAATGCCCCTTATTGCTCTTAGAAGTGGGACCTCAATTTTATTTTTCTCTAGCTCCCGAATTAGTGTTTTTCTTCATCATTATGTGTTTCTCTTAATCGGTATGGGAAAGGAGATTCATGCACTTTTTTTTCTAGTGGCTCGTGTATGGTAAACACATTCAATTTCCTTATTTTCCTCAGGTATATCCTCACTTTCCTCTGGTATCTTCTCATTTTATTCGGGTATTTATTTGTAACAATAGGAGGGGTTCTTATTGTCCTTCCGACCTTAGTTGTACATTATTAATGACATTCATATACATCATCTCACCCTATTATACTTCATAATTTAGGAATTTTGTTGAATTTTGGGGTTAGAGATAGGCTAAATTTGGAAGTTGAGTTTGTGCTACTTGCCCTTGCTGATAATTTTGTTGTGGTGGAGGCATTAAATCTTGTTGTTGTTGTGCAAACCTCCTTGGTTGATTAGAATTCTATTGAGGTGCCCATTGTTGATTTTTCCATGGTGGTATATTATTGGTGGTGCCCAACCTTATTGATTATATGGAGGAACCCATGGTGGTGGTAATGGGTAATTCACCTAGTTTGGTGGTTCCTAATCGGGTTGTCCATAAGTTGGTGGAGGAGCCCGATTGGGCCCAAGGTTCATTTTAAGAGACCTCTTAGAAATTGGAGGTGGAAAATACCTAGCGAATATCCTCATAACCAGTTTTGCAAGAAGGTGAATTTTTTGGGGGTCCGACAGTCAAAAAAAAATCTTCATCTGATTTTTAAGTGGTTTGACATAAGGTTGTAGATGCATGACATGAGATTTACTATTTCACGTTAATAACCTTGTTGACGTGTGACAAAAAAACTTTTGTCGCTCATCTGTAGCCTCCACCCTCTGGTTGCAAGACAACAAAATCTCCATGTCGTGCGTCAACAAACTCTTTGTCGCATGTCAACTTCATCCACACTCATGTTGCATGTCAAAAAAATCTCCATGTTGCACATCAACAAACTCTCCCTATCGCATGTCAACAAACTCTTTGTCGTGCGTCTACAGCCTTTGCCCTCATGTCATGAATTTGTAACCTCTACCCTCCTGTCATGCACTTACCGTACTTGATAATACATATGCCCCAGGTGGTATGAGTGATCTAGTAGTGTTCTACCTGGCAAATAATCTAGGATTATATAGGGGATAGTTTAAATGGGTAGGCGAAGCCGACCCCTAAAAAAATTAAACTATAATTTTTAGGTGAATAGGTCACTGACTGCGCTAGAAAATTCACCTTTTCAAATTTTTCAAAAATGGAATATTCACCATATTACGAATATTCACCACTAAAATTATCCCTGATTGGGACATGACATCATCCAAGGATTCTAAGTATGTCGAGGGGCATAAGCAAACTAGTTGTTTAATCGTTGTATAAAGTTTACCTCTACATTGGATTGAGTTATGAAATTTAATATCTCTTTTAGTTGAGGTAAGATATTACAATGATTGGTATCATGGTTAGAGACATCAAAAATTAAGCACATGTTTGTGACATCCAAAGGGCATTCTCTCAAAGGATGTCTCTTCCTACATTTAGGACAGTATATATCTAAAGGTTCCTTTGCAACATTGTTCTTGGCTTTCAGCCCATCTATGGTTGATTTCAATTGTGATAGGATGTTTGTTTTCATGTTATCCATTTCCTCAAGAATTTTTGAGGTACCTATGACATTATTTGATGTTTTCCTTTGCCTTATACCTCCTCTAGTTCTAGAGTAACTCCTACATAACTCGTGTAACTGTTTCATGTTGATTTTATGTACATCACCTTCACCCATAAGATGGAGGAATTCTTTGGTTTCCTTATCAAGTCCTCTAAGGAAATATATCTTAGTGATTTCTATGTTTAACTCATAACCACTCCTATGGAGAAAGAGAAATTTGTCTAGATAATCTTCTAGATCTTCATCTTCCTTTTGCTTTATCTGGAAGAAATATTCTCTCTGCCAATCTCTTCCCCTATACTAGTCTTGATATTTGTCTAAAAAATGATATCTCCATATCATCCCAAGAATGAATGGAGTTAGGGAGAATCCCATGAACCACCTCATACTGATTCTTTTTAAGGGTGGAAGGGAAAATTTTGAGTTTTTGGTTGTCTATTTTGTAGTCATATTTATGGAAAAGAATTTTGAATTCAAATAAGAACTGGTTTGGGTCTTTTGTGGACATTCCTCGAAAGATATGGAGGATGGACGGAGAGATATTTTCATAGGTGCATCCTCATCATCATTTAGGATAATGGGATAAGTAAAATTTATACCTAAGGGTCGGTCCTCATCATTCCCATTATCTCCCATTTCTGAAGGTTGTTATGGTTCTAGATAAGATGATGCAGATTGTTCAAAAAGGTTTCTAGGCATTGTATTAGATTCAGTGTCACTTTTAGTGTTCCCTACTTGTGCTCTATTTGGAGATATTATTTTAATATTATGAGGTATAAATCTCCCTTGAGTGTCTCGTGGCCTATGCATCAATATTGGTCATGTAAACAAGGCTTAGGACTCCTACTTGTTGCATAGATTAAATTCACTAACACCCATAGCATGTAAGGTGAATAGAATGGTGTGTTGTGTTTATGGTGTCCCCAGCAATTGTGCCAAAAATTATGGTTCATTGTATTCTCTAATCATTTAACTAACAAATTCTTCTGCCAGTATCTTTATAAAACTAGGGTTGTGTGTCCAAGGTTGTATGCAATGAATCAATATGCAACTCAGTTGTTTAGGTGTTCCTTTTGGGGGGTTTAATTAGTGTGGTTCCCCTAGTTTCTCTACTAATCTATGGAAATGTAATGCTAAACTATTGAAACAATGTTGTTGTAATAAAAATGCATTTAAAGGAAATACTTTAACTAGAATTGAAATGCGAGACACCGAATCAAGGTAAAATATAATTGAAATAACACACATGTACTAAATTGAAATAATGCACACTAAACTGAAATAATAGTAAATAAATATACCAAAGCAAGGAAATAAGTAATTTCATTCAAATAAGCATTCAAACTTGAACTTATCAAAAAACCACGAGCATGCATGAAATATAAATCCTCCAATCACCTTGGTCAAGTGTGCCCTTGCTCTTCCTTGGGATGGAGGTATTATCAACACCACAGAATATTCAAAATGACATCTAATATATTGATTTAGAATAGGTTCCAAAACATACTCGATGAAACTGAAAAGTAGATACTAATTGTTATAAATTTTACTTGTGAATTATTGATATCAACTAACTACTAAATTTTTCTCAATCGATGTCTATATAGACAAAGTAGTTACACATCGTGCCATAATTATAGGCACTGAATTCATCCACTAAAATCCCTATTAAAGTTCATTGAATCCTATGATAATGCTAAAAACAAGATCCATGTTTGTAGACTAATTGTGGAAAGAGTCCTCCATGACGGCATGATGGCTACAGACTTGGCCTCCTTTATTACAACTTCCAGAAATGGTAGTAAATGTTCACTATTAGCTTGCACATGTCACCACATTTTAATGGGAAGTTCTACGGTCAACAATTTTCACAAAGAAAGAACAAGAGAAATGCATTAAACTTACTAGGATATAACTATATAAAGCATCTCCTAGCACTAATTAATCATGTTTAAGAAAAAATCAATAACCATATAGATGATATAATAATTCAAATAATTCACTCATCAGAAACCATTGGTAGTTTTGGTTTTAAGCACAAAAAGAATGGTTTTGTGAAAAGAAAAGAAGATGGTATTTTCTATTATTGATGATATTTTTTTGGTTGCTAATGTATTGATCAAGGCCTAGAAACAAGGTAAAATGATAAGGAAATTAAATTTATGCAAAGAAGAGCAAATTTTCTTATTACTAGCCATCTAGGCCAAAGAAGAGATTCCTAGTTCAAGTACAGGACAATTTAAGGAAAGACGATAAAGTTTGATATTTCTTTTTGTTATGAATCACCTTTTAAGGTTTATTTGACATTGGATAGGGGTAACATAGAAAGTTCCATTGAATTTAAATGTCACTTAAGGCTTGAAACACCAATTCTATAGATAAAGAGCCATCTAGGCTAGGATGGAATACATCAAGAATATAATTTGAGGAAGATACAACAAGGCTTTATAATTTCTTTTTCTAAGGCCATTATAGAATTTATTTGATCTCTCAAAAAGATTACATTGTTATTTAAGTGTTAGAAAAGGCCATAAAACTAAAATTTTGCATGTTGTAGTCTATTCAATCTTGTGAAATCAAATTTGTTTCAATATATAAATGTTGTTTTGGAGTTACTTGTTATTAATAACTAGTCAAGGATATTGGTTATTTGTTGAGCTCTGCATCATTACTTGTTCACTCTTTTTCTTATTCACTTAAGTGGCCTTATTTTACATTGTAAAAGTTCCTTTTTCAAAAATAATAAAAGGTCTTAATTTCATTCCTACATAATTTGAAAGGTCACAAGTGGTGGTGAGATGAAAGGTCACATTGGGGAGAGGAAGAAACATTTTTATAAGCTATAACTTGGGAAAATTCTCCATTCCAAAGGATTAACAAAGGTTAATTATTCTTAGTTGGATATTTCATTAATACTTCAAGCAATAAAGCTACATTTTTTCCTATGTTCTTTTACTCTCTCTATTTTCCAACTTTGTAAGCATTGTGATCTTATAAAACCAAGAAGGAACTTTGTGTCTTTGATTAATGAATTCAAATTACATTCTCTCGATTTATTAGTCTTTTTATTACTTACATGGTTGTTTTCTTCTATTGAATTTGGACATACTCTAGTTCTTGTTGGTGAGAAACTTCTACTACTACTCACACATTAACCCTCTCTTTATTCTCCTACCTTCCTTTACCTCTCTGCAAAATACTCCCCCTTGTACATTGTACAAGAAGTTTGACAAAGGTTTAGTGCAGTATTTTTGTGTGATCTTTGGTCTAATGTACCCCACATTTTATTTACTCCTTACATTTAATAAATGGGAGATTCCACATATACTGATAAGGGGTATATCCCAGTGATTGTTAGTGAAAATCACTAATCATCCTCTGAAAAATTATTTGACCAACACATATTATGTTATATATTTTTTCTATTTACACATGCATGTTTATATGGTACTTTAAGGTGAATGTATGATATATAGGTATCACATGATGAATAATGCTTGATATTATTCTCTATCACTCCCACCAAGGATCTTGTGGGCATATATCTTCCATGTCTTTCCATATTCAGGCGTTATCATTGTAATATATACTACTTACATTTATATTTAATACATCCATACACATTATATGACCTTTATTTATTATACTAACATGCTAATGAGTGCTTCATGTATAGAATTTTTCTCTTAGGCCTACTTCTAACCATGGTTATCTGATCATACTAGTTGATTATGTCTCATTTTATATGATTGTGCCTTGTTTAACATTGTTTGTGGAATGTTCCCTATGATTGTTTTCTAGTTTTTGTAATGACATGACATCTTTGAGTGTCTTCTAAAATCCTTAGTGGTGTCCCATTTATTCCACCAACTATTAGTTTTTTTCTATGATATTTGTGTGTTTGACTAGTTGTTATTATATCATGTCATGAATGTCTGTAACTAACAATTTTTGTTAGATTTCTTACCATTTTTCATGTGTCATGGTTTTGACCATGCACAAACACTATTCCCCCTATAGGATTCCTTCATATATGAACATCATATTCAAGTACTCTCATTTGGGTTGTGCTCACTTAGATCCATCTCATACACCCAAAGTTGGGGGAGGAAGTACTATGTGATTATTTCACCCTATCAACAGTCTAGAAACTAGATACAAAGGGATATAAAACATAAATTGGCCAAAAAGGAGGTAATAAAAATGTTTAGAATCAAACTTGGGTCAAAACAACATAGGGACATAAGCACCCAAATTAGATAGAAGTTGTGGGCACTAGTGTCCCACCCGAGCATTTTTCTTGGGGAAAAATTAGAATTTTATAGATGATATAGTCTCTCAATGAAAGTTTTTATCAAAATCTAGTAACAAACATTCGGTGTTGTTTACTATATAGTACAAAGGAAAACAATTAGTGGCATGTTTCAAATTTTTAGTAAGGGAACTAATTAACTAGTATCAAATAAAGAGAGGTATTGTGCGCATTGAAAATTACACATGCTACATTACCAAAAATAGTTTAAAAGTACCCAATGATGATTCATGTATTTTTCAAAGGTGTTCGAGCTCTTTAACCTCTTTGTAACTTATATTTGTAGCCTAGTTTACCTTACTTAGCCATTGCATGCTTTTCCTTAGCTTATCGCATCATTTGCTCACTATTTTGGCCATTTGTTATAGAACCACCACCCCGCTTGGGTGGCGGTCTTGCAGAATACATCACCCAGAAGGGAGGTGGCTTTGTAACCACCACCATGTGTAAGGTGGCGGTCCTATAACTGCCGCCATGCACATATCGGTAGTCTTGTGTGTTTTTTCCAGAATTATTTACCCGTGAATTGGACATGTGTTACTTCACTCCAGTTCACTTTTAGTGCACGTTTATGAGTCAATTTAGCTGATTTTGGGCTTGATTGATTCGTTTTTTCATCCTCTTCCACTTCTAATTGTTGATTGAGTGTTTAACTCCCCCTTCATGTTGTGATTTGGCACTCTATTATTGCCAAATGGTTGGACCATTTCCTAGCCAACCTTCTATAAAACCATCACTTGTTCTTAATAAAAGGGCCAAAGATCATTTTGTGTATTATTGTATTGTTGAGCTACCACAATCTTTTTTGAAATTACATAGGCAAGCTCTGTTCACTTATGTTATCTCTCTTCCACCTGCATTGCTACCAGTTGCTCTTAAGTTGTCATTGCTCCAATGCCTTCTCACTTTGCTACTTCTACCACATTCCCAATCTCTTGGACTCGCCTGAACATAGGAGATTGAAAAGAAAAAAATGAGGGGACAAATCATAACATAATTGGATTTTCCACTATGCTCTATATTTCCAGGTTGGGGTTGATGTTAGTTTTCTTCATTTCTTCATATTATTGTTTCTGAATCGTACATATATATATCAAATAGAGTAGAAGAAGTTAATTTCCTCATTAAAAATAGTTAAGCCAATTTCAAATAAGCTTTACATCTTCCATAGAATTTTTTTATGATATATTATTCCTTCCCTATCCCTTTGGATTTGGAGGAAGTAAATGAGAGAAGATTTCTTTTACTAACATAGAGATAATAAATCTTTCATATCTTACAGCTCCTCAATAGTTTCCTTAGACACTCACAAATTTTATCAGTAGTCATGTATGGAGGTTACAGTGGGAAGAAATGCTTCTAAAGCTTTCAATATTCCCATGAATTCTGAGATAGGAGAGGATTCAATATCAAATCCATAATTACTTATTGGAAAAAGGTGGGTGGCTTAGCGACACCTAAGGTGGGGGCAGCAAAAAGGGGCAGCATTTCAAGTTAAATTAGATTAAATACACTATTACAATCTTTAGTAATTTATCTCAAAGGGGAGAGTTCAATTTGATCACCACTCATGGGAGGTTACAAATAACTACATCTAGTTATTTGCATAGGAGAGGATTCAACAAATCCATAATTACTTATTGGAAAAAGGCTTTTTTAAATTTGTTAATTAAGATTAAAATATTTCATTTCTTATTTATTTACGTAGAGTACTAGAAAATCACAAAAACATTTATTTCATTAGAATAGTTTCTTTGTATTTGTTTGTTTCATTTATGTCTTGAAAATACCAAAACATATAATAACTTTAATTCAATTAATTAGTTGTTATTTGCTTTATTAAATTAGATCATTGAAATACATGACCATGAAAAATCCTCAAGAAGAATTCACATACATAAGCCATCCATGGGTACCACAACCAAACGGTCCCGAGATAATTATGGACATAGATACGGGACTCCATCTCGCTTGTCCTTAAAACATCATCATGATACAATGAGAAAATTGAAAAATTAAACATTTTGAACATCACGACTAACAAGGCCTACGGATACTAGACTACCCTAAGCAATAGGATTTAAATGTGTATGACCATAAAATGACCATAGCCTCCAATATCTTTTGATTTTGATCTGTGGGTTCCTCAACCGTAAGGGCCCGAAGACTAGTTAGACCTTGACATAGGATTACGCTCATTAGTCTTTAGGTCATCCCCACTTCCACCAGACATCATTAGACAGTTGAATGTTCTAAACAAGAAAGCTCATCAAGCCCTCAAATTTTAGACCACTCCAACTAACCGACCATAGATCCAGTGGAACCACACCTCCCTCTCATTCATTTCATGACCTTATCTGGAAATCGTTATGAGGAACCCATTGGTTTTCCACGCATCCCATAACCCGTAGAAAGGATTTCCACAGAGCTTGATATCAATTAGAGTCTCCATGTGGCTATTATTTATGATCCATCCATTAGACCAGTTTAGGTTAGAAGGGCCTTCCTTGCACTTGACGAGCAGATCTCGATATTGTGAGTCAAGGACATTGTTTTGCCTTGATAACTTGTCTATCCCATTTAAATTGGTGAACCCGACGTGAAGGATTAATTCCTTCTTATCCCTTGCTTTCATTGTCATTACCTCACCTTTCCATTTCTTCCCTTATTTTGGTAGGTATTTTATACCTCCTAAAATATGTTTAGTAGAGAGCTTGGTGGGCCATTTGGCTCTGATAGATATTACACCAACGTTCAACCACAACAATCCCCTTCCCTTTCCAAATGGGCTGACAATTACACAAACAATGTGTAAACCTCCCCTAGTTACACTTCAAACCCCATTAGCTACGTGATAGAATAGAGGAGGTTGATCAACCTTTAAACATGTATTACATTCAACCCAATGCAAACCATGTGACTATTACAAGTGGAACAGGTCCTTACCCTAGAATCTTGTCAAAACCTCACATTTTCATGCAATCAATAGAAGATGACATCTTTACATGAATATCTAATCCTCTTTACCAAATATATGAGTCCTTAGATAGGATGAAATTTCACACCTCTGAGATGTTCAATAATAGTGTATCGACAACCTATCCTAAGATTCCTATTTTTAGGAAGACAAGAATTACAACACTAAACAATTCATAATAGGGTATCATGTGCCTTCTCAACCAAACCTTACACAACAGGCACCCCAACAAGGGACTCAATCCTCTCCCTAATGATGTTATTTCTACTTTATTAGGGAGGATTAGAGAACTAGAGAGTTCCCAACCATCACAACCAACTCATGCAGTAGGGAAAAACATGGGATATCCAGTTGACAACAAAGGATACATCCCTACCAATGAACAACCAATGCAACATCTTGTACAACAAGGTTATCTATTCAGATGAATCCAGGTGATCTTCTCATAGGATTTGACACACTAGGGATGGGTCCTCATCCTTCTCAAGCTTATCCTACATAAGGGTTGGCCGGAAGTGCATTCTCGAATGTCACTCCATCAGAAATGCAACGTTCCCTAGTTTTACACCCATTAGTCCATATCCTAGTATCATCCCACCTTACTTGCATATGTATTTGAAGTCCCCCAAATGGACCCATATATTTCATTCCTCATCTCCTTATGTAACATATCAAGGAGCTCCATATGTTCTAGTCAATGCCTATAATGCAAATGCAGCTTATCCAGCTCCTCCTCCTCCACCTCCTCATCAAGGATCTTCAATGGTGGAATCCTACATAATGGGTACTTACGTTGAGTACTTAAAGGAACCCTTGAATTTACTATACGGTGTCATGATTCCACACCCATTGCCTAGATCTTCCTAAGTTTAAGGGAGAAGGAGACCCAAATGCTCATATCAAGGCTTATGCTACTACTATCAGGAATTGCTTCCTTGGGATGTTGTAGTAGCTAAAATATTTCCAAAGACTCTCGAGGGAATCACATTGATTGGTATTATCATATTCCAAAAGCCTCCATACATTCCTTTAAACAACTTGTTTCAAATTTATCAAAGCATTTGACATGAACAAGTTGTGTATAGGGATTAGGAGTTTCTACATATTAGGAAGGAGAAAAATGAATCTTTCACCATTTCATCTAGAGATGGCATCAAGTTCTTTACTCCTCTGCAAGTGCACCCAACATGGACCAAATGGAACTTTGTGATCTATTTCTTCACTCACTCAATCGAGAGACTAAAGAAGAAGTCCAAAAGTTTCCTTTTTGTAGTTATGAGGAAGTATTGGAAGGTGCGCTTTGAATCGACCAAGCCGCTATCGATAGTGGGCATAAGACCTATGGTATCAATGGGAAATTGGTATCCATTTAATAAAAATAATGCAAATTATCAAAACAATGGGGCCAACAACCAAGGACCTAAGGGTGTGAATCACAATCATGGTGCTACCATGAATGGTGTTGTTGATCAAGCAAAGAATGCTAGTTTTACAAACAACAGTAACACTAACAACCATAACAATAACAATAAAAAAACATGGGAAATCAAAGAGGCCCTAACACTATCTCCTCGATCAACATGGTTGATGTGAACCATCCCCCTCCTTGAAAAATTCAAACCCAAGGCCCAAACCAATACCAAAACTTTGGCCAAGGGGCAATGAATCATGGTTATAACAATCAATTTCAAAACTACAATCAAGGTTATAATCAACAACAACAAGATGCTTATCAAAGGCCAAGAAATTACGATCCTAACCTATATTGTGGTTTCCATAAGGTTCTGGTCATGATGATAGAACTTTCCATGATTGTAAAAAGTTTCTACAAAGACTTCCCAAAAATCAAAGGCAACTCTTTGTAGACATGTTCTTAGAAAATCCTAAAACAAACCCGCAGTCTGATCATATGAGGACCCATCACACCTCAGAACGCAAACCTAAGCATCTTTCGGATCCATTCCCTAAAAATCCTAGGATTCCAAAGTGAAATCCTCATAACATAAACAAGGGAATTCCTATAGGGAACAATGACCATGAGGCCTCAACTTCTGATAACTCTCGGTTGCTCCTAACCTTGGCTCAAATGATAATACAAAGATATCTTGGATTAGTTGAGTTAGAATTTGAACCAAAAATTAATGCAACAACTTGGGAAAGGAATACTTTTCATAACCCCTACCCACTCATTCCTTCTCATAGATGATGTTCCTATAATCTCAAAACCAGTAGGAGCCTATGATTTAATATCAGATTTGAACAAGACCTTCTCTCACATCTCATTCCTAGATTTGTTGAAGAATTCCCCTACACGCATCATTCTACATTTCTCGATGCACTAGGTCTTGGTCATCTAATCCATGTTACACCTCCTCCTAGTGCTCAAATAAATCATATTGACTTTGACATACATCCTCTAGGATAGAGTGATAGGGATACTTGGGTTTGTTTTTATATAGAAAGATGTAATATATCATCTAATGCATTGAAATATCTTGAAGAGGTGATCTTGCCTTATATTTATAGGTCTGGGTTTACAAAAATTACATTAAGAGAGCCATGATCGATGATGGGGATGTTATAAATGTGGTTCCCTTCTCTTTTTTACATAAGTTAGGATATGGAGAGACTAATTTCTCCTCTACAAGAAACACATTTGAGGGTATGCAATTTTAAGGCTACTTTGATCGAAACCATAGTTCTTCCTATCACCCTTGGGCCAAAAACCATCTTGATGGAGTTTTACATCATCGACAGGAAAAAAATTATAACATGATCCTTGGGAGACCTTGGATTCATCGAATGAAGGTTATTCCTTCTACCTTGTTCTAGAAGTTAGATTCCTCCATTTGGGAAAAGTCTTCATCACCCAAGGGGATCCTAAGCCCTTTGATATACACTTAGAGAACCTCAAGAAGAAAAGAGGATTCCATTCGAATATGAGCTCCCCATGAACCAATTAAACAAACCACCTCCATCAACAACAATGGTCACGACCACCCCGAGCATTCCAAAGGTTGAAGATGTTGACCCAAAAACATTTGAGGTAGAAAAAAATAGATAAGGGTAAAATCAATATCCATGGAAATTGTGTCCACCAAAACCATACAGAGATCATTAAACTCTTAGAGAGTGATGAGCTAATATTCCTCCCTTTTGAACCACAAGGAATGGGTAGCCTCCTTGGCATGGCCTCTCTTCCTATCCGATGATCTTGGTCTAAATGTAAACATGATCAAAATAATAAAAGAAGAGGGATTTAAGAATGAAAATGATACCCATCAAATCCATCTCTAGGCTTCTTCCATTTAAACCTTTGGTTTAACACAAACATGTCAAAATCCAAGCTTATTGTGTCCATGAGACACAATCCATTAGCGTGAAAAATCAAATGTAACTCATTACTCCCTACTAAAAAGGGACAAAGTTGAGCAACGTGATTCATCATGCTCACAAACATGATATGTCAAAAATGTGACAAAGAGGTTCACAAATACCTCTTTCAAATAGATATTTATGCCAATGTTATATGATCATATATATACATGTTAGGCAAAATTGTAAGTTTAAACCCAAGGCAGTAGCCCTTGTCAAGAGAATGAAAACTTCAAAGATCATGTGAATCACTTGTGTACCTTGGGGGTGAAGAGTTTGACATCCATTAACTCATTTGACCTTAAATTTATTACACATGATCCATCTCATTTCCACATGTACACTATTGCATCCACATTGCATTATCATCTACTAGCTCATTTTTTGAAATTTGTAATCAAGGAACTTATTTTCAAGTAACTTTCAAAAACTTCTAAAAACATTGGCAATCATTCAAATCACATCTCTTTAAACATTCATAATATTATCATCAACATTTCTTATCACTTCATCAATTCAACAAGACAAGACAAAATTTTGACACTAATCCTACCAAGGCCTACATACTTGGTTTTGCTCATAGTTTTCTTCTAGCATAGGTGTCTTTCCCATAGTCATTCTAGAAGCTTCATGATGTCACATCTTTCCCAGAAAAACCTCTTTGGTAGAAAAATCATTCTAAACATTTTTACCCTAGGGATCGCTTGTTCACCTATCTCAACCTTTGGTGTTGAGCCCTCACATCTTACTGGTTGTGTGGGGTTGAGGCTAGGGGAAAACTCTCCTCCCAAAATCACAACTTAAAACTTAAAAAAAAAAAAAAGTATATATCTCAAATCAAAATCAATACAAAATTTTCATTTACACACTTCTTTTCCCACCAACCTTCGGTGTTGAGCCCACACCTCTTACTAGTGGCGTGAGGTTGGGAAAGGAGGAAGTTCCCTTACTCACCTATGCCTTATCCTTGGTGATGAGCCATGCTTCCTACTAGTAGTATGGGGCAAGGTGTAGGGGTCTCTACAAATAAATTAGTAAGTTAAAAACAATTTCATTCAATAAAAAGTGCTTTGAAAATCTTAAATCCCAAAAAAAGTGAATTAGATGTGTATGTTCCAAGAGAGTTAAAACCTTAAAACCAGATTTTTCAATCAAGAGGCCATCTACGGATCTAAGTCTAGATAAAATTGTAAGCAAATCACATTCTAGGATATGTAGTAAACTATGTGCAGAATTAGGTTGTAGGTTCCCTAATTGGATTTATGTCAAAATCTTGTCTTTCTCTCACCATTTCCATCTATCAAAATCATACAATTTGTGTCCCTTCTAGCTCTCTGGTGTTGAGCCCTCACATCTTACTAGTTGTGTGGGGTTAGGAGTGGAGTGAGTTCATTTTATTATCATATCATTATTCATCACATATTTCCAAAAAAAAAGAAGTATCAAATATTTCTTGAAAAACTAAAGTTTCAACATTACATTGTGTTTGCATAATCATCACATATCAACATTACAAAAAAAAAAAAAAAAAATCATTTTTTAACATATCATTATCCACTTGCATGCATTCTAAAAGCATATAAAATTAGAAATTCTAAACATCTAAGAGTACACATGCTGAAGTAAACCATAAATGAAGTCAACTCTATGCAAAGGATAACCAAATAAAAAAGAGATATCTTGTATATATCATAATGAATCAAGTTTGTGTACAATGCCATCACACACTAGGTGTGGTCAAAACACTCGCAATGAGCATGAAAATCCAAAAAACATCATATATGCCTCACAAAATGGCATCAAGCAATAAAGGCTCAATGGCCTATCCCTCTCTCGAGAACCCCTAAGATGGTGCATGGATGACATGGCTAGGACTCTGTGCGGCTGATGTCGTGAATGCACCGAGTGGTGAGAGTGACCATGAGATGACCACTAGTCATGGCCTCAGCTACATGAGTGGCTCCACCTTATCATCCTCTCTATCCATCTCATATGTGGAAATCTTTTTGTCTACGAGAAGTCAAGATCTCCGCGATGCCTTCCAAAGAGGCACAAACATGTCATGTATGTCATCTATCCTACAATGGTTATCCCACATCCTCCAACAAAGCTCTCACATGAGTCTTCCCAGTAGGGATCATCAATAAGGTATCAACATAAATCCTATGAATAAGATCTCACCAGCCATCAGCATTGGCTGTAAAACAAAAAAAACGATGAGTTAGAAAACATTCAAAAATAAAAAAAAAGTACAATGCGTAGTTTATTAACATTTATAGCTAACAAGTCAAGAGAAGAGTATCTACATACTTAGATCTCTAGGCATCCATGTAGGATCATGGCTGGTGTAGTTGGTGGTGGTGGTGCTGCAGGCACCTCTTGTGCCTCCCCTCTCTCCTTGGCATGTTTTTCCCATCATCGGACTCTTCGCCCCACTCCCTCATGAGAAAGTGGCTCCTCAGAAACTAAATTATCCTTCTCTCCTATCTCTCCTCTCTCTCTCTACCATGGATATCTCTTGAGTAACCCTCCACTCTATGTCACTATCCTCCTCCTCATCACCCCCTCTTCTCAACCTCCTCACCTCCCTCACCGGTCATCCTCCTCGTCTAACCTCTCATGATCTTTTCTTTGTGTGGGTCCTCCTCCTCCCTCCTCCCCCCGTGAGAGGTGTGGCTCTCAATCTAGAGAAGGTCCTGGGTGGTAGTGCCTAGGAACTAGGACCTTCTCACTCCACTAGATAGGTACCCCATGTGTCACCATATGTCCATCCATGTCGGCCCTTAGGGCCTCTCGAGCCTCCTAACACTCTCCTGATAAAAATGGGCAGGCATGGCAGAAGAACATCATCATAGGGTAACCCAAACTGTTGGGGTACTCTAGCAAATGGGTGGGCCTCCACCCTCATAGATCTATCTACTAACTATGAGAGTGGTAGCACATGTAATCAAATGGTCCCCTCCTGACCCCATAATCCAATCATGTCCTGGTAGGGTCTCTCAATAAAATCAATTGTCAGTCAATGTAGAAATGGGCTGATGTGGCCCTCTAAGAACTAAAAAACCTATCCATCTCGGCCCCGACGACGGCCCCTCGGATCTTGTACACCAACTCCCCTTTGATAGGGGATGATCCGCTCATACACCCATCTCATCACTAAGGTAGGATGGCTCAGGATTTTCCCCTAGAGCCATCACACCCTGGTAGAATCATGGTATGTGGTCCCAAGATATCCACACCCTAGAAAAGATCCTCCCATATTGCTCAATCTACATGATGATCAGAGCCCAACAATACAAGAGCTTGTCCCCGCCCTTGTCTCCCACCAAACGCAAAGCTAGAATACCAATGATGGCCTTGTGTAGGGTAGGGGATAGGTGCGGTGGACATAGATAAAAGCCTCATACCCTGTTTGGGCACCCTCGATGCCCCCCCATCATCCCCCATGTAGGAAGCCCACTGTCTAGCTCTCGTCAGTTCCCCTACACTCTCTAAGGTCAATCGTCTATCCAGTCATAGGTACACCAAGAATCCTGTAGACATCCTCTAGAGTGATAGTCCACTCTCCCTCACACCTAAAAACTGGAAAGTGTTTTGGTCCACATCCCAATAAGACAATAGATCACATAATAATAGCTAGGTAGGTGTTATGTGTGGCACCCATGCAATCCTCCATAAACCAACCCAAAGTGTAATAAATTTATCTCACCCCGAGTCAACTGATCAAGAATGCTTAGAATCTAGTCACACTCTCTCTCTCTCTCTCTCTCAAAGGATGTATAATGTATATTCGCATTCACCAAAAATAAGAAAAAGAGCAAGTTAGAACATGTATTTCAATAGGCAAGCTCATCAAAAACAACATAAAACAACTTAAAAACCAAAAAAATTAATCTAACTTGGTCAAAATAGCTCTTGTCTTGAAAATACAAAACCACCCCTACAGTGCAGAGTGGCGGTTTTGTAACCACTATTCTATCGTTAGGGGTGGCGGTTCTTCAACTATCCGCCATAGGTAGGTGGTGACATTCTATAACCGCCACACCCCACCGCGGGCGATGGTCATGTCCAAAATGACCCAACCATCCCCTTTGACCCAAAAACTCAAAAAAAACACAAAATAGACCTTTTTACAAAAACAAAATAGCTAGCCCCTACCTAGACCCCCTAGGGAACATTTTAACACAAGAAATTTCAAAATAACCCCCTAGGTGTAGATTTTCAACATTTTACATTTTAGTTTTAAATAAACAAATGCAAAATACTAACCTTTGTCTTCATGCTTTGATTTCTTGCTCACAAGGCATGATCATTCGTTGTCTCCCTCATCATTTTGACTATACTCTCACTCAAAATGGTGATAGTAGGTCCAGAGCTCCAAAATCACTAAGAGGATATGTGCAAATGAATTGAAAATGAATGGTTTTGGTTATATATATGCTTTGTTTTAACTTTTTTGAGTGTATGTGCTTTACATGGTTGGAGTGTTGGTGTAGGTATACTTCTATCCCCATGTAGATGGTAAGTCCTCTTGTCATTTTGTTTTAGTGTTTATTTTTTGATATCATATCTATCTACACTTGAGTTTTGTTTTCATCTTACAGTAGCGGGAGCTTGATGGAAACATTTTGGCACACGGGCATGTGTCAAGTATAGATTCTAACTCCCATTTGGGAATGTCCATACTCGGACTCTACATTTTACGCCTCTCATGGCTAAAACGCTTCTTCTCGAGGGGAAATATGTATATACCTAAAATTTACATGTGCTACATTATTGGAAAATAGTTTTAAAAGTCCCCAATGATGATTCATGTCTTTTCCAAAGGTGTTTGAGCTCTTAACCTTTTAAAACTTATATTTGTAGCATCTAGTTTACCTTACTTATCCATTTCATGATTTTCCTTAGCTTCTCGTTCATTTTCCCACTTTTTTGCCTTTAGTTAAAAACCGACACCCTGCCTAGGTGGTGGTCCTATAACCACCACCTAGTGCAGTCAAGGTTTTGTAATCGCCTCCTATCTGATGTGGCGCTTAACCATACTCCTACGCATGGTGGTGGTCTGTGCGCTTTTTCTAGAATTCTTTACTCATGAATTAGACATGTGTTGCTTCACTCTAGTTCACTTTTAGCACATGTTTTTGAGTCAATTTAGCTGATTTTGGGCTTGATTGATTTTTGTTTGCATCCTCTTCCACTTCTAATTGTTGATTGAGTGTTTAACTCCCCTTCATGATGTGATTTGGCACTCTATTGCTACCAAATGGGTGGATCGTTTCCCAACCAACCTTCTATAAAACCATCGCTTGTTCTCAAGAAAATGGCCAGAGATCATTTTGTGTATTCTTGTATTATTGAGCTGCCACATTCTTGTTGGAAATTGTATATCCAAGCTCTGTTCACTTGTGTTATCTCTCTTCCACCTACATTACTACCAAACTACTATCAAGTTGTCATTTCTCCAACACCTTCTCACTATTGCTTCTACTACATTCCCAATCCCTTGGACTCACATGAACACAAGAGATTGAAAAGACAAATTGAGGGGAAAAAGCATAACACAACTGGATTTTCCATTGCTATGTATTTCCATGTTGGGGTTGATGTTAGTTTTCTTCATTTCTTCATATTATTGTTTCTGAATCGTACGCATATATATATCAAATAGAGTAGAAGAAGTTAATTTCCTCATTGCAAATAGTTAAGTCAATTTCAAAGAAGCTTTACATCTTCCATAGAAGTTTCTTCCTATGGATTTGGAGTGAATCATATCTAAAGGAAGCTTTCTATGCCAACATAGAGATAATAAATTTGTCATATATTGTGGTTTCCCTTAGATTCTCAAAAATTATATCCGGGAGGTTATATGGGAATAAAATCTTCTTACTATTTCAATCTTCTCGTGTATCTGAGATAGGAGAGGATTTAACAAATCCACAATTACTTATTAGAAAAAGGATTTGTTTAGTTAAATTAGATTAAATACATTGTTGCACAGACAAATAACTACATCTAGTTATTTTCCTGTTTAGATTTGTTAATTAGGATTAGAATCTTTCATTTCTTCTTTATTTACAGAGAGTACTAGAAAAGCACAAAAACATTTATTTCATTAGAATAGTTGCTTTGTATTGTTTTGTTTCATTTATGTCTTGAAAATACCAAAAACATAGAATAACTTTAATTCAATTAATTAGTTGTTATTTTCTTAGTTAAATTAGATCATTGCAATACATGACCATCAACAATCCTCAACAAGAATGCACATATGGAAGTGATCCATGGGTACCACAACCAAATGGTCCCAAGCTAATTACACTCATAGATACGACACTTTGTCTACTTTTTCTTAGAACACTAGCACGATACGCTAAGAAAATTGAACAATTAAACATTTTGAACATCGTGGCTGACAAATCCTATGAAGATTCGACTACCCCTGGCAATAGATTTTAAATGTGTATAACCATACAAGGACCGCATCCACCAAGAGTTTGTGGTTTTTATTTGCGGGTTCCTTAATCGCAAGGGCCTGAAGACCAGTTAGACCTTGACACCTGATTATGCTCATTAATCTTTAGGTCATCCCCACTTCCACAAGATATCATTAGATATCCGAATGTTCTTGTTGTATATATCTTTCCCCGGTAGATATAGATAAGCAAAAGAATATAGAAATCAAAGAAGCTCAAATCCCTGACATTTATCGCCTTGGCACATAGAAATGGCGCATGACACGGAGTGTCAACACAGAAAAAGTTACACCTTGGCGCACAAAAATGGTGCATGACACGGAGTGTCGACACAGAAAAAGTTGCGCCTTGGCGCACAGAAATGGTGCATGACACGGAGTGTCGACACAAAAAAAGTTGTGCCTTGGTGCACAGAAATGGCGCATGACATGGAGTGTCAACACAAAAAATTTGCGCCTTGGCGCACAGAAATGGCGCATGACACGGAGTGTCAACACAGAAAAAGTTGCGCCTTGGCGCACAGAAATGGCGCATGACACGGAGTGTCAACACAGAAAAAGTTGCGCCTTGGCACACAGAAATGGTGCATGACACAGAGTGTCGACATAGAAAAAGTTGCGCATTGGCACACAGAAATGGCTCATGACACGGAGTGTCGACACGAGTGAAAAGTTGCGCGCTTGGCACACGAAATGGCGCATGACACGGAGTGTCAACACGAGAAAAAAGTTGTGCATTGGCGCAGAAATGGCGCATGACATAGAGTGTCAACACAAAAAAAGTTGCACTTGGCGCATGTAAGAGGATGTCGACACACACATGGATGCGCCAAGGCGCACCTTCAGGAGGCACAACATTTTGAGCGCTGACAGGAAGCAGACCCTGAGCACAGATATTCAGATGGCCATAACTTTTGACTGGGAGCTCGATTCATGCAAGGTTGGACTTTTTGGAAAGCTTACGAGGTCCTCTATCCAACTATGACTAGATATCTTTAATTGGGTGAGAAAAAATTCTTAAAAATGCAAAATACAGTTCGCCACTTTTGGGTTCACTGGGGTTCTCACCTACCATCATTATGAGATGAGTTAAGTGCATTCTGGAGGTGGTTGGGGCAGATTTCGAATTCCTCTCTTCTCCCTCTCTTTTTCCTCCTATAAATTGTAAGGAGGGGCTTCTTTCTAAAGGTTGGACATTTTTGTTTTGCCCCTCCCTTCTTCTCTTTGGCAGGTGAACTTGTGGAGTTAAAACCTCCCATTTGAAACTGTAATGCAACCTTGCCTCTTGGCATTTTGCAGTGTGTTGTATCAATATTTGGAGCAAATTAATGCATGTCTGTGGATGATTCTCAACCCTCTCTGTGTTCATTTGCATCCTCCTGATCTTTCACTGTGAATCTGGCTATCTGTGCATGATCTTGCATTGCATTTTAATGGTCTGTGTTTATTGGCAAGACAGGTGTTCTTCATTCCTTGGTGCATCACCTTTGTAGTTTAGGTTTTATTTTATGCATTTTCTTACCCTGTCTCCTTGGCAAGTTAGATTAGGTTTTTAGTAAACCCTCTGCATTTTATTTGTGCATCTAAACAGAGGAATAGGAACCGGCCTTCATCCGGAGAGCTTTTCCGATTTCGTAAGGTCCCACACTTGGGAAAAGCTCCATGTTATGCAATCACACTGAGAGTCTCAACCATCAAGTTGCGGACACTCGGGGGTGCGAGATTCGCCATCAACGGTTCTCAATGAGGAAGCTCATCGATCCCTCACATTTTGGACTGCTCTAGCTAACCAACCATAGATCTAGTGGAACCATGCCTCCCTCTCATTCATTCCATGACCTTATCTGGAAATTGTTACGAGGCACCCATTGGTTTTCCACACATCCCACAACCCGTAGAAAGGATTTCTATGGAGCTTGATATCGATTGGAGTCTCCATGTGGATATTCTTTCGATCTATCCATTAGACCAATTCAGGTTAGAAGGGCCTTCCTTGCACTTGACGATCAGATCCTGATATTGTGAGTTGAGGACATTGCTTTGTCTTGATAACTTGTCCATCTCATTTTTGCATATTTTCATCCATATACCACATATTCACTATATTTCTCTATCACTAGCCATCCACACTTTCCACATCGGTTGTCCCAGCATGACCTTGGGAGGTCGAGTGCGATTAAAGTTCATGTGTCAATTTTCATCCATATAGGTACCTAGGGTATGTTTAGGGGCAATGATATGTCTAGAATAGAATGTCATTTGGGGCTAGTTACTATTAGGTTAGTGACCATCTAAATTAGAACTTATCTATGGAGAAGCACCAATGTTTTGAGAGAAAATTTGATAGCTCTCCCAACACTCTTCCTCTAGAGAAAGGATACCTAAACCCTCGGTGTAGTCACACGGTTTGGGGATTGATCGGTCTCAATCCTTCCAACTATCTCTAAGAAAAATTTCTCCATAGAAATAGACACATGAATATTCCATCCTTTCTCTCTTAGAATTCAGGTGTACTCTATCCTTGATTCACTTGTTATTCATACATATTTCTATTATGATTTCTTTAAGTTAAATTTCAATTTCATATATCATGAGCATTGACTAGAATTTAATTCTTTCATAGGTTCAACCTAAAAATGGAACAAGGAGTAATATCAATCACAAAACATCAAGAAAAAGGAAAGATTTGGTTACAAACTCATGTAACATTCTTGATATGCACACCTTATAGGGTTTTCATCACCTCTTATACTTCACATTATACATCCCACAAGCTCCATTTGACATGTTATCGGTTATAATATTCAATGGTTATCTCAGTAAGTATGTTCTTCATATCTACTTTATGCTACTAAATATTCATTCATCAAAGCATAAAGTTGGGAAAAATATAGACACACAATTATGCACTTAGCACTATTACATCATGCCTCTAGTATGTCATTATATGCATGATTCCTAAGTAATAAAACTAGACATTAACAACACTTGTTTTTCTTTACATTAACATTGCTTTATATTTTCATGCTTTCTTTGTCTACTTTTCTAAATTCATCCATGTTCTTTTAGACATCATACAATGTGTTGCCCATATTTGTACTTCATATTTTATCTTTGGAGCTCTCTAGACACTAGCGCTAGTAGAGACATGAGCACCAGTGATAATGTGCCATTTAGGAACTTATGTCATCCATTTCCCTTGTTTCCCTATGTTTCAAATGTCATATCACTTTGGTATCTTTTCTAAACTTCTATTTATCACTATGGGTTGGATTTTTAATTGTTAATTACAAAATTTGAGAAAATGAATCATATATGATTGAATCCCCATCAAGTTATTATCAGGTGGATAAGGGTTGGTTTTTTCAAAGTGATGAAAAAATAGAGTGTGTTTTAAGACACATTGAAAAACACAATTCAGTTTTTCATCACTTTGAAAAACACAATTCGAGCTTTTAACAAAGTGCAAACCGCAATGTTTTTCCTTCATGTTGTAATGATTGAATCCACATCAAGTAATTATTAGGTGGAAAAGATTTGGTTTTTTTCAAAGCGATGAGAAATAAAGTAATTTCTAAAAATAAGAAGTAAATCTTGGGTATCTATCTGTTACTAAATATTTTGGAAGACCATGCAAATGAAATATTTCTTTCAAAAACAAATGAGCTACATCAGATGCAGAATTTTTAATTTTAGTTGGAAGGAAATGAGCCATTTTAGTTAATCTATCAACCACAACAAAAACACTATCATGACCATTTCTAGTATGAGGTAGCCCGGTGATGAAATCCATACTCACATATTCCCATTTCCATTTAGGAATTCTAAGAGGTTACAACTTACCCGAGTTTACTACATTGCTCAACTTTTACTTTTTGACAAGTTAAACATTGTTGCACATAAGTTCTAATATCTTGTTTCATTTTAGGCCAAAAGTAATTCTTTTTTATAGATAAATAAGTTTTCTGAAATCCAGGATGACCAGCAATAGGGATATCATGAGAATCTCTAAGGATTTGATTTTTAAGTTCAGGAAGGTCTGGTATACACATTCTATTCTTATAATACAATAATCCATTAGACCTAATTAGATAAGAAGTAAGTCTATCATTTAAATGTACATTACTAGTTTCATTTACTAAGCCTTCATAAAGTTCTTGAAAATATACATCAGTAGATAACTTATTTTTAATAGATTGTTCAAAATTACTTCTTTCTAAAGCTAAAGCATTAACAAAAATTTCCTACTTAATGCATCTCGCTACTAAATTGTCTTTTCCAGGAACATATTGAATTTCAAATCATACTCACTAAGCAATTCAACCCATCGATGTTGTCTCATATTCAATAAAGGTTGAGTAAAGATATGTTGTAAACTTCTATGATCAGTTTTTATAGTAAATTTATTCCCTAACAAATAGTGTCTCCAAATTTTCAAAGCATGTACAATTCCTAACAATTCTAAATCATGTATAGGATAATTTTTTCAGTAGGAAGTAATTTCCTAGATTCATAGCTTACAACTTTATTATCTTTTCAAAGTGCTTATGTACTACAAGGAGAAGGGTTGATTTTTTCAAAGTGCTTACACTACAACAAACAAACCCCTTTTCCATAATTTTTCTACAATATTTTTGTGGCTATAATAAATCCTAAGTTTTAAAAATATGGCTTTGAAGTTGTAGTTCATCCACAAATTAAATAATAATTATATACATGGGTTATCTTAATTATATACATTATATACATGGGTTATCTACATTTTGAACACAAATTAAATAATAATTTTTACCTAAATAAAATTAATATAAATAAATACCTCTTCATTTTAGAGAATACTAAATTTATTATAATAATATTATTAAATTTCGTAAAAATTAATTAACCACATCTAAATTACATATCCATTAAATAAAAACAAATCTTAAAAACATATTTACATTCTATCTTTTATAGAAGTCAAACTAAATTAACATTATGTTATTATATACTTCTTAAATAAACACTAAAGAATCATAATTAATAAAAAGGAAAAAAAAACTATAGTTAATGAATTAGAATAATAATATTCAAATATTATGAAAAACATAACAGAAATGAAAAGATGAAATCCTATTCTTTTTTAAAGGAAATAACTGTGAAGTTAAATTATATGAGGCATCTACCCTCATAAGAGAGATCATTTGTAGATATAACATACATCATTAAATTATAATCAATAGTTTTTATATGAATGTTAACACTTCCAAAATAACAAAAGTTCCACTCCTTTTTATTTAAACCCATGTGTCGAGCCCATATTACACTGGATACAATGTGACAAAATCATAATATTAGACAAACAATTTATAAATTTACACCAAATCTATATTAACCGTAGCAAAATACTGGGGTTTTCTTCAATTTTACTTGCTTACAAATCATTCTCGAGTAAGAGCTTGAATAATATTTTTTCCGTCCGCAGATGTGGACGTGAATAATACCTAAATGATGAGCATTTTTAATATTAGAACTACAGATATGCATAAAATATCTTATAAGACTGGATGATAATAATGAATTACATTTAAATAACCAATATTATTCTTGCAAACTTCTCCTTGAAAACCAAAAGATTATTTTGAAATGGAAAATCCTTCGCATCAAATTTGTATAACACCGAAAAAACTATGAGAAGGCGAGTTAGACTTGAAGCAATGCAATGCAAACAAATTTGTAGTCTTAATGAATGGCAACACACATATAAACTAAGATCAAACCATTCACCAATATATGTACAAGTTGAAATAAAATTAGATGACGATGTCAAACCTGCAGACATTTAACAAGTCCATCAATAGCATATAGTATTGTGAATGACATTCCAATAATTGTTATAGTTTATTTGCTAAAAAAACCATTGTAATGTATATGTAGTATGAAAATTAAATGCCTTAATGAGTACTTGAATTCTCTATAATATGTAGATTAACTAGAAGTGACATTCACAATATTTACACATTCTAAATCTTATTGCAATTTAAATCTTGTTATCTGATTTTCACAACTAATATTTTATTATGTTTTTATTGTTTAATTATTATTTACTCTTATAAAAACTAAAATATACATTTAACCAACATATTTTGATGTCAAAGGTTGCATGGACAATGTCATTTTATTACAAAGTCATATTTTCATTTATTAGTTGTGTCTTCGATGGGAGCGACTAGTACTTTTTTCTCAGTTGACACCTTGGCCGGATGTACATCTTCTTCCATACTTCCTTGTGACCTTCATGTATTTTAAAAATGGAATTAAAGCTTGCTATGTGATTTTCGAACACTTTTTGTTTGATTCACCCGTTGTCTCCCAATTCTTAATTTCTAATTCCAACTCTTGAACCTCAAGCTCCAACTCCATCTTCCTCAAGGAAGCATCTCCTAATTGGTCCAATAATTCCTTTTTTTTATAAGTTTAAATATTGCAATGTAAGTCTTTCACGCTTGGTTTTATAAAACTTTTCCTTATTCATTACAAGTTTCATTTCTAATTCCATACGAAATGATGGGGAAGACTCATCTTCTTGTCCAACACCGACATCTTTGTTTGCAGGGATCTCTACATTCTTTCCGAACACATAAATAGTGGCACTATCGAATGTTTCATAATCTTTCGGTTCCTGCACTAGTGAAGCCTTGCGCTTTCCAACCTTCTTTTGTCTTGCCATCTAATTAAACCTATATTTAAACAACTGATTAATATTTGTTAACATTCAAACATAATTATTAATATATGTCACCATTCAAATGTAATTATGAAATATATATGAAAGTTTAGTAAGCACATCAAACCCAAGTAGGCATACAAGGAAGAAGAATGCAACTATGTAACCATTAACCACAAATCGTAATCCATAATACACAAGATTTGAAAGAAAAATTGTGATTTATCTACAATAAATTACTGAACACGTCAAACCCAAGTAGGCATACACGAGAAGAAGAACGTAACTATGTAACTATTAACCACAAATCGTAATCCATAATACACAAGATTTGAAAGAAAAATTGTGATTTATCTACAATAAATTACTAAACATGTCAAACCCAAGTAGGCATACACGGAAGAAGAACGCAACTATGTAACCATATACCATATATTGTAATCCACAATCCATAGTCACATTAATACATTAACCAGATACACAGTGATAACATCATCATTTATACAATAAATGGAATGTCACATAACAAGAATAAAAACCATCTAATGCACTATAAACAAAACCACAAACCATATTCAATTTATCAAGAATGCAATACTAAATCGTAAATGTCAAACACATTAAAGTAACAACATCATCACACTTATATACACTTGTCTTCTAATCACACTTGTATTACTCTTCCTTATTCATCACACATCACATACCAGATGTAGCAATCCATATACATGATCTAAATACTAATTAATGTGCACATCATAACATCAACCGAAAAACAACCACATTAGAGTAAAATCACATACATCTAATAATCATAATATAACCACATACATCTATCCATCTCATCTATTATGCTACAAAGGCTATAATCATTAAATAAAACAAATTATTTGCATACCACAAAATCAATATCTATACATATATGTCAAATATGTAAGTGAAATATATAAGTACAATAACATATTGATGTCAACTATATAAGTAAGTTTAATGTGTTTAACAAGTATATTTTCATCTCAAAGGTTACATGACTAGTATATTCATTTGTTAGCTTTGTCTTCGGTGGGAGTGCCTTGGTACTTTTTCCTCAATTGCCACCTTGGTCTACATGTACATCTTCTTCCATACTTCCTTATGATCTTCATGTATTTTAAGAACGGTATTAGAAGCTTGTTACTTGATTTTTGACCACTTTTTATCTCGCTTCACGCATTATCTCCCAATTCTTAATTTCTAGTTCTAACTCCTGAACCTCAAGCTCTAACTCCATCTGCCTCAAGGAAATTTCTCCTATTTTGTCCAATAATTCCTTATTTTTCGTAAAATATAAATTTTCCAATGCAAGGCTTTCACACTCATTTTTATACATCTTTGCCTTCTTTGTTACAAGTTTCATTTCTAATTCCATACGAAATGATGGGGAAGACTCATCTTCTTGTCTAACACTGACATCTTTGTTTGTAGGGCTCTTTGCATTCTTTCTAAATGCATAAGTGTCACTATCGAATGTTTCATAATATTTCAGTTCTTGCACTGGTGAAGCCTTGCGCTTTCTAGCCTTCTTTTGTCTTTCCATCTAATTAAACATGTATTTAAACAACCGATTATTATATGTTACCATTCAAACATAATTACAAAGAAAATAATGCACTTAACTTATACTCAACAAAATATTATCATGGATGAAATATATACAAAATTTTAGTAAGCACATCAAACCCAAGTAGGCATACATGGAAGAAGAACACAACTATGTAACCATAAACCACAAACCGTAATCCATAATACACAAGATTTGAAAGAAAAATTGTGATTTATCTACAATAAATTACTGAACATGTCAAACCCAAGTAGGCATACATGGAAGAAGAACGCAACTATGTAACCATAAACCATATACCATAATCCACAATCCATAGTCACATTAATACATTAACCAGATACATAGTGATAACATCATCATTTATACAATAAATGGAATGTCACATAACAAGAATAAAAACCATCTAATGCACTATAAATAGAATGTAAATGGATAACTCTATGTAACCCATAACCACAAACCATATTCAATATATCAATAATGCAATACTAAATCGTAAACCTCAAACACATTAAAGTAACATCATCATCATATACACATATATAGTAATTTGACTCCTCATAAGAAATGTTATACAATAAATGTTTTCATCTCCTTCATTTCCTATTGTTAGCGACAAACAATATTCCATAATAATATCTAATACATTTCTTCTCATCTCTATGAATAGAATTAGGTGTGATGCCAAGAATGGGTGGGGCATCAGATGTCTTTATCCGAGTATGGCGCGTTGTGTCAACCTGCACCTCATCATCCTAAAATCTAACCATATGGTAAATAATTCAATGTAGATGAATCTCTTAGTTAAACACATAATTAAATTAAATCACCCATTACATCTACTTGTCTCTTCACAAGGAGTGTCCATTCTGATATCTCTAAGATCCCATATAGCAAACCCTTTGACACACTCTGCCAAAGTGCTTGCAAATGAATTAGGGTAGGGAAATGGAGCAGTGGGAACAATGGCCTCAGAAATAATGACTTTTATAGTAAATTGGGGGAGTGTGATGCCATTACACTTCACACATGGGCTCTTATCACAAACCAATTCTCTCATGAATAACTATATCATCTGACATTAACTTGACTTTGACCCCGTTAGGAAAATCCTAGAATAATGACAATTTCAATTACATTAGTAACTTTATCTTAATTTCACCAAAAATTATACAAAAAATCAAATGAGAACATTCAATAATTTACCATTCTAGCTCCACCCTCTCTCATCATCACGGCCAACGTCATTTGTGCCCCTTTCCTGTCACCCTCTCTCTCCTCGACTTGAAAAGAAGTTGCAACTCTAGAAATATTCATCTCAACCTCTCTGACCTCTCGTGAATCTATCTCCCCAATAATATCGAGACCATAGGATGATTATGAAGGGGACGTCTTATCATAAACGTCCACCTACAACAATCAAGTCATCAAGACAATTTAAATATCAACAACATAAGGCAACATTCAATTTTCAAGTGTGTGTTAAGTGGTTTTTACCTTTCTCCATTTTACACTATGAATCGAGTCTCTCTGCCGGCATAGGAGATGACACAAGGGAATGTCATAATCCTACACGTACCTATAGTTATTATATACAAAAATAAACAAAAATTATATTCTATATAGCAACAAAAGACCAATAATTACTTACATTATCATTCGTAGGGGTCAACATTCCCGCTAGTTGTTCCACCCTCTTCTCTACCTTCTGTTCATGACATAATATTAAGTTTTTGATTTCCAACCAAACATAATATATAATATATTATACTAATCTTAAATTTACCTTTGTTCCAATATTTGAGTTAATTTTTTCTCTTGCTCTCAACCACTTCTCCTCTCTCACCTGTTGCATCTTCTTTGAATCATAGGTGCACATTTCAACATCCACCTCCCTCTTTCCTTCTTGGCTCAAATCCTCGAATTGATTTTTGCATTCTTTTTGCAAAATCAATCGATAACCCTCCTACGTTGGAGGTAGAATCATTGTCTTAAGACATAGTTTGCATCCCCCTCTCTCTTTTGCATGTATGTTGTAACATCCTAACTTTTGGGACTCCGTATTAAAACCGAAACCTTGTTTGGTTGTTTCTTCTTGGTTACATTTTTGTGTTTCGTTAGTCACACTTTGATAGTGATTGACGGTGTTTGTGGCAACTTCCGATGTGATATTGTTTAAGGTTAGTTGCTTAACCTAACTAATATAAGATCTAGGTTAAGTGACCTAACATGAGCCTAACTTACGATGGTAAGTTAGTAACATAACCGAGTTTCAAAATATTATCTAGATGCTTTTGACTCAACTACAATAAATGCATGGCATTTGATTAACTTAAGGAAATTGGCTTGATTAATGGGCTTGACATTTAAATGGTACTTAGTTGCAATGATATTTTGAGGAATTAGACTTATGAGTTATATTGATTAACTTATGTAGTAACTATTCCTTGTGGAATGTGGCACATAGTTTTATTTTAAAAATAAAAATAAAAATAAAAATAAGCTTAGCCTAAAGCTAAGTGGAGGCATTTTGGAGTTTAATTATATTTGAATGGATTTTGGAATCCATGGATTAAAATATGTTTAGGTTTTTATTTTTTCCATTTAGCATGGCATGAAGAGAGGAGGAAATAGAGGGAGAGACTATGTTAAAAAAATATGGAGGATTTACTGGAAGTTTTATGGCCATCTGGAGCTGATTTTGGGCCTGTATTTTGGGATCTCACCATTTTTATTCCAGCAGTATTATAGAGAAATTTTTTGAAAAAATAAATAGGATTTGGGATTTTATTTTGTATGGTGTGGAGCTAAGAAGCTAGAGGAAGAAAAATATAGAGGTTTTTTGGTCTTCTTCACTCCAAATCTTTCAAGCAAGGGTTTTTTGCTTTATCTATGCAGTATTTTACAAATAAATGCATATTCAGTTTTATCCCTTTTTAGGTAATAAGAAATATGGGTTATCTATTCAGGTATTAATATTTTTGAATCAAGCCTTTATGGGTATTTGGAAAATGTGTTTATTTTATTATGGGAATTTTAGATTTCAGATCTCTCAAGTATGAGAGCATGATATTTTGTTTTACCTCCTTATTTGATAACTAAAATTAATGAGGTTATTCACTTGGGTGTTGAGAGAAGGTTTCATGACGTTTTAGTTATGGGTTTTGGACTGATCTCCAAGTTGCATTTTTAAATGTTAGAATGTTGCACTTTCATTGATTCATTGGTGTGCTTCACCTATTATAAGTTATATTATTTGATGTTTTAATGGTTGCTTTAGAATCACTTGTTTTTATTCATTAATTTATTGCTATAAATTTTGTTGTTAGAAATGTTGTTTTCTTAATAAATTATTATTGCATTTGTTGTTGCAACGTTGGCTATTATAACACCAAGTTTTGGTTATTTCCTTGTTGCGTTTAGTTGTTATTTGATGTGTTGTTTTTCTGCAACATTAGCTAACAATCATGGTGCTTTAGGGTGATTTCTACACTCTAGATTCGATGTTAGATTGTTGTTTTTACGTATCGCTAGTGCATTGCATTTTGTTAAATGATTAGTGTGCAATCATTTGCATAGTATTTTGAAATATTAAGTGTTGTGACATTATGTCAAGCAGATTAGTATGCAATATTTTGATTGGCATGAATATAAGAATTAATTGTTGTGACATTATGTCAAACAATTAGCATGCAATCGTTTGATTGGCATATATAAAAGAGTGTGTTATGAAATTTTGTCAAACATTTCGTATGTAATTGTTTGATTGGCATATTTAGAAGATTAATTTTTGTGACATTATGTCAAAAAATTAGTGTACAATCTTGTGATTGGCATATGTTAAATATTATGATTTGTGACATTATGTCAAACAGTTAGTGTGCAATCTTTTGATTGGCATTTTTAAAAGATTATGTGTTATGACATTATGTCAAATAGATTGTGTGTAATCTCTTGACTCGAAAATTTAAAAAGATTATGTGTTGTGACATTACATCAAATAGTTGGTATGTAATATGATCATTGGCATAAATACCTAAGTATGGATTGTGGAATTTTTTCAAACAGTTTACGTGAATGCTTTTATCGAGCAAAGGTATGAAATATGTTATTATGGCATTTTTTCATGTTGTTTACATGCATTATTTAGACTTATGTGAAGTTTTTCTATGGCATTTTTTCATGATGATTGGCATACATTATTTGGACTTTATGGGAAGTTCTTTCTATGGAATTTTGTCATGTTTTTTTAAATATTGGCAAATAGTTTTTGAAAGGGTTATACCCTTGAATACAAAAGAAGGCCTGAAAGCCGGAATAAGAGTGAGAAAGCAGTGATGGAACAAAGTCCAAGTATTACAATGAGGTTCTCGTAGCCCGAAAAATGACTACACAAACGAGACATAACAGCAAAACAACAAAAAAAAAGCAAGTTTTTCAGCCGATTTGCCAAACACAAAAATAACAACTAAAAGCAGCAGAAGCATCCAGGACTACTTCTTGGCAGCTTTATCGATACTGATCTTGACTCTTTTCCAGGCATGAAACATACCCAATGCAGTCATGTGGGCAGCATCCGTCTTATCGAGCTCCTCGATGGTTCTTTTGCTCTCTTTTTCATTGCCCCAAAGTGCAGCCGGGACACCGCTGAGGTTGGAAACACTTTTGGCATGACCCTCGATGAACTCCTCGATGGCCCTAAAGGCGGCAAT
Source organism: Taxus wallichiana var. yunnanensis (assembly GCA_018340775.1). Lineage (NCBI taxonomy): Eukaryota > Viridiplantae > Streptophyta > Pinopsida > Cupressales > Taxaceae > Taxus > Taxus wallichiana. The sequence continues at coordinate 573,374,573 of CM031242.1, forward strand.
GTTGTAATCGTGTCTAGTCTTAGCCTTCCCTAGGCGGGAGTCTAAGGAGGTCAGCTTCTTGTATATGTCTTCAATCTGACTGTTCTCAATGCTCCCTTCCCCCTCCATGCTTTTCTTACCTTTTTGCTTAGCTAGGTTTTTGACCTCATCCTTCAGCAGATTTATCTCAGCCTCTAAGGCCTCCAGCCTCTTGGAAGAGCTATCCATCTGTACTTCCCGGGGACTGGCACTACTAATGTTCAGCAGGTCACGTGCAATGTCAAGTTCAATAGGCTCCTTCCCCACAGCAAGAGTCTCAAGGTTGAGTCTCCTGGAAGCCCTGGTGATTGGTCTTTTAGAGGTAGAGGCGAGGTGGGTGACAGGAGCAGCAACAGGAGGAATTGAAGGAGAAGCTTGTGCAGCCGGCATGGGGGTAGCAGCACCGGTGGCGGGGGCAGCAGCAAGGGCAGCAGGGGAAACAGGACTGGCAGCAGCAGAGCCCATCAAAGGGGGAGCCGGGCTAGGAGAGGAAGGAAGACCAGGGTACTTAAGAAGGCAGCATTTGTGAATTAACAATATAAGCCCTTGATGCAAGGGAACCACCCGGGTGTGCTTCTGGAACTCCAAAATGGAGCGCTCAAGGGAGTTTAACAGATAATGAGGGAAGCAAACCAATCTATTCCTACGGAAGTGGTTTAAAAAGATGAGATGCTTAGCAGGGACCGTGACAAACCTACCTTCCAAGGAGATGAATCGAATCATCATGCGAGTGACTTCATCATAGGGTGATGGAATTGAGTTGACAAGCAGACCCGCTGTGCTAAATATGAGCTTCTCATCATCCTCCACAAATCTTCTTTCTTCAGCTTCTTTGATAACCCTTTTGTTGAAGAAGCGGTACCCTTCCAAGCTGAGGCCGGTCGCTTCAGCAATGAGATCTTCATTGACAGGTATCTTGTCCCCCATAGTCGACAGTCCTCTCTTTCCACTCCTTAGCAAAGCGTACAGAAATGCTTTGATCATGTCCCTGCACCCTATCAACGAAGTTGGTGAAGCCTCCTATGCTGAGAATGTTCCAAAGCTCAGTGTTTTCCTTCCAGTCGGGGTCCGCGCACGGCTCAATTTGGCAGGGAGGCCCTCCCATCTTCTCTGTGGTATACTGGTTACAACAATTTCTCGAATGCCTCTGAGCTTGAAGAGCAGTCCATTTCTTGCTGTTGAAGGTCGCATAAGACTGGGAACTATAGCCGTTGGTCTTCTCACGAACGGCTGCGTAACTGCTGAACTGAGCCTGCGGGAAGTCGCGTGTGAGAGTAACCCTTTCCCTGTCAACAATCACATTGCATTTATCATCGGTTTTCGTGGAGCTTAGCATCCGGATATCAACAAACAAAAAGTGTTGTACCTCCGCGTCGCGATTTTCAAATCTAGATAACTCCACTTGAAAGTTCTGTCATGTTGTTGCATACATTATTTGGAATTTATGGAAATTTATTTCTATGTAATTTTTTCATGATGATTGGCATGCATTCTTTGGACTTTATGGGAAGTTATTTCTATGGCATTTTGTCATGTTGATTGGCATGCATTCTTTGAAATTTATGGAAGTTATTTCTATGGAATTTTGTCATGTTGTTGGCATGCATTATTTGGATTATATTGGAAGTTTATATTATGACATTTTTTCATACGGTTGGCATGCATTCTTTGGGTATAAAGGATTTGTTGTGCCTTTTGAAAATACATTATGTTGCTGATCTGATTTAGCATGTTGTTCATTTTGAGCTTGTGAAGTGAAGTTCATTATATGAAATTTTTTCATACAATTGGTATGCATTCCTTGGAATATATGTGAAGTTCATTATATGACATTTTGTCATACTATTGGCATGCATTATTTGGATTGTTTTTGAAGTTCATAATATGACATTTTGTCATACGGTTGGCATGCATTATTTGGGTATAAAGGTTATGTTGGACCATTTTACAAACATGTTATGTTGCTGATTTATTTTGGCATGTTGTGCATCTTTGAGCTTGTTAAGATGATGTATATGTTGGCATTATGTCAATTTTTATATATGCATTAATCCTTTTTGCATATAAGGTTACTACGTTGGCATTTTTTCAAGTAGTTGGCATGTTGTTCCATTTTGGGCATGTTAAGATGATGTACATGTTGGCATTGTGTCAATTTTTTATGTATGCATTATCATTTTTGCATATAAGGTTACTACATTGGCATTTTGTCAAGTAGTTGGCATGTTGTTCCGTTTTGGGCATGTGAAGTTCATATACATGTCAACATTTTGTCATACTATTTGTATGATTTCTCATAACGGTTTATGAGATTATTATTGATGACACTTTTTCATACAGTTTGTATGCTTTCTCATGATGGTTTATGAGATTATTATTGAAGGCATTTTGACATATTATTTGTTTTCTCATGATGGTTTATGAGATTATTATTGAAGGAATTTTGTCATACTATTTGTATGCTTTCTCATTATGGCTATGAGATTATTGGTTATGGAATTTTTCTAAGAAATTAGTATGCTTTCTCTTATGGGCATATAAAATGTTAATGTTGGAATCTTGGCAAAAAGTTGTTTGATGTTTTGTTTTGGCATAAGGATTCATATCTCAGCATTATGTCAAAATAGTTTGAATGTTGACTCGTTTTGGAATACAAAACTATTGTGATGGAATTTGGTTAAACAATTGGTATGTTGTTGGTTTTGATGCATATGGTTATTAAGATATGCATTATGTAATCATACTTGTTGTAATTTTTATGCATTATCTATATGTCAATTAAAGGCTTCTTCCTTGAATGGGAATCAGAACTTTATTAGTTCATGAATGAATACATATTTATATACATCATTATTATAATAATGGATGACTTTGTATGTAGATGCATGACTGAATATTATTGTTATGATTGTTATGAAATTCATTATGTAATCAGCCTTACGTGAGGTAAGTTTTATGTATTTTCATGTAAGATGGTTAAAGGTACCACTCAAGAATAATATTATGAACTTGGTTAGTTCATGCATGTATACATGCTTATTGACATCATTATAATAATAATGTATGAGTCTATTTGTTGATGCATGATTGGTTCTTTTTGATATGTTTTCATTTGTAGAATACTACATATATGAAAATGGAAACTCTTGCCAATTCGGTTGGCCCGACCCTTTGTGGAGAATACAAATAACTATATATAAAAAAATAGACATAAATTTTGAGGTCCTTACATATGCCTTGCTTCTATCTTGAGAGATAGGTGATCGTTTTCACATATTATTATGGACACGCTTACATAGTTCCACGAAGGTAAGATTGTGTGCTACTGGCGATGTCAATTAAGTTAATGAAACTCCCAAAACCTAACATCCCCACTAACAAAGACATGATCCATGCTAGCATAAATAAGGAATAAGAACATTAACATGTTTGGTTTATTACTCTACGGTGGGCTCACGAATATTCAAGTGAATGGGCTTGGAAGGACCATCTGAATTAGTGTCATCAATCATTGTTGGAGCATCTACCTTTGCATCCTCTCTGACACTTGTGGAACGTGTACGTGCCATGTGATGTGAAGGTGCATGTATCTAGGTAGTACAAATACATAAATATTATCCCAACATAAAATATTAAGTATTATGAAAAAGAATTAATGTTCACATATTCAAATATTACCATCATGGAATGTGAAGAAACCTATGTGAAAAGATGACAATTTCATATTTATTATCCCAAAAAATGACATTAGGTACATTGCTACAAAAACAATTAATGTTCACAAAGTTATATATTACCGTCTCATTATTTATGTCTTCCCCGAAAACATAAGAATGGATTGTGAACATGGATGGGCCCATGTCACCAAACTTCCACATGTTTCATTCATGTGCATTTTCATAACCATCATTGAAGCGACGCATTGTAAAACAAGTTAAATTGAAACAAATGGTGCATGAACTTATTTATTCGTATTTTTCATTCATATTGAGAAAATCATGCACAATAAACCATTTGTGACAAAGTTAGTTGCACACATTATTTTTCAAAACTAGATACTCGACTCTAGATGTTTCCAAAGTAAACATGAAATGTGAATTGCAAGTGTGTTACAAGACAATATTGGATTAAAGCATCAAAACAATAACATTACATTTTGAAAATAAATTTGAACATCCAAGTATCATCCCATGTAATTATATTATGTGTTTGGTTTTTCATAAGTTGTGTTTGTAATACAAAGTGAAACATCAACCCAAACAATGGAAGAAGTAACATTTTCAAAATAAGTGCATTGCACTTTTACAGAATACATAATCACTCAATGCACGTGACAAAGGCCAATTCAGGCATCCCCATTGCAATCGTTGTCACACTCATCCGACTCATGATGTGTTGCTCTTTATTTTTTTCAAAACTGGATACTCGACTCTAGATGTTTCCGAAGTAAACATGAAATTTGAATTACAAGTGTGTTACAAGACAATATAGGATTAAAGCATCAAAACAATAACATTACATTTTGAAAAGAAATTTGAACATCCAAGTATCATCCCATGTAATTATATTATGTGTTTGGTTGTTCATAAGTTGTGTTTGTAATACAAAGTGAAACATCAACCCAAACAATGGAAGAAGTAACATTTTTAAAATAAGTGCATTACACTTTTACAGAATACATAATCACTCAGCACACGTGACAAAGGCTAGTGCAGGCATCCCCACTGCAATTGTTGTCACACTCATCTAAGTCGTGATGTGTTTCTCTCCATTTTCAAACCTCCACTCATCAAGCTTTTCTAGCTGACGATCAACGTCATCCCACCAATCAAGAACATTTTTGATAAGTCAAGCCAATTTCCATCCAGAGGTGGATGTATGACCAATGTGATGTCATGGTACCACCCAAGGTATTGTTGCCAATCTACTACAGGGAGTTTTTCATTGATCCATCTTCTAGTGACTGTATCTGTCCTTGTGAGCCGAGGGTCAAATAGAAAATGAATGACCATCCTTGACATGATAACCATGTCTATCAACTCCATATTTTTTTGAGACCATTCTCCGTTTAGAATACAAAAATTTAATTGTTTAGCCCTATTTGGTCCAATATAAAAAGGGGGTGGACACGTTGCATAATTTAACAACGTTACGTAGGCATTATGAACCTCATTAGCTTTCATCGTTGGGATTCTTCTTAAGAGTGTCCATACTTGGCTTTTCCAATCATCCATCTACATAATATGTATCAAAATATCCATACTATTATGAGGAACAAAATGAAACATGGTATTATGAAGATCAATGACACATATGGACATGGTATTATGAGGAGCAATGAAATGGATCGACACGGTAATATGAGAAGCCATTGAATATGTATGAACTTATCATTTTCTAAATCCTTTTTTCATTCCCAAGACATGTTCATAGGTTTTGGAATGTACTATTATTAATACTTCCTAGCTTCCACATCCTTCCCATATCTCTACAATCCTTCCCCTTTATCCACAATGCCCAGTTTATCAATCTACACTATATGATGTATCATCATATTATCCAAAAATATATATAATATATGCCTTTGGAGACAATTCACATAATATTAGTTATTCATAATCTAATAAAAAAGTATGTCTACCATTACACAAAAAGGAAATACAATGTGTACATATATCATATTGAAATGTCATCTGTGACAATGAAGCCCAAAGTAGCCAAAAAATAGCTACCCCATCAAGACAAAACAACAAAAATAAAACTAAAAGCAAAAAAAAAAAGAAGCCCAAAGTAAAAAAAAATAGCAAAAAAAAAAACAAAAAACTGCAAAAAAGAGAAAGAGCAATAAAGCACCTACAAACTACTTCTTACTTCTTGGCAGCTTTGTCGATGCTGGTTTTGATGTTCTTCCAGGATTTGAACATTCCCAAAGTTGTCATGTGGGCAGCGTCAGTCTTATCCAGCTGATCAATGGTCCTTTTGCTTTCCTTATCATTGCCCCAAAGTGTTGCCGAACTCCACTGAGATTGGAGACACTTCGGACATGCTGCTCAATGAACTCTTCAATCGCACTAAAAATGGCCATATTATAATCATGATGAGTTTTGGCCTTCCCTAAATGGGAGTCTAAGGAGTTCAGCTTCTTGTAGATATCTTCAATCTGGCTGTTATCAATAGCCACCTCCTCCTCCTTCTTCCTCTTACCTTTCTGTTTTGCCAAGTTCTTAACCTCATCCTTCAACAGCTTCATATCAGCTTCTAAGGCTTCCAACCTTTTTGTAGAGCTCTCCATATGCACATCCCGGGGACTAGCACTGCTAATATTCAGGAGGTCATGTGTAATTTCAATTTCATGAGGACCCTTCCCCACAACAAGGGTATCGAGGTTAAGCCTTCTAGAGGACCTGGTGACCGGTCTGGCCGAGGTGGAAGCGAAGGGGGGGGAGAGCAGCAGTAGGGGGAATGGAAGATGAAGCCTGATGGATGGCGGCGGGGTGACAAGCGGCGGTGGGGGGGGTAGAGAGAGAGTGGAGAGATGGGGCTAGCAGCAGCGAACCCCCAGAGGGGGAACTGAGCTAGGGGAGGAAGGGAGACCAGGATACCGAAGAAGACAAAATTTATGCAGCAGAAAAATAAGCCCCTGGTGTAAAGGAACCACCCGGTATGCTTTTGAAACTCCAAAATGGAGCGCTCAAGAGAGTTCAGCAAATAATGGGGGAAACAAACCATGCGATTCCTACGGAAGTGGTTGAGAAAGATAAGGTGCTTAGCAGGTACGGTGACAAACCTCCCTTCCAAAGAAATGAATCGTATCATCATGCGAGTAACCTCATCATAAGGCGGAGGGATCGAGCTAACAAGCAGGCCCACGGTAACATAGATCAGCTTCTCAGATCCCTCCACAAATCTCCTCTCTTCAACGCATCTCTGTCGACCCTTTTGTTAAAAAAATGGTAGCCCTCCATGCCAAGGCCGGTCGCTTCAGCAATAAGCTCCTCGTTGACCAAGATCTTCTGCCCCCCATATTCCACAGTTCGCTCCTTCCAATCCTTCACAAAACGCACTGAGATGCTTTGATCATGGCCCTGAACCTTCTCCATGAAGTTGGTGATGCCACCCTTGCTGAGTATATTCCATAGCTCTACATTATCCTTCCAATCCGGGTCCGCACTAGGCTCAATTTGGCAAGGGGGACCCCCCATCTTCACCGTGCTTAACTATTTGCAACAAATTCCAAAATCCTTGAGAGCACTGAAGCCAGTCTTTTTTACTGTTGTAATCCACACAATGTTGAAAATGAGAGCCGTTGCTCTTCCCACGAACATCCGCGTGCCTGCTGATCTGAGCCTGTGGAAGTTCACATGTGGGAATAACGGCCTTTTTGCTAGCCCACTCCCTATCATCAATTACATTATTACTATCTTCGGTATCCGTGGAGCCTTGTATCCAAATTTTAGATAGCACAGTGCTGCCCGCATGCGTGATTTTCATATCAATGTAACTCCACTTGAACTTCCCCATATACTTCACACTATCTTGATTATTCGACAAGATTTGCATAATCATAGTTTTTAAGTCAACACGTGTGGGAGTTTTATTGATACTGATCCACACCCAATAATCATAACTCAACTCAAGAAATTGCGTGCGTATAGAAATCCGCATGAATGTTTTGAAGCTGCTTAGGGATGCTATTGTTATCCCAAACAATGTGATTAACATTAATGCCATAATTAGCCAGTGCATCTGCCAATTTATTACCCTCCCGGTAAGTATGCATGATCCTGATGTTATTGAATGTTTGACAAATACTTATGGACTCTGAGATAAAATCCTTGATGCTCCAACTTGGAGATGAGCACTGTTTAAGGAGATTAATGATATTCAGGGAGTCCCCTTCAATAATGAGGTTCTGGATATTTTGAGTCTGGGCAATTCTCAGGCCCCATAAAGCAGATAATGCTTCGGCAAAATGATTGGTTTGAATTCCCATTTTCCCAGCATACGCAGCAATCAGACTACCTTTATGATCCCGTATCGCTCCTCCCCCTGCCAATCCCAGGGTTCCCCTTAGAGGCCCCATCAAAGTTCAACTTAAACCAATTAAAATCAGGAGGATGCCATTTAATCAAAGATCTATCAATGCTATTCCCGGATTGCTACGGCTATTGACGTTCCAATCTGCCAGTTGGATAAGATATATTCTTCATTCTCTGGATATCTCTTGTTCTTGGGGGGTTTAAATCTAGCAATGTTCTCTTTGATACCATTAGAAATTTTACCAATACTAAGTTTATAGTTTTGATTCTTATTTCTGAAGATAATATCATTTCTATCCTTCCATATCCTCCAGATTAAATGAGGGATAACCAGCTTCCAGATCCTTTTGACAACACAATGCCTAAAGGGTGGGTTCCATTGAGTCCATAGCTGATTTAGATCCTTCGGCACCACCCAGAGAGCTTCAAATTTAGAGAGGGAAAACTCCATATTCTGGTAGCATACTCACAATGAATGAACAGATGACTGATATCCTCAGAATCTTTCTTACAAAGATGACACCTATTAGGCATTATAAATCCTCTTCTCATCAGGTTGTCAGTGGTAAGAATCCTACCTCTGATAGCCAGCCAAAGGAAAAAAATTATTTTAGGAGTTAATTCAGTCATCCAAATCTTATTCCAATTGAACTCTGTTTGACTACTGTGGAAGAAATTATTATATCCAGTTTTGACAGAGTAGTTCCCATCATTGGAATTATTCCATACCAGCTCATCCTTGGAATCCAGTTGACTTAAGGGAATAAGATCTAATTGATCTTGAAGGGAGGAAGTAATTTGTATCAGATCATCTCTCTCCACAGAAAGTTTTTTCCAATTCTTGTTGGTGCCATTTCCCTCAATATAATCCTTGATTTTAATGCCATACTTGCTTACAAGACTGTCCTTAACTATCCCAAATCTATCCATGAGATTTCCATTAAACCAATTATCATCCCAAAATTTTATGTCCCAACCATCCCCCACTTTCCATTTACTGCCCTGCTTAATGAAATTTCTGCTCTTAACCAGATTGTTCCAAAAGATGGAACCATAGGGGAGGTGCTCATCTTGCAGGAAAGAGTACACAGTTTGATGATTTAGGTATTTTTCTTTGATTAAATCAATCCAGGGTTGTTTCTCAGACAACATTCTCCAGCCCATTTTAGCAATGAGGGCCTCATTCATTTTCTCAATATCTTTTATACCCAGTCCTCCCATAAACTTCGGGGTGCAAACCTTATCCCAAGCAACTAAGTGAAATTTGAACTTCTCTTCCATGCCTTGCCATAAAAAAAAAATTTTGATCCTTTCAATCTTATCTCTGAAGGAAGAGGGGATCTTGTAGAGCGACATGACATAAATGGGCAGATTTTGAAGAGTACTTTTAATGAGCAGGCACTTACCAGCACTAGATAAAATGGCTCCTTTCCAACCAGCCATTTTTTTTTGGAATCTCTCCAATAAATCATCCCACACCTTGCTAGAGACTTTTCTAGTGCCGAGAGGAAGGCCCAAGTAAGTGGCTGGAAGCGCACTTATTTTACAACCCAGAATTTTAGCAATTTTAAGTTGCCTTTCCTCAGGAGTGTTGAAAAAGAAGATGGAGCTTTTATCATAATTGATCTCTTGCCCAGAAGCAGATTCGTAGAGCTGCAGTAAAGCCTTGGTAGCCTTGGCTTCAATGACGGACGCTAGAAGAAGGAGGATAGTATCATCCACAAATTGCTGATGGGAGACAACTTGACTGATGGAAGTGGGCTTAGAGCCTTTTAAAAGACCGTCATTAACTACTTTGTCAATTGTTCTACTAAGGCTATCAGCCATAAGAATGAAGAGCAAGGGGGAGATAGGGTCCCCTTGCCTAAGCCCTCTGTTGCTAGTGAAAAAACCCACAGGCTCACCATTAACCACCACTGAGAATCTGGCCGTAGAGATACAAGCCTTAATAATTTTTCTAAATTTGTCCGGAAAACCAAATTTAGTTAAGACTTTGTCAAGGAAACCCAAGAGACCTTGTCAAAGGCTTTATTCATATCAAGCTTGAGGGCCATATTTTCCTTTTTATTATTTTCCATAGAATGTATGGTCTCATGAACCATAATCACTCCATCTTGTATAATCCTGCCTTTGATAAAGCCACTCTGCTGCCTTGAGATTAGATCATTCATAATGAGTTGAAGCCTAGTAGTAATAATTTTGGTAAAAATTCTATAGATGGCATTCACAAGGCTGATAGGTCTGAAGTCTTTGAAGTCTTTAGCATCCATTTTTTTGGGGCCAACACAATGTGAGTGTTGTTTAGCTCTTTCAAAAGATTTCCCATTCTATAAAATTCATTCACCGCTCTGAGAAGATCCTCCGAACAGATTTCCCAAAATTTCTGGAAAAAATTTATGGAGAACCCATCCGGACCAGGAGCCTTGTCACCCTCTAAAGAAAATACAGCCTTTTGCAGCTCTTCAAGCGTGACCGCTTTGGTGATATTTCTAAATTTTGTTCCTCAATTTTATCTTGGGGAATGGCCTCCAACATAAAAGAAATAGCTTCAGAATTGATGATATTCCTCTCCTCAAGAAGCTTTTTATAAAAATCAAGCGCTTCTTTCTTGATGCTATTGGGATCTTTTATGATATTTCCATTACTTTTAGAACTTCTAAGATCCTATTACAGGCTCTGTGTTTCAAAGTGGTCATATGAAAGAACTTTGTATTCCTGTCTCCCTCTTTAAGCCAAATAGCTCTAGATTTAAGTCTCCATAAAGATTCCTCTCTGCTGCAAATCGTATGCAACTCTGAAAGAATATTCTTTTCATTAGCTTCGTCTTCAGCCGATCTCCCCATAGTATCCATTTTTATTTCCAGATCCTGAAGTTTTTGTTTTAACTTCTTTTTATTATCAAACACATTGCCAAAAACGCTTTTATTCCAGATTTTGACTTGCTTTTTGACATTTTTGAGCTTTTGAACCAATCTAAATTGAGCAGTGCCTTCACCATTCCATCCCCACCATTATTTTATCTTGTCATAGATATTGTCATGCTCCATCCACATCTTTTCAAATTTGAATGAGCTTCTGGTGGGTTTAGTCCAATTGAGAAAATTTAAAGCAATCGGATTGTGATCCGATCCAACTCTGGGCAAGGAAGAGAGGTGAAAGTCTTGGCTGAGAATCCAGCTCACTGAAATCAGTGCTCTATCCAATCTCACCTGGATAAACTCCTTTCCCAACCTTCTATTATTCCAAGTGTATTTATTTCCATGAAGATCCACATCTAAGAGATTATGTTCAGCAATAAAATCAGCAAAATCCTCCATACCTGTAGAAAAGCTGGAGATTCCTCCATACTTTTCACCTGGGTTTAGTGGAGAGTTGAAATCCCCCATAATAAGCCAGTTAGCTGAACAATGTTGGTTTCTAAATGTTTTAAGGTCAGCCCAAAGTTTTCTTCTTCCACTAACCGTATTAGGGGCATAAATGTTAGAAAGGATCCATTCACCATTATTCTCAATAGCAATAAATTTGATTGCAAGATGATTAGTACTAGCATTGAGAACCGTACCAGTATAATGCCTTTTATCCCAAAGAGTAGCCAGTCCTCCAGAAGCTCCCTGGGAGTCTACAACCGCCATTTCAGAGTTATCCCAGAAACTCTTTTTATTAGTTTCAAGGGCCTTAGCTTTCATCTTAGTTTCCTGCAGAATCAAAATACTAGGATTACTAGAATCCCGTAACTCCTTGATGATTCTCTGTTTGGAGTTTCCATTTAGGCCTCGGATGTTCCAAGAAATAATCTTCATTTGGAATGATTGGTAGTTGGAATTTCCTGATGGTTCAATTGACGTTGAATGCCATCTGCAATGTCTCTCTCAGTTCTCTTAGATCTAAGAGCCTTTTTAGAGGGCCTTCCTCTTTTTGTGCTTCCTCCAAAGTCAACTAGTCATCTTGCAGAAGATCTAGTTGTTCTGGATGTTGAGGTATCCCAGTTGTCTTTTTTCTTTTTCTTATCACTGTAGAGTGATTCTGGGATCATTTCAAATCCTTTCATTCTTTTTTTCTTTTTTGAAATGATCTTTGTGAATCCAGAATCTGGATCCTCATCATCTTTGACAGTGTAACTTCTCCCTCTTCACGCTCTTTCTAAATCCTGTCAGGTGTGTGTGTATCAGTTTATTCGGTGTTGTAGCAAGTAGGTGAAACCATGATCTGTTGCTGGAGCAAGGAGGTATATCTGCAGATGATTTACCATCTCCCCTAGGAGTGCTTTTCTGCAAAGATTCTTTAAAAACCATATTGTCCTTGTTCGATGTTTCCTTAATGATGCACAGATGATTATCTATCTCGGCTTCCTTACTGCTCTGAAATTGATCATTAGGGACTATATTAATCTTCACAGAGCCTTCTTGCTCATTCACCACCATGGATACCTTTACAGGATTTTCCAAGTCCTCTTTGTTAGGTGCTTCAGGAAAAGCTGCTGCTGAGATTTTGGGACGCCAGACCAGATGTTTCCTTATTTGAGTTCTAAAACCCCTTTTTTTCCCCTTTCTATTGAAATCCAACTCCTTCTGACTAGGGGCTTTGTCTTCATTCCGGCTATCCGTGTTAGGAACCCTACATTCCTTGCTCAGAACTGAGCCCTCCACAGTTGTTCAGCTTCCATTGTAGAGATCTTCTTCTTGGAACAACTTTTGTCAGAGTGTCCTATGCGATGACAATGTTTACATCTCAAATGAAAAGTTTCAAACTCAATTTTTTGAGTCCATATCCCATATCTAGATTTCAAGATGATGTGCTCCGGTAACTCCTGTTCCATTTCGAAAAAATATGCAAAAAACGAGCAAAAGCAAGTCTGGATCTGTTTCTCGTGGGCCCATCCAGACCGATAGGAGCACCTAAGGATTTAGCAATATTTAGCAGAATTTCATCATCCCAAAAATGCAATGGTAGTCCAGGTAGCCTACACCAGATTGGGATGGTGTTTATATTTTCAGTATTAGGGTCAAATCCAGGATACCATTTTTTCAAAAAAGGCCCATATTACCCAGCCACCAAGGTCCTCCCAGAAGCACCGATTCCATATCCTCTTGCTGATTAAATTTTTCCAAAAAAAAAATATTGCGGACCCACTTTGGCATGATGGTAATACTCGGGTCTCCCTTAGGTTTCCACTTTCTCAAAGCCCATTTTAATGAAATCTAATGAATTTCAATTTTCCCACGTGAACTAGCATTATATCATGGGACCCACTTTGAAGTTAGGGATTTGAAGCATCTTATTCCGGGCCGAGTGGATCCCAACATTTCCACTTTTTCATTTAGCATATTTTGGTCCTATTTTTGGCCAAAGATCAGCATCTCCTCAAAGATTCTTAGGTTTAGCGCGCAGACATTTTGCAGCCAGAACTGCAGAAACTACACTGACAGTACCTCCATTGCTTTCTCCTTCGCTCGTACTCGTGCTTACAACCATCTGATTCTGGCCAGAGATCAGCCTCTCCTCAACAATTTTAAGCTTAGTGCACGAGACATTACTGCAGCCCGTAACTGCGCAAAACCGTCTTGACAAGATCTCCATTGCTTTCTCCATCGCTCGTGATCTCCATTGCCCAACTTGTTACATTGTTACATTGTTAAGATTTACATTGTGAAGATTTACATTGTTACATTGGTATTCACCAATCATTTGTTTCACAACAAGCATATCATGAGAAAACACACAAATGTTCCAAACATCGCGGCGTATCACTTCCTCAAGAACCAATATCAAGGCCCTATACTCAGCCTGGTGTAAGGTCATTATGGCATTTCCCACAATTGTACCTCTCTCTACTATCTTGCTTCCATCAAGGTCATATAATATGAACGATGAACATGCAATATTTTCGGAGGTATTCGACACTCCATGAATTTCCAATCTCCAAATGGTAACCATGTTTACAATGGAAAAACATATATCGTAAGAAAATAACAAAAAAATCATAATGAACACTTCAAATTAGACACATTTGGATTCTCGATCCTATTCTCTCTGGTTCTCTTGCTTATTCTCGCTTCTAGGCCTCCTTTTTGTAAACAAGGGTATAGTCCCTTTCAAAAAACTATTTGCCAATAATTAAAAAAACACTTCAAATTAGACTTTTTCAATACAACCATCTGTAATTTAACATATGACAAGGCACTAAAACATTTTCTACTGAGTTTGTTCATTACTAATGATTTCATATTGGAGATTCAGTGGAGTTAGTACTTTGTCTAGGGACATACACACTAAATGAGTTAACGTCATGTGTTTGTGAGCTACTTATTTATGGTAAACATTATATTCCTTACAATACTAAAACTTTGTATTTCGTATGTTAGACTAAAGGGGAATATATTGGAATCACATTCACGGGTTTGATTCCATTCCACTCATTTTCTATATAGATAACATTATATTTCTAACATATAATTAATACAAGCACATTTTCTAATAAAATTAAAAATATGTTTTCCTATAATTATGAGTTTATAAACGTTATGGGTAAATATTAAATTTGAATAAATCACTTAATAAATTGATTAGTGTATTATGAATAGATAGATTTCAATCTAATTGCAATATAAATATCTATAAACATTTGATTAGGGATAAAATGGATGTAGAACAATAAATAACATTTGATTAGTTTTCAAAACCAAATCAATAAAGAAATATCTAGTACATATGGTTTATATATATCATGTTTGTAGGAGTGACAAGAAGATGATCATCCAAGATAGAGTTTATATTTATCATGTTCTTGGGAAGTGTCAAGAATATGATCATCCAAATCTTGTAGTAAAATTGATTTTTATGAGACACGGAAAACTAGAAAACTTACATTTATGAGAACCAAAAAGTGTATAATGTACACTTGACATTTCAAGCATACCTAAACCATACACTTGACATTCCAAGTAAAATTGTGCACTTTAATTCAAAATATGTTATTACGAGTAGATTTGTCAACACGAGGGGTCCAAAAACTCTCTCAAGTTTCTAAAACTTCATTACAATCAATGGTAAAATGTACTTCTTTAGCTTTCCCTAAATGGGATGCTGAAGTTTAAACCATAAGGAAATAATAAAATGTTTTGGGGTTTTCATTTTATCAGATAGACTAATATTTCTTGATATTTAACAAGTCCATCAATAGCATATAGTATTGTGAATGACATTCCAATAATTGTTATAGTTTATTCACTAAAAAACCATTGTAATGTATATGTAGTATGAAAATTACATGCTTCAATGAGTACTTGAATTCTCTAGAATTAACTCCTTTTCAAACAATAATGAATTTCTATATTATGTAGATTAAGTAGGGTACATGTGCATCTATAGATGAGTTGAACTCATATTAGAACACTATTGACACACAAATAAACAAACTGATATATAACTATCAAAAAATGTGAATAAGGTAGACCAAGGGTCACATGGATAAATTTGGAAGAGAACGGGGACTCTTTTCTCATAACCATGTAGTTTACCAAAACCTTTTGGACTTACATTCCTTGTCAAGTGCACTAACCTAGCAAAAGTCTTAGAACAACACAAGATAATTTTAAAAATAAATAAATAATCAAAGGGGGGCCTTATGAATACCATAAACGATTGGAAATGATAATTGCACCAATACAATCCTAAATTGGACAAATGATCATAACCCATACTTAGTGAATTTGACATGAATATTTAAATATTTTTAGACCTTGTTAATTTTTCCTTTTTAACTAGACTTCACTGATTGGATTCAAATAACCCTGAAGACATTTCATTTGAGGGTTGTGAAGATTTTAGAAAATCGTTACCATTACGCATTTGGTACCTAAATATAATTTTAACATAAATGAATTTTAATAATCTAAACTTGCTATAAAATATATAAACATTAGTAATTTTAAAAATATAATCCATAGAAACACATTTTAATACTATGGAAAACATATTTAATCCATTGCAAAACATATTTAATATTTAAGCTCGTGTGAATCAAGAATATATTCGAACAACAAAATGAAATATATTTAAGCTTGTGTGAATCAACATTCACAAAAATTAAATATTTATATAGGTTTTTTTCAAACATTTCATAAGTTTTTAGTACAAAACATATAAAAACAGTAACTATTTTTTTTT
Organism: Taxus wallichiana var. yunnanensis; assembly: GCA_018340775.1. Lineage (NCBI taxonomy): Eukaryota > Viridiplantae > Streptophyta > Pinopsida > Cupressales > Taxaceae > Taxus > Taxus wallichiana. Next base: position 573,390,796 of record CM031242.1, read on the forward strand.
TTTTAGCAGCAAACTTGGAGTTGTTTCCATGTGTAATATTTTTGCACAATTTTTGGATCTATTATCGGTTTTATGACCGGAACTCCCATCTTCCTCAGCTTATGGGGAGGCTCATACTTCTGGGCTTCCTCCATCATGTCATAAGCTAGACCATATCCTCGTGAATGGGAACCTATAGTGTGGAACTTAGACAAATAAATAACAGAATTTTCCAGAAAAATTGAGTCGGGCCTTAACCATGGCTGCAATTTCTGGTTTTGGTGGCTTATTTTGTTGATGGTGGTCTATGTAGACCACAAATGTGGACCTCTTGAAGGATTCCTCCCTTTGAAATTTGGAGTAGTCAATGTTATCCCAATGGGATTCGGAGGAATAGAGCTTCGTGTATTCATTTTCACCACACAAAAGAGAAACTAAATACAACAACACACATGCAAATAGAAATATACAATTAATGTTAGTACGATACATGAAAAATTCAAGTATCAATAAATGCCAACGGATATCCCTCACTCAAAATGCACCCTCCCACCGTCCATTGAAAAAGGGACAATTGTGATATTATGGGAGGGTGATTTTTTTAGTGAAGGGTAGATTTAAAAACCTCTGCGTAAGCACAGTATACCACCCAATTATCGATGTGAAATCCTAAGGGGCAAGCCCTTCATCACACAACGATAGTTGGGTGTATCTATGTGGCATCCTAAGGGGAAAGCCCCTTTAGCATGCACTGATTCTTGTATTTATAGAGGCACTTGCCCCCATATGTCGAAGTCAGCATGAGAGTATGATATCACGTAATTTTTATATCTTCAACTTTCATCATAAAAAAATATAACTAATAAACAATTTTCTATATACAAATGGTATATGCACATTACCATAATCTACAAATATAATGAGTACGGAAAAAGCAAACTTACTCTAATGTTATTCCATTTAACACAACTAAGATCTTTCGATCATATTAAGAAATTACCAAACATTTAAAATTAATTATTTATAAAACATACTAAACATATGATAAACATACTAAATGAACTAACATCAACTAACATATGATAAACATACTAAATCAACTAACATCAAAAACAGTTAACATCCTAAAGTAGACAAGAGTTAAAATTTACTTTATGTAGACAAGAGTTAAAATGAATAAGGATCCAACAGTATTAGACCTTCAAACACTCATCCTCACTCCTATGTCTATCAATATTAGAGGTTCCTTTATTTTCATAAGCTTATGAAAATTTGTGAAGATAGTAAAATCCCATATTATCTAGGTCTGTGATGAAATCATAAATGGGTTCTCCCTCAAATCAAACACAATGGGTGGTCCCTCATTTTTCAAATTGCAAAATGTTCCTCTTCTCATGATTCCCAAAATCAAAGGTCTTTCACTCTTTAAAAAGGGATACACACTCTTAATGAGACGCCTTGGGGAAAATGTGAAGCAAAAATTCCAACCATGAAATAAAATGTTACTCACGTTACTGAGATTCAAAGTACTATTTTAGATGAACACTTCCATATATTTGTGTTTCTTTTATGGTTTCTTTATCTATTTGCATCCTTTAATGTAGTCTTGAAGTTAAAAAATGCTTACACATGTAGGATATATCAACCCCATTTTCCCCACTTCCAACTAATTTGAGACAATAAATAACCTATTTTAATCTTCCCCTTTTCCTAATCTTCTTCAATATTAATTAACTCTCTTTTTAGTTATTACCTCCACATTTCATCACATAGTGTATTAACCCTAAATTAATTAAATGGAGTTATCTAATTAGCTTATATAGAGTTGAATAAATTGTATATGAATTTCATTAATTTAGACCACATTCATTTACAATTCAATAATAGAAAATATCATATCATAGTGTGTTAAACTGATAAGGCAAATAAGAGTATAATTTTGGTTTGAGGGGTGACATAACTTATTCAGGTTGACTTATCACAATATCATTGCTACATATAGTATATATGAATAACTCTAAATTCCTTTAGGTCAATGTTTTCTCACATAAATATGGAGGGGAAATACCATACATATTAGGTTGGACTAGATCCGGGCGTTTCATGCCTAGGCAACTTAGCGATTGCTAGGGCCGAAAACACTCAGGGGCGGCTTAATTTCTATAAAAATTCAAATTTCAATGTCGTATTTTCCTTTCCAGCAGTCTGAGTCGGCATTGATAATATTTATATAACAGTATAAGTTCCAACCGGTGCACTTGCCCAATGCACCATTCAATTTACAAATTACCTATATATTATCATATAAACAACCATAGGTAGTCCACGGATATGAATCAGGGACAGGTTAATGGATTGCTAATTTGCTAAAAAAATTTGTGGTTTGCGGCCTTGCACAACCATTTAAATTTTTAATACTCTTTAGTGTTTACAAATTACTCACGTTACTTGTTTAACTTACTCTTTTGATGATGGATAACCTATTACACTATCATTTATCTAGTAAATAGAAGGATCGATGGGATAAGGATTGAGATTCAATCATTCACGGCCCAGGAACTAGGAAGGAGGACCCACGGTCCTTGGGCCTTTGTAAATTTTAATTTGTTAATTGTTTTCATCTTTCATCTTTCATCTCAGCCTATAGTTGTATTTTATTTATTTTAGAGGCATGTTGATTTCATCACATAGTGTGCGATTTTAACGTTTCCATTGGCATTTTGATTTTTTCCACCAACAAACAGAAGATAGATGTTTTTGAACATTGGAGTAACGATGTGTTAGCAGGGATGAATCATGAGGCCCGTCAGTGACTCAGTTCTATGATTGGATCTCACGACATCACCGCATCACTCAACACCGCATCAGATCTTTCTCCAAATCCTAAAGCTAAGTAATCAAACCCTAATTACCTCTGCTCTTATATTTGATGTTGCAGTAATTTTGTTCTCAATTGCATCAATTATATATTGCATTTTGATTTAATTATTCTTATTATGTAATTTGGTGGGTGCTTGGTCTCGGAGGGGGTTGGGGCGTACTCTCCGAATCTTGCCTGGGCGCTCCGAAACCTTAATTCGGTTGACTAGATCCCATAATTATATGAAATACTATAGATTTGGACCTTTAGATTGTGGGATACTAGTTTCCTTTACGCCACTTTGTCATCACCTTTATCTCATGTTGATATCTTTAATGATGTCAGATTCAAAACTATACTTTACACCTATACTTGCAAATCAATTGTAAATTCCAACAAAATGCTATATTAAAAATAAACATGCATTTGCTTGAGTTGGACTTACCTTATAGGTTAACTCATTTATGACTCACTCAGTATTATACTACATTTAATACTCAATGTAGTCCTCATGCTACTTCATGCAAGTGTGCATATAAGTAAAATCCTAGGAATCAATTTTCCCTCATTATTTAAGATTGATAGCATGTTATGCTTATTTACTCCCATAAAAACCATTGTATGCAAATGTGCATATCATATTATGATCTTGTATGTTCTAATATGAATTATGTAGTAAATAATGGTTGATACATAGACATGTTATTTTTAGATAATAAGCACTTAGAGTAAACATGTATATATAAGAGTCTTGTGCATTAAAATTTAAACCTTAGTGAGAGGAAACGAATAATCAAAACATTGTAAACAAAAGATAAATTATTAATGAAGAGGATCGATGAGAAAAAAGTATTTAGAAGAAAAAGAGGACAAGAGGATAAAAATTAGGTGATGACCATAGTATGTTCCTAACCATACTTCATAGTCTTGGAACAAATTCATCAAAAGTAAAATAGTAAAGTTCAGATTTTAGAAATCTTTATCAAAAGAAAAAAATCATAAATAAGAATCATTTATGTTAAGAAATAGAAACAAATTCCAAAATTAATAAGAAACAACACCATTTAGACTTAGTTTCATCATTCAATACTCAAATATAATACATAAAGTTAGCAAAAAATGATTTCATAATGTTCTTTTGTTATTTTTTATTTTCTAGATCTACCCTCCCATTATGTTAGTGAATGATATTTAATAGTTCTCAAGGTGAATAAGATTATACTTGACAGTGCTAAAGAATTAAAATTTGTTATACATTATAATAGAGTAACCATTATATGGTAAACAATGTGATCCATCAACATGATCCCAATGGAGATGTGGTGTAGTGTACCCATTATAATTAGAGTTTATAATAGACATAAATGGAAATCTTAGAGAAATGGACATTACTCCTAGCATTCTTGAAAGATTGGGGGTGATAAATCACCAAAAGGTATTGGACAACCAGGTGGGAATTGTGTATTCTAACACAAATTGATGAGTGTCAAAGATATTTATATTCTCTTGAGAAAAACACTTCCCATAATTTGGTACCACACTATTGTATACATATCTTCATCCCAAAATTTTGAAAACCCTACAAATTCAAAAGGGAATGAATATTCATACCCACACTATGCATTATACAATTGTTCTTTAGAAACTATAGTATCGATGATTCGAGAATTTAAAATTATTTTCCCCACTACATTTAAAATAAATGCAATGGAATGTTCATTTACAACTTCATGATTTAGTATTTAATTCATTTTAATAATCATAGTTATCCTTTTTGGTCACTAGGTTTGTTTATTCATTTGTCCAGAAGAGGGTGGTTTTATGTAACTAACCCATATAGTTTATCCCCTTTTGATGAAAGACATGAAATGAAAAATATTGCTTGAGGTGAAAGTAAATAATAGTAAATATTGGAGTGTGAACAATTATCAAAGGTGCATATGATACTGATAGTACCAAAATACCCAATTGTGATAATGCACATAGAAGTTATAGTGATATTATTGGTGTAACTATCATTGACAGATCTAGTAGTTAGAAAAGAGTATTAAATTCATATGAATTTTAAATAGAGATTATGTTTGTATAATAAGATAGAGTAGTACTTGAATTTATAACAAATAGTAAGAAATACAATGAAGCTAGAGAAAAAATTATGATAGTCGAATAATAATTGAGCCATGGATGACAATGTAAATATAATAGTAGAAAAGAGGAATGTAGACAATAATTTAGTCTTGCTTCGTACTCTGTTAGAAATACAGGCATATTAGCTCTGCTATGTTCAAGTGATTGAATTCACTGGTTCATTGGTGATGAAGGGAACTAGTCAGTAAGATATACCTTATTTGTTTTGTAAATGTTATTTATTCAATATAGTTGTGAAGTTAGTTGATTGTAATGTACGAATGCCTAGCTAATACAACATCTTTCTACTTACTCATGCCTCACCATGATAATAAATCTTAAAAATGGTTATGGTAGATAAATTATGGGTGCCTAAGTCACTTAAGGGATTTCTAAATCTACAGTTCTCTATATGTGTATGCTTTACATAATGGTTCATTATTCGGTTAAGGTTGTATAACAAGAAAAATTGATTGAGTTCCTTGGGTTAAAACTCTGCATGGAGTTACATTGTATACATTTTAAGGGAGGAGGAAAACTTGTGGACATATTAAAATAGAACTCAATTCTTGAATGTTAAAGTTTAAAAGTAACTGTAACTGATGGTTTATAAAGGTATAATATGGGATGTCATGAAATTTAAACATAGATTTTACTTTTAGCATACATTGTTGATAAAGATTTTAAGTTGTAAAGTCATTTAGTAAGTGATAAAGTTTGCATTCTATACAAGAAAGGATATCTTAAAATGATCATGGTTATTTAATGAGACAAGATGATTAGTAAGGGAGTAGCTATTGTATTTCTTGGAATACTTAAGTTACTAATGGATCCAAAGGTAGAATAATATTACTTGTTGAAAAGGTTTATTTGTTGATGATAAATAAATGCTCTCTTCCTTGAGTGATTTGTGATGCTAGGAAAATTATTACTATTGAAAAGGTTTATTTTTTGATGATAAATAAACTTAGTATAGTTATAGGACCTTATGAGAGACAATAAGCTTTTGTATTTAAATTTTTGACCCCCCATTATTCAAATATACCACATTTTTAGAGACATTTTGTCAACCATTTCACATAGACCCTATTTCTTTGAGGCATTCTTTCAAATAGTTCATTGGAGACCATATTTCTTTGAGACATTCATCAAACAGTTCACTAGAGATGATCGTGTTTTGCACCTTGTTTGTAAAGTTATTGAAATGATTTCAAAATGCATGGAAAATTTTTATTTGTCTTATGTAGTAAGGTATGAAAGGGTTCTAGGGTCAACGAAGCCATTCCAAGTGCATTGAGGAGACATATCCAACATAAGTAGTAGGACAACAAACAAACATATTCCATAGCCAATCAACTATTATGTTCGTGAAAGGGTCATCTCCAAAGTGCAGACTTTACCATTGTTGGCATAAGGATTGTAATATATTATCATAGACCATGCAAACAAACCAAAGAAGGATTTTTTTAGAATCATAGAAGTAATTCTAAGATCAATGATCTTGCACCACCAGCCATGTCTAACATCGACGCCTTTGATGAAATCATTGGCATCGTTTGAGATGAAGATAGAGGAGTGAGCGTTGTATTACTATATATATATATATATATATATCTTTTGTGAATAAGTCACTCACCATTTATAGTATAAATCACAATTTAAATTTTGCACACACATACAAAGAATTCTAAAATTGAAGATTTTTGTATTTAAAAATTTCCTTCTTTTCTCCCCATACATGTTGTTAGTACTTGTTATCTAAAAGACCTAAACATACGTTCAAATCTTGAGATGCATGTCCCAATGATACATTCAAGGATGAAGTAAATTGAATGACACCAAGTGTGTAAGTAATGAACCCAATCACATCTCATAAGATTTTAAAGTAGCTTTCAATTATAGTAATTATAGTAAGAAATTAGTTTAAAATTTTGTTGTTGAAAAACACAATGTGTTTTCAACAATGATGAAAAACACACTGTGTTTTTCAACATTTTCAAAATCAATTCCCATATTGGCTGTAGTTTCAAGGCATATATCTCTGTATAGAAAATTGTTGACTTACTGTCAATATTGATCATTGCACACATCAAATAAATCTCCCACATAATGACATGGGTGGAAAAGAAACATGGTGTTAAAGGAGGTTATTGCAACTAAAGAAAGGTGTGATACCTCACTTATGGAAGCCAAAGGTGATTTTTTTAATTTTTCTATATATTTATCCATATATTGCTCAATTTTTGTAGTCCTGGGGTTTGACCACAAGATTAAAATTTAATATTTCTCAACCTTTGTACTCCTAGGTTTTGATCTCATGACTAAGCTCAATAGTGAACTCAAACTTGCAAATCCACCTAAACCCCAAGTACACTTACAATCTGTGTCACAAATTTGGTTTTCATTGAAAAAATTGGAAATTTGGCAAATTTGATCCAATGGCAATACATGCATGGGACTGATAGGGGAAAATTTTTTAGAGACATTTTGTTAAACATTTCACATAGATTCTTTGAGGCATTTCACGAGGCATTTTGTCAAACAGTTCGCAGACCAAATAGGTGACAAACATTTCGCAAATACATTTTTTCAAACAGTTTGAATGCTTTGTTTATTTGGAAATGGAAGCGCTACAAAAATTTCACAAATACATTTTGTCAAATAGTTTGAATGCTTTGAAGAACTTGGGGCTTGGAACAAAACTGCCCAAATTCAAGTTATGGTAACATCTAATAGTATTATGAGACCTAAGACCTGCGAAGTCCAGGGTAAGATTCTGTATATAAAATTTACACTTGAATACCATTAAAATTTTCAAGCAACGGTAGATAATTACAGTTTGGAAAACTTAAGTCCAGGGTAAGATTTTGTATCTAAAATTTACACTGAATACCATTAAAATACCTAAGATTTTGTCAAACAGTTTGAATGCTTTGTTTATTGGGAAATGTGGGCGGCTATAAACATTTCGTAAATATATTTTTTAAATAGTTTCAATGCTTTGTGTATTGGGAAATGGTTTCACATAGACATAGGTAAATTTAAAACAATGGTGGAGCAATAACTTAACATTTTAAGGAAACGACACCCATTTTAACCATTATTGGACTTACATGCCATCGAAAATATGGATACAAGAGAGGGATACACTTACTCTGAATGTTATAGATACGGCTTGAATCTCGTGCATGCGTGTAATCTCTAACTATTCAGTGTCTCCTTCCTCTGGTCATTCCCTTTTCAAATGGCCTATTCGACCCCCAAATAGGAAAGAACAACCATTAATCGTGGGTATCTGGTAAAACTAAACAAACAAACTCCACAGGAAAATGGGCACAACATATAGGTGGGATATATGGCACTTACAGTAATGGTGACCGTTGTGGTGTCCTCCTCTGCGACCCTCATTTCTCTGGTTCAAACAAACGCCAAAAGAATACCTGTGAGAGAATAATAAGCGGTAAAAGCATAGAGAATTTGGCAACATATTTACCCCTAAATGGTGATATGGCAAGAAACCAGGAGGAACCCGTGACTTCCAAAATATTGCAGTGATGCGATGATGATTGCCCTATTAATCGGTGAGATTTTGGCTAAGCGTGACGAATGATTCATAGGTATGGAAAAGATTGATAGCACGGGGAGGGAAGGCACTTAGTTATATAATTCAAAATCGTTGCCTCAACAAAATGCCAAAACACATTACCTACATTCCCTCCACGTCAAAGCATCCCATCGGGCGTCACCTCCCTCATTTTTGGCAAAGGCCTCCTTTCCAGTGAGTATGGAGCTATGTGTTGGCATGGTGACATGGGAAAAAGCACTCACATGCATCGGTGCAAATTGAGTGGAGGATAGCCATTAGCCAAATGTGTTTGGTTTGGTTGTTTAAGGTATTATTAACTTGTGACATTGTGATTTTTAAAAGGGACCGTTATATTTGTTTTTTTTTATTATTGGCAAATAGTTTTTTGAAAGGGACTATACCCTTGTACACCAAGGCTCAGAAGCCAGAATTGATAGTTAAAGCACAAGAGATGGATCAAAATCCAGATAGCACAATTAAGCCCGACAGCAGAAAACATACTGCAAAGTAAAAACCAACAACCGACAAAGCAGCAGCAAAAAAACAACAGAAGTACAACAAACAAACAACAATGGCATATCAACACCATTGGAAGCAATCTGCTATCCGGCTAAGAAAGATGAGACCAATGAAACCCAGCCAGCCAATAGCAGAGATGAGAATCATCAAGGCGAAGTGTTACCCTTCAGAGTGGTAGATTTTTTCTTTTTGTTGACCGTAACCCACCCTGATGGAGCCTTCGCGGTTGGAGAAGAAGACAAAGGAGGAGTATTTTCCTTAGTCGCATTTGTCCCATTTAGAACAGCCATGTTGTTTTCTGAGAGAGATATTTATCATTTTCCATGCTGCCCTCAACAACTTGTGTATTTTTCATGTTGCTAACAATCTGAGTTTCGGATAAAGGGGTTTTCATTGACTCTGGTTCATCTACTTCTTTAGATTCAAGATCCTTTCTATCCACAAAAATCAGGTGCTCCGGGAGTGCGTCTTTCCACCAGTTGCGCTTCTCATGTTGACGTTTTTCCATCCCACAAGCAGTAGAGGTGTGTCCTAATCCAAAACACCTCCTACAACGGAAAGGTAGACCTTCATAGTCAAGAGTTTGTGACCAAGTTCTATTTTGCACTCGAAGGTCTATGGTAGCAGGAAGATTTTTATCAGTGTCAAGTTCCACCAGGATCCGGGCATAGGTAGTATGGGTGTAATTAGTTGTTTGAGAATCAATGTGGAGTGTAGTACCCAAGGTATTGCCAATGGTTGTCAGACATTCATGACTCCAGAATTGGAGAGGTAAATGGGGCAGCCTGATCCAAACAGGTTTCCATGAGAATGACTCTGTGTGCGGGTTAAAGGATGGGAACCAAGGTTTCATGATCAGATATTTTGACTCGCAGGTCCAGAGCTTGGAAGCAATGATGTCTTTATCAGCTATTGAAGAGAAAACCATAATGAAAATGCCTTTAGCACATGGATATAATTCTATCTTACCAGTTAAAGATGGAGTCCAATGCTTGGAGATCCACGCGTGAAGAACAGGAAGGGTGGGCCATAAACCCCCGAATCTACAAATCAGAGCATGCTCTTTGTAGTAGATCTCAGATGAAATGACATCTTCCCCAAATGTAATACATGGGGTGATGTCTGCAGGTTTCATGGAGGATTCCTTGCTTTTTAAGACATCTTTGAAGGAGGTTTCAAGAGATCCGCGCCTAAACTCTTTATCCAACAATGGAAGAACAGGTAGATCACCCTGTTCCAGCTCACCACGAACCTCGCCTTTCCCAGGAACACCCCCAGATGGTGATTGAATATGGCTAGGGTTTGCAGGACCGTCCGAGCGTACAGTCGCAGCATTGGTAAAGGCGAGGTCGATCCACGACCAAGGAACCCCTGAAGCAAGATTTGAGCCCCCACCGACTGGCTGAAGAGCTCCAGTCTGAACTCGTGGATCAACAGGGTTCGCAGGCTTGCGTGTAGCGAGAGCAAGGGCGCGCGTAGACACCATTAGGGCAGGCGCGAGGGTGGACAGAGGGCCGAACTATGGACAGAGGGGCGGACAGAGGGCCGATCAGGCGCGGACAGCGGGCCGAACATGCGCGGGCGACCTTATATTTGTTAGCTCAAACATATTTAGTAATTTAAAGTATTATATTCTTGTGATGTGATCTCTAAAAGGGATGAGTATATTTGTTTGCTCAAATTGTTTGGTAAGAGTGGTATTAACATTCAATTGAATTTTCTTAATATTTTCACGACATAGTTCATTCCACGAAACTCTAATGTAAGAGATTTTATGTCTATAATGAAATATCGTTATCTATACACATCTAATTACTTTTAATTAGTGTTATAAAGGCAAAAGAAATTTTATTTTATATCAAATTTTTGTTGCATAATTTTTGAAAACTTTAATCTCCTTAAAAAAATGTTGTTCACAATAATTATGTGGTACGTAACCTAAAATGCGGTGTGAAATATGAAAAGAAGTACACAAAGTTAATTTTTAAAAAGTAGGCAAACAACAATATTTATATTTTTTCAATGTTAAATCATCGGTTTGGAAAATGGGTTGACTATTGTATATCGATATATAATGCATAGAATTTTTGTGCCCAATTTGATCCATTCTTGAAGCGTGACCTAGCATGCATTATCAAAATATAATAGCGTACAAAACATATAAGACCTTTGTTACTGATGGGAAAGGCAAGGGGAGCTCTCACGTCCGTACTTAGAGAGAAGCAATCTTGACCACCCACTTTGCGAGTCATATCGACAACCTCTAGCTAATCGCGTACATCCAAGTAATTCACTTGCATAACCATAATTTAGCGGCCTAAGAAACATATGTATTTACACTTTGAAGACATTTCTTCTGATGTGAAAGGCGACATGGTCTCTCGCTCTGTACTGTAGAGTGTGGCAATCTTCACCATCCACTTTGCAAGCCTTATCGACGCATATTACATATGTGCCTCGTTGCAAAAAAATGGTTTCCATAAAATGATTCCACCCAATTTTATCCTCTCCTAATTGATACTCCTCCTTCTAACTTCTTTTACACCCCTTTTTCTCCTTTTATCTTTTGATCCATTAAAATCAACATCATCTTAGATTGCCCCTTTAGCGTTAACATCACACATTTCACGTGCGATTGCTAGTAATGTCAAGAGAGAGTCTAATTAAATGTAAGAAATAGATTCTCATATACCAAAGAAATAATGAAATAAATGATATGTTTATCAATGTCTAGAACGTGGAAGGATTTTTGCAATGAAACTACTCCATCATTAATGGCTTGAAACATGTAAATTTTTAACATAAATTTAATTAAATATGTACCTAATATACTCTTGTCAAATGAGGCACAATTACAACTATTTTGTAACTTTTCATCATATAGCCATTCGCATTGAATGATTATATATACACTTCATTTAAAAGTCACACCACCACAAAAAGAAAAAAGAGTAGTTTTTTTCACTTATTTTACATTGAATAACCCTTCCACGAGAGAGATTAAATCATTTTCCAGGTTTTAAAAAAAAACAAAATAATAAATAACGGTATAGGTTAAAAATACTTCAAATACAAATAAGGTGCGGTTTACTTTTGGAACCACCTTTATATTATAAACATAATAATACTAGCAATCACATGTATACAACGCAATGTTAATGCCGAACGGTATATATTATTTGATTTAGAGGGATATTTATTACTTATGTAGTTGATGTTGATAAGGGGTGTGATTGATTTAGTGAGTGTAGAAATATAGATGAACCACTTAATTTAAAGGTTCTCTCTTCATTTCAAATTTGTTACAAATTAGTACATCAATACATTTGATACCATTTTCGATAGTGAATTACTTTTATAGTAAATATAGCTTCTATTTTTTTGGGTTAATTGTGTTAGTGTTGCGTTGGTTGTTTAGTGGGTCTTTTATTGAAAAATGTAACGCCCACTTTTTCCTCACTCAAACTCACAATAGAACTCAATAAGTAAATAGGGAAAATTATGAAATGATTTTTTTTTTTTTTTTAAAGGATAAGGCATTAGCTAAGCTTTGATTAAATTCTGATTATAACTTTTAGAAAATTACATGGCGATCGGAAAAATAAAAATAAAAAAATTGTTGACTAATATTATTGACTCGATTTCTAAAATTAAAACATGGTTTATATTCTCTTATTAAGCTATGAATATTTCTTTTAATAAATTAATTCACATTTAACTTTTCATTACTTAACTCCATTAATCTCCTTTAAAGTTATTATTTAAAGGCTCATGATCAATTTTAAATTAAATTAGACACGGATAATAATCTTGAAATGATAAAGACATGCACTTTATTATAAATTCATTATCCCATAAGATGCGAGGTGCACAACTTAATCTAACCCCTTAGGCCCCCGTTACACATTATCCATACATTTAATTTAATTCATTCCCACCTAAATACCCTATCACTTAAGTGATGTAGGGTTCATCCTACACCATTGGATCTAATATATCTGAGTCATTAGATCTAGGTTAGGCTAATGAAACCCTAAAATCCTTATGGGTTCTCTTATAATCATTTCATTGATCTATTCTCTCATTTTCTTTATTTGTTTTGTAGGTCAAGGAAGAAGGCAAGAAAATGAAGCCATGGAGGAAAACTCAAGTTCTAAGTTGGATAGTCACAAGAAGAGGAGTTAGTTTTAGCATCCCTATCCTAGGGTTTGCTTGTTCTCTATTTGAGATTTTATTGGTTATTGTTTGCATCACATTTGAAAAGTACTACCCAAATCAGGTTGTGGATATTTGCCCAATTTATTCTGGTATATTTAGAGATTTATGTTATAAATCCACATATATGAATCATTGTATATTTATCATTTGGATATTGATATGTATAGGTAATTGCATATATATATATATATATATATAACTTCATACATGCCGTGGTCAAAACTATACACAAGCCGCGATTTTAAATAAAGTTGAACAGTTAAAACAAATGTTGGCCGATTATTAAAGGGGTAGGCTTTGAATAATGTGGAGTTTATGGTGTTTGGGGAAGGGCGCCGACCCCACCCCGACCCCATAATATATATGGGTGCGGCGGTGGCATCGGCGCCCCCCTCCCCACAACCATTTTAAAATTTTAACATACCGAGTCCGTGGCCCATATGGCTGACAACCTAAAAACATTCCCACCTTTTTTCTGTTTTTGTTTTTAATATTAAATCGCACAATGACTTCCACTTGGCCGATTCAAGGCATAGCATTTTAATATTAATTTTAATATATATATATATATATATATAAAGGTAGTATTCATGTGTATTAATAATGTTTATACAATGATATTATAATTTTGAAAATTATCAATGTATCTTACTAATATATATTTATTATATCTTAATTTGGTATAAATTTATTTATTAATTAAGTTTCCCATTTAAGTAGGCGTTGTAATGTGAATGAGTACATGAGTTTGTGTGTAATAGATTTAATTTTATGTAAATTTGTATAAATAAAGAAGTTTATAGTTGTATGGGATGGTGTCTCATGATTTAACCAAATAAATTATCAAACTCCACCACATTTAGGTAACATCTAAGAGGGTAAAATTAACCCATATACTCCAACCATTTTATTACAACAAAAGAACTAGATTAAATAAAATTTTGTTTTGTCTATTCCTTTACACATCCATTTGGATAGGAGGAATATAAACATACTTAATTAACTTTGGTTTCTTTTCAATAAGTAAGCTAAAACCACTTACAAGGTTTTCTCATGCTAACTCAACTATTTTACTATGAAAAGAATCAAGCAAGGGAAATGTTATATTTCAATTTTGAAAAGGAAGAGATACACTTGTCTTTTGACTACAACCTTCAAATTATTTTTCCATCTTATACACACATTACAACTATGTTCATATAATGATACAAATATTTCTCCGAACTCGATAACTCGATACATTCTTCAACAAAACAAAAAGAGTAACTTTCAAGCTCTCCACTTTCACTTACAACAAAACTAACATTACAAATTTGTCAAGTAGAATATCAAGACCTTTCTTTTACAATACAAGTTTACAAGCCTTCCTCTTTGAGAGGAAACATCATGACAACGGTTTTACAAGGAGGCATCCTTCTTCATTTTCTCTAAGTGCACTATGAGTCAATCTTCACTCGAACTCCACCATCTTCATCAAGAATCAAGCACACAACAAAATGGGGGAGTAGGCAACACTCTCCACCCAACCAAATATCCAATGAGGGAGAGAATCCTTCTCCCTCATTGGCCCCGAACCCCAACAAAGAAGCAATTTGGAACCAATGACAACTCAAAAGGGCTTCCACAATCACATTTAACCAAGACATTCAACACAATAATAACATTACTAAAATCACAACAAAACCATCAAGTTCACAATCACTGAGGCTTCATACTAAAGCTAAGGAGGAGAAAGGAACATGGGGTTCTTCTTATGCCTCTCGAGGGTTTGGGTGTCCACCTATGAGCCTCCAAGAACTCCATCACAATACACACAACTCTTATGCCTCCCTTAAGAAATAAACCACTCTTATGCCTCCCTCAAGGAAACAACAAAATAAGTACATTTTTTTATTATTTACAAGGTGGACATCCCAACCCAACTCCCTCCTAAAAATACCCAATACATCACTCTTATGCCTCCCACAAATTTTACCCCCATTTCCATTTCTCCCACAACCTAAGGATCAATCTAATTCCCACAATCATAAAATACAACAATCATCATCTACACATATGAGCACAACAAAATAGCAAGGTAACACAAGGGTGAAGATCTACCTTTCCATTGTAAGAGGATAAATCCACAAGCAAGCTTGGAGCCTTCCAAAATCCTAAGAAAGCACCATCCACTCCAAGCTCTAATCACCATTCACAAGCAAGCTATCCAAAATTACAAGCATCCCAAAAATGAACAAGTAACCAAACCACACCAAGCTCCAAAGACACTCCAAATCAAGCTCTCCCCAAAATTTTGCAAGAATTCCAAAACCAAAAACTAGTGACCCCTCACCCATCCCAAACACAAACATAAAAATAGGAGAAAGAGAAGAGGAGGGTGAGGTGGCTCCATGTAGGATGCCACTTCACTCTCCTAAATTCCACATCAATCAATCCCACATCAAACCAAAGGCCACTCATCTTAGGGATGAGGGTAATACATTATAAAATGTGCACACATGTACCACTTGCACATTCTTAAATTTTGTTTTAGGGGCTCAAGATAGGAGTGTATTTATTGCCTTTATTTTAATAATATATCATGACTAGGGTCTAATTATGACCCCTCAAGTCATAGGTATGGGTGGGGGAGTGAAAAATGGAGTGGGGGACAAGTTATTCTTACCCCACCTACCTTTTACACTGGGCTCAAGGCCAAATTTCGAGTTTAGGAGTCAAAAGTGACACCCATACTCTTGTAATAAATTATTCTAACATGAGAGAGAAAGGAATAAGGTATATTCCATGGAATATCTTACCCCCTATAGGTCACATCAAAATTCATAACAATTAATCTAGTTTAACCACTAATATGAGCATCTCAACTAATACTAAATAAAGTGACTCACAAAAATAATTAAGCTCAAATACTCATGCAGTTATCTAAAAACAAAAGACAACAACAAAATTACCCAAGGTCACAATTGAGATCACCCCCAATGGGGACCTCCAACAATCAACAACAACATACAACATACAAATACACGAGTTGCCATGGTGACTTGTTGCCAATACCCCACATTCCTTCGTTGTTGGTCTCTTATCCCCCATAGTTTGTTGTGCTATAATTTCCTACAAAATCAAACAATACCTTTCTAGCCTCATGGCCATATTAATGACGTCGAAATAATAAAACACATGCACATATACCTAACAATTTACATCATTGAATATCATAATTAAACCAATGTTAGAATCAAGTAATTCATTAATTGTTCAAATTTCTAACATTTCAATTTTACTAATCCATCAATTTGTACTAAGATCATAACGTCATCAATCATCCAAAATATCCATAATTCAAGTCCAATAAGTCAATATAGTAGTAGCACTTAGAACATCAAATACTGATATGTAAATTAAGCATATAAAATCCATCACATAAGTCACATCATGTCACAAGTCTAACACATATGTATTGTCTATTAAATAAGTAAATCAAATGTATCAATGCCCATCTAGCAACGTCTAATTATCAAATATGATATCAAAATCTAGGGATCAAATATAGAGTGAGCAGAGACATAACCATATAAATGTTGAGCATTAATGATATCACAATCGAGTCTATAATAAGGCAACCATTCTAGATCATCATATCCTTAGATGCCCTTCAAAGTCCACAATTCAACCATATAGTTAAAAGAATAATCGAAACACAATAGTAATCATGGTGTCCCATGTATCTTACCAGTAAGCTAACTAGAATACAACAGTAAGGTTTATGATTAAAATCAACCGAAATTAAGATCATAGTTCAACCAAAGTGTTGAAGAGGAGTGGGCATTACAAAAAAACATTTATTGTACACTCGATAAATGTTGTGATTGATAGTGGTAGTATAGGAATATAGATGAAACATTACATTGAAAGGTTGTATATGTACATTAGTTTTGTTACAGATTTGTACATTTAAAGTTGCAAAGCATATATCACAACCTCAAATACAGGAAAACCTTCGTACACATAACGAGACATGTATACATTTGCAGTATTTATATCATGAATGGTAGCCTTTTGTGGGCAATTTTATTTTCAGTAAACATGATTACATTTGATACCCCTTGAACGACAATGTCACTTTGGATACAAGAAGTGTTGAGTTAAGTAGTAGTGGAGGTGCTATTAAAGTATGGGTTGTATTTACGAAGGGTTGAGGGTTAGTAGTCTTGACTCCTTTCTTCTTGCTCCAAGTGTTGGTACATGTGTCATTTTTGAGTACCTTTCGTATGAAAAAGGAGGTCAAATGTGCAGATTTGCAAGTGAGAGAACTCTGGATAAAGTTGTGAATGTCAAACCACGCCTTTCGGTGGTTCCAAATTCGACAATTGCTTTATGCAAAGTAAGTCCACAGGAATTGTGGATAGTTAATCCCAGGGCATTTTAATTGGCAATTGTCTTGATTCCCTCTCGAAATAGGGGGTATCGGAATATGTAACAGTTGGAGGTATCCCAACATGGGTCATTGTATCTATCAAATTTGACTACAACAAATAAAGGTAATGATGGCGGTGGCATTGATGTGTTATAGACAATGTCGGTGATTGTTCTTGTAGCACCATTCACGAGGCCTACGTCAACCCATAAATTTGCAATAAGCATGCTCAAATCCATGTATGTTACAATTATTGTGTATGTTGAAATCTCGTTTACCCAACATTTCAATACTTTCAAGACTCATGTTGTTTGCTATATGAAGTTGTGCGAAGACACGCCATTCTTGGAAAGGTTCATGTTGAATACTTTTGCATTCGGTCTCGAGTCAAAACTAACATCTATAGCATGTCATGTGTCTGCATTAGAGTGCGTAAAACATGCCATGGTCTCAGTAGTTGTGCTTGAACATGTCCCAAGTGTTGTTGATGTCGTGTGGGTTTTTGCCAAATTCGAGGCAATATTTCTTAAAGGCTTGTATAAAAGGAGTTCGACCAACAAAACTTTGCTATTGAAGTAATGTTTTGCGGGAAACTTATGGTGTGTCCGAGTATTTGTATTTCACCTTACATACTTGGGCAACTTGCAATAATGGATTAACTCGTGTGATAAGCATCTCGTTGATTTGAGTTAAAGACGCAAGAAAGGTAGGCTACTTTTCGGGGTCCATGTTGTTCCATGAAGAGAAACGGTGGTCGTGCTTTTCAAATTTACACGGAGGGAAAGCCTTCAAAGAAAATTGTTTTAATTCCAGGGTAATTTTCCAAACAGATTGAGCAAGTTTGGATGTTCGCCAACAAATATATTCTTTTGTGAAACCAACGTTGGGCTTCAATAGTCTCGAAGAGGGAGGGAATATGGGAAATCTTTATGTATGGGAAGGGGTGGGGTGTTTTGTTTGAGTCGTTTGTGGATTGCAAGGTGGAAAGCAGTCAAAAGGAGAGGAGATACTTGTTGTACATGTGCGAGGAGCCAAAGAAAGGTTGGTACTTAAGACACTTTCATTTGGTATCCTAGATAAATGGGGAGGCGTGGCAGTACTTAGTGAAGATGGGTTCGTATGGAAGGAATTGGTATGCTCGTGCAAATTTGTTTCCATGGAAATAACTTGCGAGAATGTTGGCCGGCAATCCTTTAGTACTTGTATTTGATGGCACGATTGGAATGTCAAGAAATGGTAGGTTGTTGGTTGATGTAAGTTGACAGATATTAGAGATTGTCGTTGTTCTACACTTTAATTTACGACGTCGTTGCTCAACATTTATGTGAACTAACTTTATTTTTGCGTAGTTCTCTCTTCGCGGGCTCATTTTGTAGGAGTCGACATGATTGCAAAGTCACAGACCTAAGTATGCATGACGATATTGACCATTTAACAAATTTGATTTATAATTGACGATATTGGTCAATATTGACCATAAAACAAGATTTTAACCGGGGAAAATAACTAATTTAGATCATTTATTCAAACAACATTGTTTCATAATTCATAACAAGAATCTCTATCTGGGGACAAGGTGGATTTCATACATATGAGAGATTATATGGGCAATGACTACGACACTTTCTGGTCATAATACAGGGCAACTAAATACAGAGACAGAAATGGAGCAAATTGAAGGTCAATTCATAGTTTTAAAAGAGCCAAGAAGTTGTTCTGAATTTGATATAATAGACCGAGGATTCAAGCATCTGATTTCACCATAAAGAAGTGATGCTTTTGCAACTATAAACTCTGATATTGATGCAGAAAAGGATTCAGATTTGAACGATCAGGGTATAGATTTGGTCGAAAATTATGAAGAAATTGAAAAGCTAAACCCTGGAGATAACAATGATTTCATAGATATCCGAGCTTGTATGGGAAACACTTTCTTAGACGATGGTGCAATCTTTGATTCCAAGTATATTGAGAGTTGTACTTCCCAAAAGCGAGATCAATATTAATTTTTGTGGTGAAGATGTCAATCTGTAACACCATTTGGGAATTCAATAAGCAACCGAGGCAGATGAAGAGTAAGGAATTTTGTCACAACTACTATGAATGCATGAATAACACAAAATTAGAGGGTTGTAACTATCAAGATTTAGCTACAAAAAATACCCACGAAAAATCTATGTATTAGTAAATTTGAGTGCTTACAATCAAAATGCCTCAGGTTCAAATCCTAGCAGACATTCTCCCTATAGTTATGTGGTGGTTGTACCTAGTTTGATGTGATGCGTGTATGTACAAAGAAAAACACATTCTAGGGTCTTTAAAAGGGATCTACCAAGCAAAATAAAAATAAATAAATTCTAATTTTTTTGGCTATGGATATTAAATAAATCCAACAATCTATACCCTGATCATTCAAATCTAAATCCTTTTCTTCATCAATATCTATCCAGCTCAAACCCACTTCCAATTGCATACACATGAAACTGCTTTCCCAATTCCATTACTGCTAAGTTGGCACATACACTGAAAACACTGGCCATGATAAAACCATAACAATTCAACATATTATAGCAGGGTATGTACAAGATCACCATGTTGAGCATGACCTGCAATCATTGTATTCCATGCTATAACATTTCGTTCTGACATTTTGTCAAACATATTATGTGCATCCTCTATCCTTCCGCATTTGACATACATATGCAGAAGGGTACTCCATACAACAACATCCAATTCAAAACCATTATTATGAACCCCTTTGCCCTGTTCTAAAGCTTCCGCACTACCACATACCTTAACAATGGTAGCCGGAGTGAATTGATTTGGCTTTACTCCTTCCCCTGCATTTTGTCAAACAACTTGAGAGCTTCTTTAGCATTCCCATTACAAGTAAAACCAGTAATAATTGCAGTCCACGACACCATGTTTCAATGAGGAATTTTGTCAAACACTTCGGAGGCATTCACCATGATCCCACATTTAGCATAGTAACTACAAAGATTATTTTCCACATAAATGTCATGCTCAAATCCATGTTTGATTATATGTGAATGTAGATGCTTCCCCTATGGTAGAGTTTTGGATTTGGCCCAACTCCTTAACAGAAAACAATAAGTTTCAGAGTCTACCGGAATGCATTGGTGATGCATTTGGTGTAAAACGGCGAGTGCTTCCTTCAATCTTCCCTCTTTGCAGAGAACCTCTATATTTCCTCTGTAATTATCCCTTACAAGGTGTTGGCTGCTGAAGTTTTGGCTTCTGCTTGGGAGGCTGCACAAACAAATATTTATTGTATTCATTTTGTTGGTAAGGTAATGGATTGTTTTGACATTGCAGGGAAGGAAGAAGCGAAGGCAAAATTTCAAACTCTACCACAAAGATACAGCAACAATCAGATGACCATTTACCAAAAACACAAAAACATCCAAGCGGCTGTCAAAATTAATTGTATTGAAAAAATGTCTAAACAGACGTCAAATTTATCACAATGGACAAAACATCCAAAAGGGCCTTTTGCATAGGGAAACACCTTCAACATAATAAAGTGTTACATAATAAAGAGTGGCTGACACAGTATACAACATGAAGTCCAACAAGGCCTAAACAGCAACACATAAAATAGCTACAAGAGCAACAAAAACAGCCATGAGGGCAGCAGAAAACAGTCACAATGGCAAAACAAAACCAGACTGATTAATTTATAACAGTGGCAGCTATGATGTAAAGTAGATATAACCTTGGATTTACAAAGATGGTTATTCTCCTCACAAAATGCACCACATACATGAAAATAGAGCGTGTCATGGCGACCATCATGTCCATCTACTGTCATGTGGCACACACTTGGACACTCAGTTTTTTTTTTTAATAAATTTGGTTTGATTGAAAAACACATTGCCATATGCAACCATTTGGTTTCAATAAAATATATTCAAAAAGCAAAAAACTTATGATTTAATTGCTGATGCAAAATCCTATCCATGTAAGACATCCATGTCTCTATGGTATTTTTATGAGTAATTTTATGTATTGTGGTGTATTATGTGGAGAAAATAGCCTCTCACAATTTAGAGTGCTTTCTCTACAAGATAAAGGGAAATCAATTTTTAATAAAAGACAAATACTTATTTGTACGATCTTTCAACTATTTAATGACATAAATATAGTGTTTCCACGTTGATAATGTGTTAAATCTAAAACTATATTTATGTTTACATCTGACATCAAAAGAAACAACCTTCGGGTTGGATAAGCTCTTGCTGAGAAAGGCTTTACAACCCAATAAAAGGGTCCAACAGCGTTGTCATTACAGAGACTCTAAGCTTAGATTAGTCTGGACTCTAGATGATTTGGAACTCAATACTCTCCAATAAAAGGTGTCCAACAGCCTTGTCATTATAGAGACTCTAAGCTTAAGATTAGTCTGGATGATTTCTCTCACAAACAAAACTGCATCCATTGCAGATGCCAGTTTGCTAAAGAAGTCCATGAGCAGATGAACCACAGTACTGGCAGCTTCAGGGAACTTGATGGCACATGAATGAATGGCTTGCATCAACATTTGCCTGTATTTCCCATTCTACTCCAATTCTGTGCTCTGTGATCTGTGCTCTGGGTCATGACAACCTCATCTATGTTCCAAGGAGTGATCAATTCCAGTGCAATATCAAGTGTCTTGCGCCGGATATCAAAATTAGGGCTTGAGATCGCCCTCAGAACATCCACCATAACATCACGGTGTGATGGCAGGTGGTTCTTTACCAGATCCACCTATGCCAAACACACACCGCTACAGCTGGCTTGTCATTATCACACTGAAGGAGTTAAATGTTCACTTCAGTAATCACGTGATGAATGCCCACAGCTACATATCAAAGAAATCAGAAGTTAAAATAATATTTGATAAGCTTGGCGTGGACAAAGAGCATGTTAATAATCAAGTGGAGATAATTTACCTGCAGTGTTATGGCACTTACTGCAGCCTCCGCAAGCTGCCATTGAGAATTTTTAGTACATCATTCACAAAAATAATTAAATCAATTAATGATCCTAATATTTGATAGCTAAGTAGAAGGAATTTTTAATACTTACTCTTTATTTTTCACCTCGTAGCCATTCATCAAGGAATTTGAAAGAGTTGATGAACTCCACGACTCTTTCAAGCACACAATACACAAAGGCATTCATATACCTTCCTTTCCCTTCGCCACCCATCGGAAGACAATGACGACAATAATGCTTACAGGGATAATCGCAGTGGTAGTTTCGAGCATCAATATCAGCTCGCCAAAGCCCAATTGGATTGCGGATGATTCTCCAAAACTAGGTGAAAATATTTATCCCAAAAGCAACTCTCTGCTTCTAATTCTAACACAAGAAGGCCCTTCATGATGCTTGCAAGGCAGAAGGTGTCCTTCACAACTGCTCCACGGAGATTGATGAATATATCATAACAAAACTTCGGTACAGATCCAGAAGAAACATGCAGTGGTGCCAATCCGTCAAAAGCATTCTCTTGCGGACAACCTGTAAACGGCGAATGTGCTGCCATGTTATGAGAGTGGTGGCCTAGCACCGTTTCACATGTTACAAATTTGAAAAAAGAAATCAAGTTCCATGTGGTTTCATGCGCAAACATCTACATCTCATTTAAAAGCCCACGCAAATGCGAAGGCAGGGGTGAGAAATGATTTTTAGTTATTCAATTTAAATTTAATATTGAAGATGCAGTGGAAATGATGAAAAATAAAGCTAGATCCCAAAAGCTTTGAGAGAGAATTTCATTATTTCAATTTTTATGATCTTCAATGGGAAGCTTAATAAGCTTTGATTTATGACTTGCAAGTCCCATAGCCTACCATTTCACTACCAGAATTTTTATAAAAATCCTTGAATTTTATGACTTTATAATAGACTGTTGAACAGACGTAATGTTTATGCAGAGTGTAAATTTATCAAC
Organism: Taxus wallichiana var. yunnanensis; assembly: GCA_018340775.1. Taxonomy (NCBI): domain Eukaryota; kingdom Viridiplantae; phylum Streptophyta; class Pinopsida; order Cupressales; family Taxaceae; genus Taxus; species Taxus wallichiana. The sequence continues at coordinate 573,414,458 of CM031242.1, forward strand.
TATTGATTGGTTAGTAACGCTAAAGAAGCAAGCATAACATCTATTCTTCTATAATAATGTGTTTGAGAGTGTACTTAACCTAAGAGTTTCAGATATCATATTATAAGAAAGACCAATCCCAAAGATGGCATTTTTATAAATAGATTTTTTGGTCTGAAGAACATTTGCAAGTCTTTTTGCACTTGATTCCAAAGGGTTGTAATCTCATATATAATGTATTCTTTCTAATTTAATTTGTCATTTTTATACTTTATAGCTCTCTATAGGCTGTTAAATATTAAATTGTCATTTACAATTAAAAATATGAAATATGACCTATACCCTGTAAATATCCAGCCCTGCATGTGTGTGAATACTACAGCCTAATCAATGCGGTGACCCTCTATATTAATTACTTTTGTTAGTTATCACTAGTAGCACAAGAAATATGACTTTCTATTGTTATCAAGTCCGTGCTTTTGATGTGTAAAAAGGCCTGGAAATTGACAGGCTGTGGGCTGTTTTTTTGTGATTTTAGCCATATATCACTGGTAAAAAAAAAATTTGGTAGTCGTATAGAATGGCAGGCTGAAAATTTACAAATCCATCAATTTTTTTTGAATAGTCCTCTCTAATCTACAAATTTATAAGAAGAAATCGTTAAAAAAATATTTAAAAAATTAAAATTTACAGGTCTAAACTAAATCGGCAAACAAAATTTGATTTGAGAGGCAGAACTAATTTGATTCATTTTATACCCAAAAAGTGAATTTCTCTTGCTGATTTTTGTGATATATTCATATATTATAGATCTATAAGTATAGATACTAAGAAAATTGAAAATCTATTATTGATTTATGTGAAATATTCAGGCATTATAGATCTATAAGTACTACACCTAGAGATCGTCAATATACCATGAAAATTGAAATTCTATTGTTGATTTTTGTGATATAAATGGATCTTTTAAGTACTAAGATTACAAATTGTAAATATGCCAAGAAAATTGAAATTTTACAGTTGATTTTTTTGTGATAGATCAATAAATATTAGGTTTATGTCTCATCAATATACCAAAAAAATTGAAATTCTATTGTTAATTTTTGTGATATATTCAGATCTATATTAGGCCTATAATTTGTCAATATGCCAAGAAAATTGAAATTCTATTCAGACACCATAGATCTATAAATATTAGGCCTAGAGATCGTCAATATACCGAGAAAATTGAAATTTTATTGTTAATTTTTGTGCTATTTTCAGATACAATAGAATCTATATAAGTACCATGCGTACAGATCGTTCATATACACATCCAGATGCATATGACCGATAGTAATAACTAAGTCGGAAGATATTTGACCTGCAGTGCTGCTGCCTTCCAAATCGAGCATCTCCCGCATATCATCCAGCCGTTGCAACTTTATATAATCTGAAAAAACATTTTCAGAGAATAGGAACATGAGTGCAATTAAATTTAACAAGTGGCATAAAAATTCTAGGTTCACTCATACCTATCAGTGCTGCGTCTTAATTTGGTGTAGCTATATCTGAAAATCCCTTGATTCAAAGAGGATACTTCATCGGCTCCTCCTCCACCACAAACACACAGAAGAAAGAGCTAACATGAACGAAAGAACATCGATTGTTGGAGGAGGAGCGTTGAAAATCGATCGAATGGTGGAGGACGCGGCAAAGGAGAATTGCGGATCCCGATGCCGACAGAAAACAGCAGCCAATCACAGAAAAGCACACGGATTGTGCTTGTTTAGGAATTAAAACCACCGTAGATCAGAATCGATGCTTTGCATCCGTTGATGGTTTGTAAACCCTAAGAATTTAATGTTTGATTGGACGTTCTTTTTCCGTTCGAAGGACGCACCAGTGACAATTTTTGTATTTTTTATTAAGAAAGCTTACAATAATTTGCAATTGCTTTGGAACACCGCAATGAAAGTTTATATTGGAATTTGCGAGGCCAAGTCGGTCGCGTGTGAGCAACACTTGTTTTGCCTCTAAAAAGAATGTAAACAGCGCGTACACGGAAGCAGTTCCACGTACACTTTATCCAAAGGTGGATATTACTATTATGGTAGGTTACGACTGAAATGTGGGGTTGGTGAACTTGTATGGTAGGTTAGATGTTCAAATATTTTTCAATGCCTTACCTAGTGTTTTGCAATTCAAAAATTTCAATTTGCTTCATTCGGGTGCGTAACTCTTAGCTTTTATTGTAATCTTATGTATATCTTTGTTTTTTGACTTCTTGAATCTTTCCTGAATGTGTATTTATGTGTATGATGAATTTTTTTGAGGAGCTCGGTTGGTTGTCCCTCATCCGAACAAGTAGATGTGGTTGTGTGGTGAGGATGCGGCGTGAATAGGTGATCATAATAAACAATAATAGGCCCCGAAAGGAAGAAAGGGACTAGGGTGTGCGTGGAGAAGCCTCGTCATGGGACATCAAGCGTGTTTCGTAGTTGGATTTGATTATAAGCTTTTGTCGTGCTTGTGGTCGAAACCCTACTCAATCCCCCTCGTAATTGGTCATGGTTTGGCATATGGAAAGGTTATTTTGTGTGGGTGGCTTCCTTATGGTGTGTTTTTCAACTAGAGTACAACTTGATTATAAGAGGTTCTGTATTTGTCTTTGTATGTATGTGTGTGTGGGTTTTAAAACCTCGTAATGCTTACTTCATTATTTTGTAAAAAGGAGGTTTGTCATGTTTGTTCAGGATGTGGCTTTTTCCATGTGTTTGTGCATAACTCTTGGTGAGGTTTAAATAAATTGCTGTAGGATTCCTTTAAATTATGTGTTAGAAATAGTTGCTTTCGAAACATTAGTTGGGTGTGTTATGAAACATGCGTGTGATAGACCATATGGTGTGTTTTTCACAAATTATGAATTATAGATTTTCTATAATTCTTTTTAGGCTAATAAACCCTATTTCCACTTGTTATTGAGCTGGTTTGAAATGGAAAAAAAGAAAATAGTTCTGTACTTGTGGTGAATTTGATCTAAACCGAAAACTTTGTAACTTAAATGTAATGTGTGTGTGGGTTTTCCACCATGCGAGTTCTACAATACAAATTAACTTATTTTGCCTCCCAAAGATTACATTGATTTTGGAAAATTTCTAGATGACACCATTGAAATGTCGGGCGGTAGGAGAAACATGAATATTGTTGAAGGCATTTTTGTCTAGAGTGTGTCTGCAATGAAGTCATGACACGAATCTTTTGTTATCGAAGTTATCGCTTTGCTTGATTTTGTATCTCGGGGTCTTGGTGAGGTATCATAAATTGTCCACATGTAGGCTTGAAACCTCTCAGTCACACATTGGTAAATTATGTGACATATAGTTAGAAATAGTATGCTTTGTTAAGTTGATGTGAAACATATATAATTAGAAATAGTATGCTTTGTTTGATCTATTAAAATCAAACATATTTGATAGACTTTTTTTATATATGATAAATAATTCACAAATTATGATAGAAACTAATAGATATTTCTTGAATTGTTTATATGTTTGACTAGTGGTATAAATGTTTAATAATCCATGAAGATATTTTTCGGGGATACCTTTGTTTCTTTATGGTTTGTAACTTGATTTGTTCATTGTCCCCAAATGTCTCCACAGTAAAAATCAAGAAGGTAAATAACTAAATTGCTTTTTTCAAAAGCCATGGACATTAAAAATGGTTTATCTTTATCTGATGTTTTACACATGGTGTCAATTTTTCGGTGGCTTTCAAAAGAAGGCTAAAAGCCTTGAGAAAACCCAGCATGCTAGAGCTTTCATATTAAATTCTAATGGTTTCCATTTTTATTTGATTTTTAATTATTGGCAAATAGCTTACCTAAGCCCATGTAAATGATGCTCAAAGTGCTAAAAACAATGGTGTGATAAGGATCCGCAAATGAAAAAAAGCAAACAAGCATGCCATTATCAGGCTTGCCTGAGGATGGTTTTGATAGGAATTAAAAATTCCAGTGTCATTTGAGAGGTTATAATCCTCTCCAAGGCTTCTTCCATCGTCACCCCAAGTTGGGCATTCTGGTTTGAGATTGTGTTTTTTCCCACAAGGTTGTCAAAGATGTATGTTGCAAGCATGCCGGTTTGTGCATTCCATGAGTAATGTAATTGAAATCTTCAAATTTGGTGTTGATTCAATTCTCAAATAAAATGGAATTTCTTGGCTCCATCCACCATAAAAGTTCGAAATGGGTTCCTATTTGCGGTAGGAGAACACATGAGGTCATGAGAAATTTCAAATGGTCTCCCATTCTTGAGCTTCCTGAAGCTCCCGTGTTAGATTTTGTGAGGTCTTCTGCATCGAGTCAAGAGAATCTCTACACAATGGCCTCGAACGGCCGGAGATGACACGGAAAAAACATTGGCGAGTTTGATGAAGTCATCAAGGATGGGTCTTAGACATTTGTGGAGGGCACGTGAGCCCCTCGCAAAGCCGCCCGCATTTTGAAACTCAAGAATGGAGCGAGAGTTCATGAATCAAGACTCTTCCACGAAGATGGTTGGAGAAATGCATCTCTTTCACGAATATCATCATGCGAATGTATTAAACACACTAAAGTGGGTCGTTTGATATCTTTCATGTCTATCAACCCTTGAAAGAATCGGCCCTCGGCCAAGGTCATATCAAGTGTCAAAATTTGACCAAAGCCTCAAACCTCCTTTGCGTTGCATAAGTTCATGTCCAGAGAAAGTCAATGTCGTCTTTCCAATCTGGGTCCACACTATTAGGAAGAAGCTTAGAAAATTCTAAAGTATGAGAAAGAATGGCATATTACATTTGAAAATCTATTTCAAAATCTTCATCGTATATTCTTTTTGTTTTTATGTTTACGATATAAATGTAAAAATTAACAAAAAAAAGGGTTAGTATTATTCTTTTCCATGTAAAAATACGTATTTGATTATTAGACGAGTTAATATTTAAATATGAAACGTTTGAGATAAAACACCCATATCATTCATTTCAAGATATGATATTTTTAGTTATATGACTACTCATTTTCTATTTAGAAAACATCCGTCATCTAACCCTCCGTAGAAATACATGTTAAAAACTTGGAAGGACTCTCGAAAATGGTTATTCACATAACATGAGCAACTTTTCATTTGTTAAATATGTAAGCCTTGATGAAATTTATTCTCGGGCAATTCTTAGACCAAAGAGTGTCATATCAAAGAAAATGATTAGTTTGAATTCATAAAAGATACGCATAAGAGTTTAATATTGATAAGTAAAAACTAAATTAGAAACTCATACCATTTAGAAGAGCCATAGATCTATAAATTCAATGGTTTATTTTATTTTTGATATTTAATAAGAGATAAACATTCAATTTTAATACGCGCTTATGTATAAATATAAGATTTACAAGATCTATTAAATTTCTAAATTTTATTGTGTGCTTTCTGAAAAAAAAAATTCTCCATAATTTGAAATATTTATATTAATTAGGAAAAATACAACACAATTCAATACATGATTTAAATATAAATTTACAATACAAGTTAACATTTTTGTAATTCATCTTCATGGGATTGCAATTGAGTATTTAATAATTGGAAGTAGTTAATTATTTTATTTACTTGACTATTCATCGTATGGTGAATATTTTACTATTTTTTCATACACACTTTATAACTTAGAGCAACACACTTTGGCCACATATTTGTTTATTGCGAATTTCATTTCAATTTTGAATGATTTCACCATTGATGGGGCCATGAACATTAGTATTTTTGATTCCAAAGCAAGCATATTCTTGGATAATCGAAGAAAAATAAATAAATTTTGTTATTTATGATTAATGGTTCTATTATTTGATTTTTTGAAAAACATGGAAAACTTAATTTAAATAAATATGAATAATAATAATAATCTAAAATAAAGATGCACATGAAGTTAAATGAAGATATTGCTTTAGTTTACAATAATAATTGTTTTCTCGGCATAATATAATTTAATACCTTTACAAAGATAATATTTGTTAGTGTAGGTTAGTATTTATCCTTTTATTTATTTATTAGGATAATTCTTACACTTGTGTTAGCCTCTACACTTGTTGGGTTACCTTCCTGTAGGTGCATTAATTGTGTTGAGTTAGTTGAGTTAACTTCTTAGTTATGTGGAGTTAGCTTACTAGTCTTTTGGAGTTAACTTAACTACCAGTATCAGTTAGTGGGAGTTCTTCACCACTAATTTAGGTAGTAGTTGCACTTCCCTCCTCCTATATGTACATCTTTCTTATTGAGTAATTCAAGTCATTGTATTGTAATGTATTGAGCATTATGGATTATGATGGATTTCCATATATGGTATTTTAGCTCTTTTGTTTTGCAAATCTAATGTGGTGTACTATTATCATCTGAGATCATGGCTTGGAACAATCTTCTTATCGTTCCTTTCATGGTATCGAGCTATAGATGATGTAGACATCCATCTGTAAGTTTTTCTTTACAAGCAAGAGTTTATTTTTTCATGTATTCGGAATTTGTTAGCACTTTTACAACATGCATTTTTATGTAAAACGGAGTGCGCCATTGGATTTGGAAGGTGCCAAAACCATAGAATTGATTGTAAACTCGACCATGTTTTGAGACAGTCAAATCTAGATGTAGATATGTACCCTATGGGTGCATTCTTTTATCCATTGGATATAAGCGTGTACCTTCCGGATGCATTCTTTTACCCTTTGGGTTTTTCGGTTTTGGATGCAGTCTTTTATCCACCTGGACATAGATCATGCACCCTTTGGTGCATTCTTTTATCCACTGGACACAGATATGTACTCTGGGTGCATTCTTTTATCCATTGGATATAAGCGTGTACCTTCCGGATGCATTCTTTTACCCTCTCTGATATTTTAGTTTTAGATGTAATCTTTTATCCACTAAATGCATTCTTTTATCCATTGGATATAAGTGTGTACCTTCTGGATGCATTCTTTTACCCTCTGGATATTTCAGTTTTGGATGCAATCTTTTATCCACTGGATGTAGATCGGTACCCTCTCGATGCATTCTTTTATCCATTGGATATTGGCGTGTACCCTCTCAACGCAATGATTTACCCTTTGGACATTTTAGGTTTAGGCGCAAGATTTTATCATTTGGTCGCAAGCATGTATCGTGTGGATGCACTCTTTTACCCTTTGGACATTTGGGTGTCACGTGTACCTTTTAAAAAATCAACATTAAAATATTATTTTAATAGCAAAACCTTCTAGAGCTCATAACTTTTGATTTGTAGCTCGATTAAGGTGATCTTTTTTTGAAATTGTGTATTTTTTGAGATCTACGCATTGGTGACATTTTTATACACATATTTCAAATGTAAAAGGTACTTTTACTCATTATAATATTTACATGCACTCAATTATAAAGGTGCCAAATTCGAGAGGGTGTTGTGATCACTTATGGATGCAATTTCGATTGAGTCCGACGTCCCTAAACTTTTGGGTATTGCATTCGTGTATCTATGGGTGTATACATTTATATCTCTCTTGTTTGTTGAGATATTTTAGATTTGTATTTTCGACACATTTTTTTGGCATGTTGATAGTCTCTCTTATGGGAGAGATATTCTGGTGGAGCCCAGTGTTAGTTTGTCAGTGTTCGAGTAGTTGATTTTGACAACTCATACAGATTTGTGGTGTCACTCTACCCATTCTGTAGTATGGGAGGGTGTGGTGTTGATACTGCTTCTTCGGGTTTCGTGTCCTTGCCTTGTTACCTTGGCTTTTCTTGGATCATGACACTCCTATTTATTTGGATCTCGTGTCTGCCTTGTTGCCTTGGTTGTTCTTGGATCGTGGCACACCTATTTGTAGCATTTGATAAAATTATGTTTGGTGTTTGTTTTTCACTTTCGACGTCACTCCATTGTTAGTCTCCTTGCATGTAGCTATTTAGGTGAAGCCCAGTGTCAATTATTTTTGAGTTCTATGATCGAGCGGTGATTCGAACACGGTGCGCACCACACTTCTTCAGCATTGTATGAGTTTTTGGAGCCAGCTTCTTGGGATATCTTGCAATGGGATTTTGCTCTCTCTACTTTGTTATTACTAGTTTTGGGTACCTTACGATGTCCAATTTTCTCAGTTATTGTATGTGGGTACCTCATCAAGCCTTGTTGTCAGGACCCACCTTCTTTTCTCCCACCTAAGTTATGCTTACGGGAGGGTGTTAGTGTAGGTTATTATTTATCCTTTTATTTATTTATTAGGATAATTCTTACACTTTTGTTGGCCCTACACTTGTTGGGTTAGCTTGCTTAGGTGTACTAGTTGTGTGGAGTTAGCTTACTAGTTGTGTTGAGTTAGCTTCTCAATTATGTGGAGTTAGCTTACTAGTCTTTTGGAGTTAACTACCAGTATCAGTTAGTGGGAGTTCTTCACCACTAATTTAGGTAGTAATTGTACTTCCCTCCTCTTATATGTACATCTTTCTTATTGAGTAATTCAAGTCATTGTATTGTAATGTATTGAGCATTATGGATTATGATGGATTTCCATATATGGTATTTTAGCTCTTTTGTTATGTAAATCTAATGTGGTGTACTATTATCATCTGAGATCGCGGCTTGAACAATCTTATTTTCGTTCCTTTCATATTGAAGTTAAGATGTGGCAATTTTTGAATTAAGAGAATTAAATTAAGATGATAAATAAACAATTAATCTAATATTAAGAACATGATTTATATGACAATTATGATAATATCGATTGAATGTTATTGAGAGTAATAATATGATAGAGTTATTAATGAAATTATATCCTAACATAAAATATTGATTATTGAAACAAGATTACAACATAATTAATATTTTAAAATAAAATAAAAATTGACTTTTGAAATAATGCTATAATAATATTCTCATAAGTTATTTGTAGTATAACAATAATATCATTGTGATGTATTTCAAAAATTTATAGTAAAAAAATATTTTAATAGTCTTCTTCTATGAGATATTTGAAATATTACTGCTAATGTGGTGATGCAACCAAATTTGTATAGATGGATGTTTTCATGTAAAGTAGATTTAAATCTAACCCCACGCTTAAAAGTAATATTAATGTTGTAATGTCTCTCTTATAGTTAATAACATATTATACTTGTAATGTCTCTCTTATTAGTTTAACATTTAAGACATGACTCGATTACTACCTCTACGTGTGTTAAGAGTTAAATCACTCATCTATGCTTGCATTGTCGGATGTTCTTGTGTTGTCCCACTTATAACTAGCCTTATAAGTTTTTGTCTTTCAGTTCTCACCCATTGATGACGACACTAAACTTTGAAAATTTGTACCAAAACTTTGCAATTTTGATTAGGGCACAAGCCACATTTCCACATGATGGAAACAAACTTGATAGAAGGAGTTATTTTGAAAATCATTGAAGGATATCCCCATAAGGATTTGACTTTACAACTATTGAACTTGTGTTTGTTCCATTCAACATTGAAATCTGCAATTCGACATCATGTAGACTTGTCTGATGGAAATCATATTCACCTGCCTCTTTCCCTCAAAATTTGTGGGTTGTGTGCACAACAAAATATTACAATAAGGTTCCATTGTGCAAAATATATTTGTAGAATGTATTAGAATGAAGGTCTTTCTCATTCTCCAACTTACGAAAAATATTGCTTTATAATTTTTGATTTGTCTTGCTCTTTGTTGTAGGACAATTCTTATCATGAGATGGACATCATTGTCTCAACCCACCCAAGACAAGGAGCGCTTGTACACGTTCCAAAACCACATTTTATAAGGGAAAGAAACTACATACGAAATAATGACTCCTATACTCACCTAGATCTCTCCAAATACACCTCCTTGCCATAAATATGCTCCATCAAATAGTGAAAAGTTTCACACAAGGATTTCTTCTTGACTACATTGTTAAGGACATAGACAATAGAAGGCATGATTCTAGCTAAAACGTCTCTTCGAGAATATCACAATACAAGGGAAGTGGCATCTTTTTGCATTTGATTTTTTGGACAACAAAGGGGGAGATAAGGGTCACTTGTTTCAATGAGGATGCAAACAAGTTTTATGGACAAATAGAAAGTGGAAACATGTACAGTATATCAAACAACATAGTGGGTAATGCAAATCCTGTTTATAACCATTTAAACAACCCATTTGAAAAAAAAATGTAGCCTTCCTCTGTTGTGACTCCTATACTTAAATTGAAAAATGAAGCGCATCTCCATGACTTCCATTTCAAAGAAATAAAAGATATACCATCCGCTGTGTTGGCTCTATGGTAGACTTAATTGGTGTTGTTATGGCCATTTCACTTTGCTCTACCATTTGTCGCAGAGACAAGTCTCGAGGTTATAAAGAAAACATTACAAATGTCCAACATGTCGGATTCGATATTTCCATCACATTATGGGGCCAACATTTAGATGATATTTACAAAGAGTTTTCAGAGATACTCGATGTTAGATATTCTTATCTCGGCGATAAAATCGGCCGAGTTTTTGATTTCAACGACCGCATTGACACCATTTTTTCTTCAAAATGATTTGTCAACCCTATGATTTTAGAGACAGAACTCTCCATGAATGGATAGCTTCACCACATTCACATGTTCCATGTTCGTCATCCTTAACAAGAAAGGTGGGCCTCCACAAACTATGATTGATGTCGCTTACTTTGTCATAGATTTTAAAGATTGGAAATATTGAAAATAATGAGTGGGTGAGTGTTGAAGTTTAAGTGTCAAACATAAACATGGATAATTTATTTTACATGGCTTGTCTTCAATTGATTGGTGACAAACAATTTATAAAAAAATTCGGAGAAACCAAATGATGAATGGTTTTGCAACAAATGCAATATTCATGTTCAAAATTGTAATTATAGGTACACTCTAAGAATTGATTTGAAAGATGCTACAGGGGAGCTTAAAGGAGTTATTGCATTTGATGAGACTGTTGAAATGATAATGGGAATTACAACTGCAGACTTGTAATTCATCTCAATCGATAATGAGGCTACACAAGAGATTTTTGATCATATCATTAGACATGTGTTCCTTTTCACTCTTTCACTAAAAAAACATATAAGGGGAAAACCCAATTGAAATGTGTCATTATTAAATTGAATAAATACTGATATTCCCTACAAACTTCTAGATATGGATGTTCTAGATTTTGTTCGTGCGCAAAATCTCCTTTTATAGCTACTCCCTTTTTGCTTTTGCTTTGTGCATAGTACCTTCTACAACTTTTCCATTTTGCGATAATATTGTTGAGCATTCCTTAGATGGATTCCAACATTTTAAAAAACAAATCATCTTTATTTAAGTCAACTTTGGTCCACCACTTAGTTATAAGTCCTCTACAACTCTTTTTGTATCCCCCTCATATATGATTATAAATGAAGCTATTTCATGTTGATTTTGTACAAATTGTCTCATTTGTATTTTTACACATGTGTACAATTGCATTTATTGCTGATTTTACAAGAAAATATAATGTTGATATCTTTTGGTCCTCGCTCTTTAATATTTTCACTTCTCTAATATAAAAAAAAACTTAGTAGTTGTTCGTTTCTTTTCTTACAAAATACTCACACTGAGGGCTTGTTGAATTCCAAATGTCTCCTCCTGAAGCCAAAACCCATAGATGCGGGTATTATACAAGAAATAGACTATGGATAAATTATCAACAACATCACGGATACCTAATGAGACCAAATTAAGTCTCATCCCTTGCAAAAATAACATTATTCTTTCTCTTATAAAATGGATTTAGATGGAGTCTTGAGAATTAATAGCTTAGAAGGGGATGACCTTGTGGTGAACTGGTGGGGCACTTAGCCTGTAGAGCCAACAACCCAGGTTCAAACCCAACCCCCAGGATTTCATATCCTGATTTACCCGCGGCATGTGGAGTGGGGCATTTGCAGTCACCTTGGGAGTTGGGGATGACCTTGAGGTGAACTAGTGGGGCGCTTGCTCCAGTAGAGCCAACAACCCAGGAGTTCAAACTCAGGCTCTTCGATTAATTTAAGAAAACGCGAGCGAGAGCGAGAATTTTTCAGGGGCAAGCAATGGAAGGAAAAATCACGAAGGCGTGAAGGGAGTTAACGATCTCGATTCCATGGGGAATTGACTGATGCGCGTGGAGAGCGAACGAGCCTAGTTGGGTATCTGGTGGGGCTCGGGTGGATGCGGGAGAGCAAGGAAATGGAGATGGGTCTGGAATGTGGGAAATTCATGCCCTAACCCTAGGTTAAAATTTTTATCATGCCTTTATTGGGGACAAAGAAGGCATGACAGAGATTTCATCAGGGAGAATGGGGAGCTACAGGCAGCTAGGGATTGGCTCACACCTATAAATCTACATCATTCAAAGACATATTGGAAAATCGGGGATGGTCAAACTCCTGGTATGAATCCTTCAATCAAACAGACCTACTTGGTAGACTTGGCTGAGGACATTCCTTCTTTAATCATAGAGAACCCTGAAGTGGAGGAATACTACAAAAATCTTTCTCGGGATGTTGTGATCGGTAGATTCAATGGTTTTGGCCCTCCTCCTCTGCACTTTATCAATGGATTTTCGAAAACTGGACCAATAAATGTGAAATTTCTCTTTGTTCCAAGGGATTTTTCATTGTCCACTTTAGGGAATCTAGGATTACCAACGCTGCTTGACAGAGGGTCCATGGTTCTAGGGACATGCTGGTTTATTTTTAACCCCATGGTTTCTCGGATTTTGATCCGAATACTTATTCGGTTTCCAAAACGCCAGTTTGGGTTAGGCTTCCTAACTTCCCTTTGCATTTGTGGTATGCACTAGAGGACATTGGAAATGCTTTGGGCAAGTTTTTAAAAGAGGACTTGGATAGAACGGACTCGGGTATGTGTTCGTATGCCCGCATGTGCATTGAAATAGACTTAAGAAAAGGATTACCAGATCGAATTAATCTTAAATTTGGTAAGTTTCAGCATTCCCAAGTATTAGATTATGAGAATACTACATTTAGATGTAGAAATTACAGAAATCCGGGTCATCTGCAAGCTTCTTGTCCCTACAACAAAAATCAGAAAGCTACAAAAAAGAATGGATCGACTTCTTCCAGTGGATGGGGTACTTTGAATCCGGAAATGGTTTCCAATACGAAATTCAAGGATGATCTAAGAGATCCTAATACCGATGGTAAAATAGATACAAAAAGAATGAGAGAGAAATGGGAATACAGGAAAATAGCTTGGTGGCAGGCGGAGCAAAAGGGGGCATATATCAGAAAACTCGGAATCTGATTGTGATTCCATGTCTGATAAAGTGATTCCATCAGTTAATCCCAATGACCTGGCGTTGGTTATTTCATCTGATCATGGCAAATGGCAAGAAGTGAAGAAGTGGAAAAACAAAAAGGGACGAATGGGCAGCATTGAAGAATTTTTTCTATCACAAGCTAGGAAGTAAATAGGGTTATGCCTTTATGTTGGAGGGTAGTTTGTCTGTAGTTACTTTTGCCTTTTATGGCCTTTAGTTTTCCTGAGGAATTGGCCTCATTTTTTCTTGCATAGGGAATGGGTCCCTTCAACCTGCTTTTGTGCATAATACCTTCTACAACTTTTCCATTTTGTGAGAATATTGTTGTGCATTCCTTAGATGGATTCCAACATTTTAAAAACAAATCATCTTTATTTAAGCCAACTTTGGTTCACCACTTAGTTCTAAGTCCTTTACAACTCTTTTTATATCCCCCTCATATATGATTATAAATGAAGCTATTTCATGTTGATTTTGTACAAATTGTCTCATTTGTATTTTTACACGTGTACAATCGCATTTATTGTTGCTTTTATAACAAAAATATAATGTTGATATCTTTATTCCTCACTCTTTGATATTTTCACTTCTCTAATATAAAAAAATACTTAGTAGTTGTTCATTTCTTTTTTACTGAAATGCTCACACAAAGGGCTTGTTGAATTCCAAATGTCTTCTCCTGGCCGTAACCCATAGATGCGGGTATTATACAAGAAATGTACCTGCATAAATTATCAACAACGTCACAGATACACCGATGAGACCAAATTAAGTCTCATCCATTGCACAAAATAACATTATTCCTTCTCTTATAAAGTGGATTTAGATGTAGTCTTAAGAACTAGATAGCTTATTTAAGATTAAATGTAGAATATATTTGATCTATCTTTGAAAATTCCATTACAATCTGAATGTTTTCATTTCCTAATATTTCTTGTAAGTTGGAGTGCAATATTGTGTATGAGTAGGTCATTTGATCTCTTGAATGTATTAACAACTTTAATTCTCATATAATTAAGAATGCAAGACTCACAAAGAGCACATGACTCGCATGATGAGCACAGGACTCGAAGGACTAGTGTATGACTCATCAACTAGCACAAGACTTGCTCTAACTAAAATTGTAGAACTCTAAATGAGAATTTGAGATAGGTTTTTGTTCCTCTTATTGTTAGGAGGAAAAAAACTCTCTCAAGTTTTATACAACAATAATAGTTTTTAAGATATCCACATTTTAAGAATAAGGTTTTCAAACGTAGTACTAAGCAGAAACCAACACAAGACTCGCTCTAACTAAAATTGCAAAAATCCAAATAAGAATCTAAGAGAGGTTTTTGTTCCTCTTATTTTTAGATGGAAAAACCTCTTGTTGAGTTATGGATCTTAATTGCTTCACAAATAACATGTATTATAACTTGTAGGTTTACACAAGAATCGACATCGGGTCACCACCAACGCTCGGTCAGGCTAAGTAGGAACCGACATCGGTTGGGTAATTGACGTCGATCTCTTATGCGTGAAATGTTTTTATTTAAGTCACGTGATTAGATCTAACCTTTGATTAAAAGGTGATCTAAGGGTTGTAATTGTATAACTAAAGTTTCCTAAGTTTGTATATGCTTATATAAGCTAGAAAGCTAGGGTTAGAAGATAAAATTAGAAGAATTATAAGAAGGAATTATTGGAGAGAGAAAAAGAGAAGCTTGTGAGGAAGAAAGTATTGTACATCTAGGAGAGGTGTGGAAGATTGCAGATCTTCATTATATATCCTCTGTGAAGCTTTGAATAATAGATTGGTTGTTTCTTGGTGGACGTAGCCCACACTAGGTGAACCACGTTATATCTTGTGTATTTATCTTTTGGTATATTTCCGTGTTTTATTGCTTGAAACTTAATTCTAATTATAAATCTATACAACAAGTGTGTGATTAACCCCAACAACTAGTATCGAGATTTTTATTTGAGGGTTTTGTGTGTTAACAAATTATTCATAGAGGATTTCGATTGAGTGGGAGCTAAAGTAATGGCGAGAAAATGGAAAATACGAGTTGAAAAATTGACAACCGTAATTATCAATTATGGAAGATGCGGTGGAAGATTATCTATATCGAAAAGATCTATGCTTACCGTTGGATGAGTTGGCAAGACCTACGAATATGACCGATGAAGAATGGAAAATTATTGTGAAAGGCTCTGGGATCTATAAGATTGAGTCTTGCAACATCTTTGGCTTTGAATATTACCAAAGTAAAGCAACCATGATAGAGTTGATGAAATCTTTAGCTAATTTATATGAAAAGCCAAGTACTTCTAATAAAGTTTATTTGATGAAGAAATTATTTAATTCTAACATGTAAGAAGGTGGATCAGTATTAAACCATTTAAATGATTTCCTAGGTCTATCAGAATCAATTAAAATCGAGCTTAATATTCTGTTTGAGGATGAAGTGAAAGAATTTTTATTCTTATGCTCTTTGTCGAGATATTCGAGATAACTTGTTAATGGTTGTTAGTAATACAACATCTACTAAAAATATTTTGAAGTTTGATAATGTGGTTAGTATAATCCTGAATTAATAAATACACACGAAAAGTACAGGAGAATCATCATCCTGGAAATGCTTTGAATGTAGAAAGTAGGGGTAGACGAAAGGAGAGATCCAAGAGGAAGAATAATGGGAAATCAAAGTCAAGGAAAGACAAATCTAAATCCAAATGTAGAGGAATAACCTCACCGGAATTGTGGAAAGAAAGGACATGCAAAGAAGGATTGTTGGTTCAAGGAAAAAAAAGAATGTACGAGAGAAAGATAAAGATTCAAATGTTGCATCTTCTCCGAGGTAATGCAAGATGACCTTAATCTCTCATTGGATAATAAAATTGAATCACGAGTTTTAGATTTAAGAGCCCATTTCCATGCTACCCTAATAAGGGTTATTTCAAAAATTATGTCTAGAGTAATTTCGGGCATGTTGATTTAGGAGACGATGAACCATGCAATATTATGCTGGTAAAGGGAAGTTCATCTAAAATTGTAGAATGGAAATACATGGATATTGAAAGATGTGAGGCATGTGCCAAGCCTTAGGATAAATCTAACTTATGTAAAACAACTAGGTGAAGCTGGTTACATGGTTACATTCACAACCAACTCTTAGAAAATTAATAAGGGAGCTCTTGTTGTAGCAAGAGGCAAGAAGGTAGGAACATTGTATTTGTCTACCTGTATTACTGATTCTTTTTCTATGCTATCTACTTCAGATTCAGATGTAAGCATGTGGCATAATCGGCTAGGCCATATGAGTAAAAAAGGAATGCATATCTTAAAGGCAAAGGGTAAGTTATCAAATTTGAAAGATGTAGATCTTGATTTCTGTGAGCATTGTATATTTGGAAAGAAAAAAAAAGTGAGATTTCTCAAATTTGGAGCAACAAAGAAGAAGCAAAAATTGGAGCTTAGGTAGCTTCTCATGGAGGATCCCAATATTATGCGACTTTCATTGATGATGCCAAAAGAAAGGTATGGGTTTATTGTATAAAACTTAAATATGATGTTTTTCGACTTAAAACATGGAAAGCCCTTGTGGAAAATGAATCAAATTTAAAATTAAAATGCTTTAGATATGAAAATGGTGGTGAGTAATCTTAAGAGGCTTTCAATTATTATTGTTTAGTGAATGGAATACATAGAGAAATAATGGTTCCTAGAACACCATAGGAGAATGGTGTTGTAGAAATAATGAGCATGACAATCATAGAACATGAAATAAACATTAGGATACAAGCTAGGTTACCCTTGCAGTTTTGGGCGAAGTAGTAGATACGATAGTGTATTTAATCAACTGCGGTCCTTCAAGTGTACTAGATAGTGGAATACTAGAAGAAGCTTGGACTGGAAAAGAGGTATATCTTTCTTTTCTTAGAGTATTTGGTTCAGAAAATTTTGTGCATGTTGATAAAGAAAATAGAAAAAAGTTGGATGCTAAATCCAAGAGATGTACTTTCATTGTTATGACTCGGTGATTTCGGATTCAGTTTTGGGATTTAGAAGATTTTAAGATTGTTAGGAGTTATGACATTGAGGGAATGAAAAGAGAATGTACAGGGATCAAATTGTGATGCCCAAGGATGAACCGGTGAGAGAGTTTGTGAAAGAAAATGCATTATTGAATTTAGAACAGTCATCTCTGAGTATTGGCATCGGTCGGGCAACCTGCCGTGTCGACAGACACGGACCGACGTCAACATCCGAAATTGACATCGGTTATAGAAGAGCCATACCAACGTCACTCACATGGACCGTCGTCGGCTACGAGATGACCGACGTCGGTCACTATAAAAGGTGGTTACTAATGCATAGGACGTACATATTGAGCCTTTGGTACCCCAAATTATGTAATAAGGTCACAAAAGGATAAGTAGACCTCCGAAAGATTTTCACCTTCCTTATCTTATTTATTATTGACTAATAGTAGTGGTGAACTAGAGTGTTTTGAAGAAATAATGCGGATGAAACCCACAAGCAAAGGGGGAGCATGACATGGATTAGGATATGGAATCCTTGGAACAAAACCGGACATGGGATTTGGTTAAGATGTCACAGGTAAAAGGAAATTGTAGAATAAATGGGTTTACAGGATCAAGGAAGAAGAGGGTGGACATAAAAGATACAAGGCAAGGCTTGTGGTAAAAGGATTTGCACAGAAAGTAAGTATTGATTTTGGTGAAATATTTTCTCCTGTAGTAAAAATGAATTCCATACGTATTGTTTTGAGTTTAGTTACAGTAGAAGATTTTCACTTAGAACAACTTGATGTTAAGACGACTTTCCTTCACGGTGATTTGGAGGAAGAGATATATATATATATGCATAATTTCTTAGGTATGAAGTCAAGGGTAAGTAGAAAACTTGTGTGCAAGTTGAAAAAGAGCTTGTATGGGCTCAAGAAATCCCCAAGGCAATGGTATATGAGGTTTGATAGTTTTATGCATGAGCATGGTTATATGAGATGTGAATCTGACCATTGTATTTATTTCAAGAAGCTTGAAAATGGAAGCTATATTATTTTGTTATTGTATGTGGATGATATGCTTATTACATGATCTAATATGTGGGACATTGTTGAGCTTGAAGAAAAGTTAGCTCATATATTTGTAATGAAGGATATGGGAGTTGCAAATAAAATTCTTGACATGTAAATACATAGAGATAGGAAGAATAGGAAATTGTATTTATCTCAAGAAAATTATATCAATAAGGTGTTGGAAAGGTTTAATATGCAGAATTCAAAACCTATAAGTATACCTATGACTGAACACTTCAAATTAAGTAAAGATCAATCTCCTACATCACACGAGGAGGTCTCAGTAGACACAAAATATTGCACATTAGACGATATTTAGTTTGGTCTTATACTACTATTTAGAAGGTTCTCAAGTGTACAAAGTACTAATTAATCCCACCTTTTGACCATCTTTTTCTTATATTTTATTTCATCTTTCCTGCGTTTTCTTGATACCTATAAGCTCATTTCATGACTTTTCGACATTCTACTCTAAAATTAGGGCGCCCTAGCTTGTGGTGGGGCACCTTGAGGCACCCTGGTCCCATTCCGGTGCCCCTCAAGTTATGCACAACCTCTTCCGCTTATTTTTGGGTCCTTTATAGTTGTTGGTTATCCTTATCTTCTTCTCATTTCACCTTGTCGGGACTAATTACGAAATTAAGCTTAAGAGCCCTATAAATATAAAGTTATAAGACCATAACGAGTGTCTTAGGTCATAACATCATATCACTATTATCACTCCATCTAGAGTTGCATCCATTGCATCACTTGCATCCACATAGTGCCATGCATCAAGGCTAGGAGATTTGCATCACACACACTTCATAAGGGGAGGGATTCCATTCTATTCCATGCACACATGTTATTTACATTTCTATAGCTATTATTTCTCATTACTTCATAAAGTGCAACTAGCATGAGAGAACCTAGAGCACAACATGTAAACACACACCATAACTACATCTGGGTTCAAAATGTAGTGTAATACTTAGTGATAAGACCACTAGTTTGGCGGCTGAGGTCAATCCGACCCATTCATATGCATCTTTTATTTTTATAGGGTTTGATACTTCTCTTTGCATTGTGGGTCATTCTCTAGTTCATCCGATGAATCCAACGTGACAGATGGGAAGTAATTGAAGGCATTTAACGACCACTATTAGATTCAAAGTTATGAGAATTTACAAAGGTGTTTCAAGTGCCCATATTGCAGAACAAAGCACCCCGGTGCCTCACTCCCAGTGCCTGTGTAATCTCGGATCTGTCGATCTACCCTTCGCAGGGACCCCGAGTCTTCATCTGCATTCTCTAATTCTAGTTCTAGATATGCGACAACTCGATAGTCACCTTATATTAGCTAAGTCTTTTCCTTACTCTTCTTCTCTTGCACATTAGGTTTCATTTCATTTAGAGTAATTTATTTACATTTTTTTCATACTACCTTAGTTTATTTACATCGTTTTAGTTCTAATTAGATTAACATTAATACCATGGATACCCATTTAGGACTTTAAGGAATATCTATTTGTGTTAATCATTTTGGTGAACCCGACCTATCTATTTTTTCGCACCTTTAGGGTTTCAATCCGCACTTTCCACCATGGGTAAACGTCATAGAAAATCCTCCTCTTCTAAGCCCTTAGTTACTTTGCAATTTGATAGCCATGGCTAAGCTTTCACCAACACCCCTCACTCTCCTCGTTATAGCTCGTGTCCTTCATTTATTGAAATTCCATCTTCTCGATGGATCCTTGTGCCATTATAGATGTCATTACCTCTTACTTATGCACTATTAATCCTACTACCCTCGCCCAACCGGTCACCGAAGTCCAAGCTCTTCCTCCTATTCCTACCGTCCCTCTCCCGCTTTGGACATAATTGACTCTAGCCCTACACTCTCCTTCCTACCTCCTTCTTCTCTGCCCACGATAGAGTTTCCACCTCGAGTCACTCCACCTACCCTAGTCCCTATTGTTTTGCATGGTGGATTTAGTCCCATATAATTTTGTAGTTACTACCACTTGATACCATCCAATATGCCCACCCCGCGCTATTCAGTTGCTTTTCATATTCTTACCATATCCCCTTTTCTATATGACATGCCATTTACAACTACTCTTTGCATGCTTAATATGAGTTCTTCCCCACCTCATTATACTACTCTCTATCGTGTCATACCGAGACTCTCACCACCTCTTCATATCATCCCATTATCGACATTGTCCCCCTCCTCCTTAGTATGCCCATCATTCACTTGCACTCTCTTCATAAACAATTCCTATTAGGAGCACATATTACTCGCCACCTCATGTCCTACCACCGTATGTTCATATGATGGTCTCCGTCAACTAGGTTTTCACTTTGATGACCTTCATAATCCTTTATGTGATCTGCATTTATATCATGGTTATCTTCTACGCTTATGGTTTGTGTGTTTTTCACCTTGTGGTTCATCTCACACGTCATCCTACTACCTATCCACTTACACTTGGCCAGTCTTGGTTAGATTATATTGGGGGCACCCTTGATCCTGATCATGTTGATATCACCTTCCCCATGTCATTCGATACAACTAGTATTTGTAGTAGTTATTTTGCTTGCTATACACCCAACCTCACTATTTGGTATGCTCAGAGATGCCCATTACCTACCTTTACGGATGAGAAATATGCCATGGTCATGTACATTTTACACATTCATGGTTATTTAGATGACCTCCCACATACACTTTCCTATCATGTATCTCGAGCGGTCTAGTATGACTTTGACACTTCTCTTGATGATCCCTCTGATGATCTTGCCCTGCCATTACCTTCATGCGGTCCACCTCCAACTACACCCTCTTCTATATCCACCACCGCAGTTGATGAATCTCACCCTAGTCATCCTCCATCTCCCACCCACTTCTTTGACACTATATAATTACTACAAACCTAGTGTCAGACCATGGAGGCAACAATTGCATCTCTTCATGCTGAGATAGACCAACTTAAAAATGTCGTTAACTCACTTGCTCTCACTACTACTACGAACCCGTACCATCATTGATCTTTTCCTCGCTACCTCGCTTTACCCCAATAGATGTACCATTACCTTCACCCATTATTCTTCCTTCCACTGCTACACCACAGGACATTCTTAGCCACCGAATTCATCATCAAATTATTGATCTACCATTTAATCATCATTATCCTCTACCTCAATCGATCCATTATCATGATCCATCATTCTACCACTACCATCACATTCAAGGGCATCATACTGACTCTTTCCATGCATTGAGCCATATTATTATAGAGCCTTAGCAGCTTATGTCTCCTTTTATTTAACACACAACCTTCTTCTACATGCGTTCTGCTCACCTAGTTCACCCACATCATAGGTGGTAAACTTGTGCTACCTACGTCTCACCTCAACAACAACCTTTCCTACATTCTTCACCTCCCTTATCCTCACTTTATAGTCCCCTTTGCTTGTACATCATCCTCTCATCTTCCCCACATAGATTCTACAAGGTTATCTACATTACATCCTACGCCTCTTCCATCTTCTTTCCAATCACTCCATTCTGTTAGTCCTACACATCAACATAGGCCTCTTGTTAAGACCACTACCACATCCCGCCACCATTCACCACCTTGCTTTATTATACGTTGATCATCCTCCTCTTTACACATGGCATCTCCTTGATCTCCCTCACCTACGTACTTTACTATACCACGATGTTTGTCTTATATCCACCCCTCGCATGCATATCGGCTTCATTCCCCGCACAACACTTATCTCCTATACCACCATTCTTTAGAGCATCCTTCTACACTTTCCTCCTTTCATGCGCGGGTCATGGACATCTATCTCTCGACCTTATTGGTTGATTCCTCTTTCCTAACAAGTTGGGGGTATAGTCATTATACACTCCCCCACTGTATCCTCACATAACTACCTCTTACATCCTTACATCTTCATTTCTTCACATATAGACATATTTATCACATGTTGTCACACCCTCATTACCCAATGGCACACCCTTGCATTTCGGTTCACACTAGCTGCTTTGAGGGATTACCATTACATCGAACCCCACACACCGCACTACACGAACCTACACATTTACACTTTATCATCCTACACCCATACACCACACCTCTTGCATTCTCATACCTAGCCTACATCTCCAATTATCATATATGTCCCTCATCTATTAGTCATTTATACATCATTTCTCTTATACCTATTACACTAGTCATCATTTTATATGAGCCTAGTTTTACATTCCATCATTACATCCTGCACTTACACTAGGTTACATTATCTTTTCACCTAGCTTTCACCACCACATATTCTATCTACATCTCTCACCCCAACATACACAACATACATAACCACTTCATGCATCTTCTACATGCTACACTATATTCCATTACACACGGGTCTAGTTCTACCTATTATCATTCCATACGCCATTTTTATACATTACTATTATTGCATTTCATACATCTCACCTATTCTACATCTATGCTATACTAGATTTCCTTATACTTGGGTCTAGTTTTACCTATCATCATTACACATTCTATTTCTACCTACACACTTATTACATTTCATTTCATACCCACTACACATTACCGACACTATGCATTCACATACCTTGGTCGTTTATACGATGTTGTCTTCTACGCACTGCACTCACCACCCTATGACGCACTCTAGTTCCTTGGTCCATACTTGACTCATCAAGAGGGTTTACCAATCAAATGGAACCTACATTTACCATGTGATATTTCCTTCTACATGCCATTCCTTGCTTTAGTGACATACACCTTAGGTTAAATAATCACCCCATTCTTATCACCTTTTCATGGTATATGCCTTAGGTTAAATCACCACACCTAGTCTATCATTTTGTAGTGGTATATACCCTTATGTTACATCACCACTCCCTCCTTTCATCTTGTAGTGACATACACTTTAGGCTACATCATCACCTATTTCTAGCCACTCCACCTATAGTGATATACATTTAGGGATAAATCATCACTCACACATCCAACAAGTCATCGTATACACTTAGGCTATAAGGTCCACACACATCTTTACATGCATATCATTTTTTCATCCATTCATTCCATAGTGATATACGTTTAGGGCTAAATCATCACTCATACATTCAACAAGTCATGGTATATGCTTATGCTATAGGCGCCACATAGCTCTTTCCATATGTCTCCTCACCATCCACCCATTCTACACTGATATATGCTTAGGGATAAATCATCACTCTTCCATCCAATCAGGTCATGGTATACACTTAGACTATAGGGTCCACAAACATCTCTCACATGTCGCATTTCATCACCACTACACATACACACTCATCACAACACGCTAGACACAACCTACACTACTCGACCATTTCCCGGTGATGCACTCTCGTTTATGGTTCATTCTTGACTACTAGGGCCAAAAAAATGAGCCTCACTGCTTACACTTCTATTCCCTCGAGGGCATGTTGCTCCTATCATTCCATCTTACATTCCATTCCATCCATTCACAACATACTTTGCATTCTCTTGGATATATTTACTTTTTTGCTTACTAGTATTTTGCATGCTCACTTTATTATACATGTTAGAATACTTTCTTATATGTCATTATCATACACACATGCGCGTTCACACCTTTGTCTAGTGTGATCACAGATATGTGACTCTACACGCGGCATGGATGCTCACCTTCTACCCTTCCTATACTAGTCATTGGGGACATCCACATTCATCGTATCTAGGTGATATTGTTTCATTCTGTACTTAATATATTATACTACTTTCTTATACATGCTTTGACATATTGGTTATCACTCTAACATGCTAACAGGGGTTCCATGTATAACCATTGTTTTGTAGGATTACATGTTTTCATGACTACATGTTTGTTTCTACTTGTTTGCTTTACTTTCCATTGTATGTGGGCTTTGCCCTTTTCTTGTGTGCACACTTTTCTGTTATTTGTGGCAATGATGGTCTTGCATGTCTTGCGACATCGTGAGTGATGTCCCATGTTTGAAACCCGCTCTGTGTAGTCTCGATTGTTTTTGTGTGTGTTTACACTACTTTACTTACTAGTTTTTACATTATCTATGTATTTAACACTTGTCTTATTTATATGCATGTGTTTTATAACTAACATTTGTATTGATTATCCATCCCCTTTTGTGCATGCGCCTTTGGTATCTACCAAGCGTTTCCCTTTCCCCCTGCAAGGTAGATTTCTACAAGTCAGAGTGTAGTTGGTCCTCTTTTGGGGCCACATTCTCCTTCTAGGGTCATTGCATGCACCCCCAAAGAGGGGGCATCATTGAGGGTTTTCTATTAACACAACGTATCTACACCGATTCACACACAATGAGTGAGTTCAAACCATTCTACGAACTCCATACACAACGGCCTCAACAACAAAACATGGTGTCCTTCGGCAATTTTGTAAAGCGATTAGGCTTGGGGGTTATAGTGGGTGTGCCTCTCTACACTTCTTTGTCCAGTGGCATCGATTGCCCAAAAACTAGGATAGTATAGAGATATCTTCCAACATTTCAGCAGAAGTGGTTAAAGGTTGGAGGATATAACATGGTTCCTCCCTATACTTCTTCAGCCAGGGGCATGAGATCACCTCAAAAAACTTGAAACATTACAAGATATCCTTCTACACCCTTTTTCTTGACATGGATCAGGTGCACATGTTCCATTTTCCCATTTACACTTTCTTTTTGTAGCATATTTTACACAACATTTTTACATACATACATATTCGACTACATGATCATTTTCTCCTTGCAGGTCTTCCATATGAGAAACAAACAATCAAATTAGGGCAAAACAATAAAAATGACGACGAAAATGAAGACACACTGCTATAGACATTTTCCTTTACTAACCATGTAGGTACACTACACACATGTAGCAGCTACACATGCATTATGCCCTAGGTTCACTCTCATCACTTTTTATACACATTTTTCATGTTTAGAATCCACGCTCCTCCAATTTTTCTTTTTTGTCATTCCACGCTTGAGTTTAGTCCATCAACACATCTTCTTCTACATTCTACGTGGATATAAGGTACACATATCTATCTACTTTATGTTACCGAGATTTCCACTCACCAACATAAAGTAGGGGCAAATATAGACACAAATATTACACATTAGAAAATATTTAGCCCGGTATTATACTACTATTTAGAAGGTTCTCAAGTGTACAAAGTACTAATTAATCCCACCTTTTGGCCATCTTTTTCTTATATTTTATTTTTGTCTTTCACATACATATTACCCAATAACTATCATCACCATTTCATGACTTTTCCGACATTCTATCCTAAAATCAAGGTGCCCTGAAGATATACTAGGGTGTCCTAAGGCACCCTGGTCCCATTCTAGGCACCCCAGTCTATTCACAACCTCTTCCACTTATTTTTGGGTCCTTTCTAGTTGTTGGTCATCCTTATCTTCTTCTTAGTCACCTTGTTAGGATTAATTATGAAATTAAGCTTGAGATCCCTATAAATATAAAGTTATAAGACCATAATGAGGGTCCTAGGTCATAAAATCATATCACTACTATCACTCCATCGAGATTTGCATCCATTACATCACTTGCCTCCACACACACTTCATAGGGAGGGATTCCATTATATTCCATGCACACATGCTACTTACATTTATTTAACTATTATTGCTTTCACTTCTTCACAAAGTGTGACTGACATGAGAGAAACTAGGGCATGACATGCACACATATACCAGAACTACATCCGAGTGCAAAATGTAGTGTAATACTCGGTGATAAGACCACTAGTTTGGCGTAGTTGAGGTCGGTCGATTTGGCCATTCATATACATCTTTTATTTTTCTAGGGTTTGATATTTTTGTTTTCATTACGGGTCATTCTCTAGTTCATCTAACGAATCCAAATACAAACAATGATGAGAAGTACTCGGAGGCATTTAATGACCTTACTAGATTCAGTTATGTGCATTTACAATGTTCAGAGCACCCAGATTGCAGACCAGGGCACCCCGAGATGGCCCAATACCCTCCCAGGTGCGTGTGTCATCTCAGATCTTCCAGATGTACCCTTCGTAGGGTCCCCGAGTCTTTGTCTACATTCTCTTATTCTAGTTCCAGATCTGTGACAACTCATGATAGTCACATGATATCAACTGAGTCTTTTCCTTACTCTTCTCTTACACATTAGGTTTCATTTCATTTAGAATAATTTATTTACATTTATTTCATACTTCCTTAGTTTATTTACATTGTTTTAGTCCTCCTAATTAGATTAACATTAATAAGCTAGATACCCATTTAGGCCTCTAAGGAATATCTATTTTTTTAGTCAAGGTCAAGTACATGGCACGAGTTCTATATGCTTCAAAGCCTAAAAATATCATGTATGTTATGGTTTTGTACCAGACTATACATTCGCACAAGCTAGAAAGGGAGTTGTGAGCGATTTATGACTAGTCTAGTTAAAGAGCATTGAAAGCATCCAATAGATTCTCGTATTTGAGAGGGAAATCCAACATTTAGTTTTGTTTTGAGGGTTAGATACTTCTTTATGTGTCTATGTTGATTCAAATATGGTGGAGATTTGGATGGTAGGAAAAGCACCACTTTGGATATGTATTCATGGTAGGTGGCATGAAAATTAGCTTGATTTCTAGATTGCATAAGGGTGCTAAATTTTCTACTCTATGGAGGCGAGTATGTTGTAGCTACAAAGGCTAGCAAAGAGATGATATGGATGAGCAAGTTCATGGAATAGTTGGGAAAGGAGCAAGAGGATTGCAAATTGTACAATGATAGTCAAAGTGTGATTCATCTAGAAAAGAACTCAACATTTCATTCAAGAATGAAACACATTAAATTGAGATATCACTTCATACGACAAGTTTTGGAGGATGGGTAGCTGAAATCTGGAGAAAATTTAAACAAATAAGAACCTGCATGGATATGCTAATGAAGCTGTTGGCAAAGGAGAAGTTCAAGCTACACTCCACTTCTTTTGGTTTTCGAGTTTGAGACTTGAAGAGGGAGAAAAATGCCAAGGAAAGGATCTAAGGATGGAGTCTGTATGGTACTATGCAACAATTTATCTCCAAGTGGGAGATTGTTGAGTTGTAGAGCTTAATTGCTTCACAAATAGCATGTATTACAACTTACAAAGTTTACAAAGAATGGCGAAATTGATTGGGTAACCGACGCGTGGTCTCTTATGCATGAAATATTTTTATTTAAGTCATGGGATTATATCTAACCTTTGATTAAAAGGTGATCTAAGGGTTGTAATTGTATAGCTAAAGTGCCCTAAGTTTGCATATGCTTATATAAGATAAAAAGATAGGGTTAGAAGATAATAATTAAAATAATTAGAAGAATTGTAAGAAGGAATTCTTAGAGAGAGAAAAAGAAGCTTGGAGGAAGAAAGTACGCACATCCGGGAGAGGTGTGGAATATTGTAGATATTCATTATATATCCTCTGTGAAACTTTGAATAATAGATTGGCTATTTCTTGGTGGACGTAGCCACACTTTGGGTGAACCACATTATATCTTATGTATTTATCTTCCGGTATATTTCTATTTTTATTGCTTGAATGATTAATTATAATTATAGATATGTATAAAAAATGTGTGAATAACCCCCAACACATCTCTCTATTTTTACACAACAATAATGGTTTTGAAGATATCATCATTTGAAGTAGAAGGTTTTCAAGTGCAAGACTCGCACATGCAACATTAGATTCACTCTAACCAAATTTGAAGATCTCAAAATGAGAATATGAGAGAGGTTTTGTTCCTTTTATTATTAGGTATAAAAGCCTCTCTCTATTTTTTTACACAACAATAATAATTGAGGATATATCTTCATTTTGAGTTTCAAAAAAATAAGGTTGGAGGAAAGTAAATAAGAAAAAAATGTTGGTTCAAGAAAACTCTAATATCTCCCTCATTTCTCAACAAAAATAATAATTTCAAGATGTTTTGGAAATCTTACAACAAGGAGCACCAAACCTAGAAAAGGTTAGAAAATATTTTTGAGTTGTGGAGCTAAATGTATTCACAAATAGGATGTTTTACAAACTTACAGGTTTACACAAGAATCGAGCATTGGTCACCTAGGAGTAACCGACATCAGTTGGGTAACCGGAATTGGTTACCTATGCGTGAAGTTTTAATTTTAGAAGTGGGTTTTAATCGACCCTTGGTTATAAAGGTGATTAGATGGTTGTAAATGCATAACTAAGTTGCCCTAAAGTTTGTATATGTTTATAAGCTAGAAAACTAGGGTTAGAAGGTGAGATTTATCATTATTGTAAGAATATTTTCTTGGAGAGAAGATTGTGAAGGAAAAGTATTATACATCTGTGAGAGGTGTGGAAGATTACAAATATTCATTGTATTTCCTCTGTAAGATCAAGAATAATAGATTAGTTATTTCTTGGTGGACGTAGCCCACACTGGGTGAACCAAGTTATATCTTGTGTACTTTTCTTCTAGTATAATTTCCATGTTTATTGCTTGCGTTTTGATTGAATATATATGTACAACAATGGTGTGTGTCTAACCCCCAAAAACTAGTATTATAATTTTTTTTGAGGGTTTTGTGTGTTGACAAATTTACTCATAAAGGGATTTCTGATTGAGTGGGAGCACAACAATGGCAAAAGATAACAAATAAAAAGTGGAGAAATTTAATGGTTGTAATTATCAATTACGGAAGATGCAGGTGGAAGATTATATGTATCAAAAGATTTGTATTTACTTGTTGATGTGAAGGCAAGACCTAAAAAAGATGACTAATGAAGAATGAAAGATTCTTGATAAGAAAGCCTCTAGGATCTATAAGATTGAGCTTGACAAAGATCTCGTAACTTCAAATATTACTAAAGCAACAACCATGGTAAAGTTGATGGAATCTTTAGCTAATCTATATAAAAACCAAACAATTCAAATAAAGTTTATTTGATGAAGAAATTATTTAATACAAAAATGCGAAAAGGTGGATTTGTATCAAGCCATTTGAATGATTTATGTTCTATTGTAAATTAATTAAAATTGGTTAATATTCCATTTGATGATGAAGTGAAAGAACATTTATTCTTATGCTCTTTTTTAGATAGTTGGGATAACTTGGTAATGGTTGTTAGTAATACAACATCTACTACTAATATTTTGAAGTTTGATGATGTGGTTAGTATAATCCTAAATGAAGAAATACATAAGAAAAGTACATGAGAGTCATCATCTGGAAATTCTTTGAATGTAGAAAGTAGGGAAAGGCGGAAGGATAGATCCAATAGCAAGAATAATGGGAAATCAAAGTCAAAGATGGGTAGATCTAAATCCAGAGGTAGAGAAATAACTCCGCTATAATTGTGGAAAGAAAGGACACGCAAAGAAGGAATGTTGGTTCAAGGAAAACAAAGAGAAACTACCGAGAAAAGGTAAAGAGGTAAATGTTGCAACAAAGGTAATGCAAGATGCCATTATTCTCTCTTTGGATAGTAAAATACAATCTTGGGTATTATAATCGAGCTTCTTTCCATCTACCCCTAATAAGGGTTATTTTAGAAATTATGTCCAAGGTAATTTTGGGCATGTTTATTTAGGAGATGATGAATAATGCAATATTACTGTAAAGTAAATGGGAAGGAAATATATGGATATTGAAAGATGTGAGGCATGTGCCAAGCCTAAGGAGAAATCTAATTTCTGTAGGATAACTAGGTGAAGTTGGTTGCATGGTTACATTCATAGTCGAGTCTTAGAAAGTTACCAAGGGAGCTCTTGTTGTTGTGGCAAGAGGAAAGAAGGTAGGAAC
The DNA here is from genome assembly GCA_018340775.1 of Taxus wallichiana var. yunnanensis. Taxonomy (NCBI): domain Eukaryota; kingdom Viridiplantae; phylum Streptophyta; class Pinopsida; order Cupressales; family Taxaceae; genus Taxus; species Taxus wallichiana. The sequence goes on from CM031242.1 coordinate 573,444,729, forward strand.
ATTGTATTTGTCTACCTATATTATTGATTCCTTTTTTTCTATCTACTTTAGATTCAGATGCAAGCATGTGGCATAATCAGCTAGGCCATATGAGTAAAAAGGGAATGCAAATATTAAAGGCAAAGGGTAAGTTATCATATTTGAAAAATGTAGATCTTGATTTTTGTGAGAATTACATATTTGGAAAGTAAAATAAAGCAAAGTTTCTTAAAGTTGGGGCAACAAAGAAGGAGCAAAAATTGGAGCTTGTGCACTCAGATGTGTGGGGACCAACTAGGTAGCTTCTTATTGAGGATCCCGATACTATGTGACTTTCATTGATGATGCCACAAGAAAGGTATGGGTTTATTGTATAAAGCGTAAATCTAATGTTTTTGAGACTTTTAAAAGATGGAAAGCCCTTGTGGAAAATGAATCCAATTTAAAGTTAAAATTCCTTAGATCTGACAATGGTGGTGAGTACTGTAGTAAGGCTTTCAATGATTATTGTTCAGTGAATGGAATATGCAGAGAAAGAATGGTTCCTAGAACACCACAGGAGAATGGTGTGGCTGAAAGAATGAACATGACTATCATGGAATGTGCAAGAAGCATGAGGATACATGTTGGATTACCCTTACAGTTTTGGGTAGAAGCAGTAGACATGATAATGTATTTAATCAACCGTGGGCCTTCAAGTGCACTAGATGGTGGAATACCAGAAGAAGTTTGGACTGGAAAAGAGGTAGATATTTCTTTTCTTAGAGTATTTGGTTCAGAAGCTTTTGTGCATGTTGATAAATAAAATAGGAAGAAGTTGGATGTTAAATCCAAGAGATGCACTTTTATTAGTTATGGCTTTGATGATTTTAGACTCCATTTTTGAGATTTAGATGATGCTAAGATTATTAAGAGTTGTGACATTGAGTGGAATGAAAAGAGAATGTATAGGGATCAAATTTTGATACCTAAGGATGAACCAGTGGAAGAGTTTGTGGAATAAAATACATTCTTGAATTTAAAATTAATACTTACACATAGTGGTGTCGATTCTGATGGCAGTGTCGCATCCACAGGATTGAAGTCGGCAAATGAAACCGACGTCAGTTATAGAAGAGCCAAACCAACGTCACTCACCTAAACCTACATCAACTACAAATGACTGGTGTCAGTCACTATTAGAGAGTGATACTAATGTAAAAGACGTATAGATTGAGCATCCAATACCTCAAATTTCTATGAGAAGGTCACAACAGGTAAGTAGACCTCCAAAAAGATTTTCACCTTCCTTATTTTATCTATTATTGACTAATAGTGGTGAGCCCGAAAGTTTTGAAGAAGCAATGCAGAGGATACCCACAAGAAGTGGGAGCATGACATGGATGAGGAGATGGAATCTTTGGAACAAAATTAGACATGGGATTTGGTTAAGTTTCCAGTAGGTAAAAGAACATTGCAGAACAAATGGGTTTATAGGATCAAGGAAGAAGAAGGTGGATAGAAAATATACAAGGCAAGGCTTGTGGTAAAAGGGTTTGCACAAAAAGTAGGTATTGATTTTGGTGAGATTTTTTCTCCTGTAGTAAAAATGACTTCTATTCATACTGTTTTGAGTTTAGTTGTAGTAGAATATTTACACTTAGAACAACTTGATGTTAAGATGACTTTCCTTCATGGTGATTTGGAGGAAGAGATATATATGAAACAACCACTTGGTTATGAAGTCAAGGGTAAGGAGAAACTTGTGTGCAAGTTGAAAAAGAGCTTGTATGGGCTCAAGGAAGCTCCACAAAAATGGTATATGAGTTTTACTAGTTTTATGCATGAGAAAGGTTAGAGAAAGGTTATATGAGATGCGAGTTTGATCATTGTGTTTATTTAAAGAAGCTTGAAAATGGAAGCTATATTATTTTTTTACTGTATGTAGATGATATGCTTATTACAGGATCCAATATGCGGGACATTATTGAGCTTAAATAAAAGTTATTTCATATATTTATAATGAAGGATTTAGGAGTCAGAAAGAAAATCCTTGGCATGTAAATTCACAGAGACATGAAGAACAAGAAATTGTGTTTATCTCGAAAGATTATATCAATAAGGTGTTAGAAAGGTTTAAAATTTAGAATTCAAAACATGTAAGTACACCTATGGGTGGACACTTCAAATTAAGAAATGATCGGTGTCTATGTCACACGAGGAGGTGGAGTACATGTCACATGTTCCATATGCTTCAAAGAATTGGAAGCCTTATGTATGCAATGGTTTGTACTGCACCAAACATTACATGGGCAGTGGGAGTTGTGAGCAGATTTATGGACAATCTAAGTAAAGAACATTGGAAAGTAGTCCAATTGATACTTAGATATTTGAGAGGGACATCCAACATGCGGTTATGTTATGGAGGGTCGATATACTTCTTTATGCGGCTATGTTGATTCGAGATATGGTGGAGATTTGGATGGTAGGAGAAACACCATTGGTTATGTTTTCTAGTAGGTGGAACAATAGTTAGCTGGATTTTGAGATTGTAGAAGGTTGTGGCCTTGTCTACTACATAGGTTGAATATGTTGCATCTACGTAAGCTAGTAAAGAGATAATATGGATGAACATGTTCATGGAAGAGTTGTGAAAGAAGAAAGAGGATTATAGATTGTTAATTGATAGTCAAAGTGTGATTCATCTAGCAAAAGAACTTAACGTTTCATTTAAGAACGAAACACATTCAAATTGAGATATCACTTCATACGGACAGTGTTGGAGGATGGGCAACTAAAACTAGAGAAAATTCATACAAATGAGAACCCCGCACATATACTAAAGCGGTTGGAAAAGGAAAAGTTGGATCTTCACTCCACTTTTATTGGTCTTTGAGTTTGAGACTTGAAGAGGAAGAAACAGACTAAGGAAAGGATCCAAGGATGGAGTTGTATGATATAGTGCAGCAATTTATCTCCAAGTAGGAGATTGTTGAGTTGTGGAGCTAAATGGATTCACAAATAACATGCTTTACAAAATTACAAGTTTACATAGTAACCATCGTTTCGGTCACTTGGAGTAACCAATATCGGTTACTGTGTGTGAATTTATTTTATTTTAGACGTGGGTTTTAATCCACCCTTGGTTATAAAGGTGATCGGGTGGTTGTAAATGCATATCTAAGTTTCCCTAAAGTTTGCATATGTTTATAAGCTAAAAACTAGGGTTAGAAGGTGTGATTGATCATTATTGTAAGAATATTTTCTTGGAGAGAATCTTGTGAAGGAAAATTATCAGTACATATGTGAGAGGTGTGGAAGATTACAAATCATTATTGTATTTCCTCTATAAGATCAAGAATAATAGTTTGGTTATTTCTAGGTGGATGTAGCTCACATTGGGTGAACCACATTATTTCTTGTGTATTTTTCTTCAAGTATAATTTCCATGTTTATTACTTGCATGCTTTAATTGAATATAGATCCGTAACATTGGTGTGTGTCTAACCCGTAACAAATATTCTTTCAATTGAATTCACGGTAACGATTAGAAAATCGTGGGATGAGAATATGACGTGACAACTGTCATGTTGAAATATTCAATCATGCAAGAGAAAACTTGGTAAATGGAAAGAAATAGTTAAATGCACATGGAAGATATAGTTCAATCTCGAGTTGTAGTATTTGATTAAATCTATTCCATATTTATCTCCTTGTCAAGTGGAAGAAGTAGTTGAATGGAAGTATTTAAACTTGGAGTTGTAGTGTTTGAATAAATTCCTTCCACATTTATCTCATTGTAAAGTGAAATATGTATTCAAGTCTTTCCCATGATTGTAGGTAGGTAATTCTATGATCTTGGAGTAGGGGTGAGTTATAAATAGATCTCTCTAAAGCACTCAATGTAGCAAAGGTAGGAGATGGATGATTTTTGTAACATCATTTCGATTAATAAAATTCACTGCTCAAATTTCTTAAGTTGTTAAACTTATTTTTAGTTTTGTTAACCCAACTCTGAGGGAAGAGCAAGGGCCCACTCTTACCCAAGGAGGGGGATGGTTTATTGTTTTTAGAATAGATAATTATTGTTTTACATACTATGTTTGAATATATTTTATGTGTTTTATTTTGTTTTATTTGTGAAGCTTCACTTTTATTTGTTTATTGTCATTTATTTGTTTTTAGTTATTCATTTCAGTTTGTTAGATTAGATTTGCTTTCAGTTATTAGATTAGATTCAATTTTAGTTATTGAATTTTTTTCATGCATTTTCAATTCTAGAGCAAAGAACTATAAAATCATTATTTCCTTTATCCCCTTTTGTAGATAGCCTTGGACATCACCTGATTTTGACATTCTTTGTGATTAAATGGTGAGGAATACAATGACCCTCATCAATACCATGCTCGAAAGTTAGCCGATATGCCTCGAAGGGGTCTTCCTTCACAACACATACAACTTCAAGCATCCCCGCCAACTACTTTGAATTTCGTTACTTGCTCTATATGCATCAAACAAATGCTTCAGATTCTAGCTCCTATTCTCATCCAAAATGTGGCCCATTTGTCACCACATCTTCCACTTTACTCAACCATATTTATGAAAACAACATATGTCCTTCACATATTTCCTTTGAGTTTCCTCAAATACACAACTATAATTGCCTTCTCTTATGTCTTGGTCTTGGTTTACAACAAACCTCCCACATTCAATCACTCAACAAAACTTTCTTCGATTATCTTACCCAAAAAAATCCTTGACACTTCCATCCTTTATCCAGGCACACAATTTTTTTGTAAAATAATAGATGCCATTTCAAAGATAGATACTTACTCTTTATGTATGGAAAATTACCTAGGAATGATGGGGAAAATGAGTAGAGAAAAGTAAGGGTGCAATAGATGCTTGGTGAGAATATGGTCACTACCACTCTACATGGAACAACATGGATCCGAGTCATAAACCTAATGTTCAAAATGTCTTACACAGTATAAGAAATGCTTATCACAAGATTCAATCCTATCCTCGTAGGTTAGTCGTGGATGTGGTGGAAAATACAAATACATGGGCTGCATTAGCAGCTTCCCACAAAACATTACATTTATTGTTAAATTCCTTCCACGCCATCTTAGAGCTTTGACATCTTACTTTTACAAGAAAAAGGACCGAACCAAACAAAGTATGGTTTCTATGTCAGCAGAGGGCACGTGTGTGGGATGCACTCCAATTCAAAATTGCTTACGATCCATATTACAAATATGTTCTCATTGACTATGATGTATTTTCCTCCTTTCCGGATGAACTAACCAATGTCTCTTCCATTTTGCAAACTATTCAAATAGATATCCCCCTCCTAGGAAGATATCCCTAGATTTGTTAGTGCTTTGAGGAATTTATATCACCCAATATATAAATCCTTCCATCATCCTTTATGTTGATATATCCTAATTCAAGTATTGAATGAGAGGAAATAAAATTCTTATTGATTACTTGAAGACAGACATCATTCTCTTTACCATGGCCTAAAATTGGTCTTTTGTTGATTAATGAATACAATAGAGAAGGTTTGCTTTTTGTGGCTTTTCCAAATTTGTTTCCCATAGGTTTAGTCATGTTCAAACAACCTCACATGAAAGAGGTTCAACTTCATGAATATGCATTGCATTTGATCTATTACTATGAAAACTACTTTGGTAGCCACCCCTAGGTTTAGATATTATTTTCTTAACCTCATCATGTGCCATCGCAACCAAGAAATGAATTTTGTTTTCATGAGACAAGATATCATTCAAAACATTCCAAAAAAAAAGTACACTATGGCAATGCCTTTAAGATAATCTAAATGACTACCTCAAAGAAAATCGATGCAAATGGAACCACACTTCGAGGAACAAGGTATTTTTGGTCAAAAAGTAGAGGTGAGGTTTCGACCGATTGACAACTTGGCACTCCCACATTATTCTTTACTTTAAGTGTTGCTGACACTAAATGGCCATGCCTCCATAATGTAATTCCTAGGAAAAGTGACATGTGAGCATGGGAATCTACAAGTAACTCTTCCTCGTACCCAACCTCCCGAGGTCATGCCGAGACGGCCGTGAATGTGGAATATATATGGATACAGAAAAACTAGTTGGGTAATCTTATATCCTCAATACACAATAATGGAATCTACGAATCTAAGGCAAAGAAGGCCCTCCTAACTCTGAATTGGTGTAATGGATCGTTTGGATATAATAGTTGTTCGAGGCTCCAATCAATGTCGAGCTCTACCGAGATCCTGTTTATTGGCTATTGGATACGTGGGAAGTGACCTGTAGGGAGCTTCATGTATATTTCCAGACAAGGTCATGAAAATGGTGATGGGAGGTGTAGTGGATTCTTCGAGGTTTTATGGTCGATTCTCTGGTCTAGTCCAAAAATCCTTAGCTTGATTGGTTGCTACGTTTAATAAGGAGAATTGTGTAATGATGTCTGGTGGGAGTGGTGAGGACCTAAATACTAGTGTCCATAAACCAGCATCAATGTCTGATCGATCAATAGGCCCATTGGGTTGTGGGACCTGTGGATCACAACCATAAGTTTGTGGTTGTGGTTGTGTCAGACCTCCTATGGTCATGTGAAGAGTTAATCTCTCCTTCCGATTATCCAATAATCATATGCCTTTTTAGCCTCTATGTTTAGAACTAGAAGTTGTGTAATTTTCTCATAATACCTTACAGGTGTTCTGGCAACTTGAATGCATAAGCTAGTATCTATGTCAATGAGGAGGTCTCCTGCGTTAGGTTGTGGAACTAAAGGATCACAACCAAATACTTGTTCTCTTTCGAATCCTTGTACAGTCATACGGATGCCCTATCAAGGCAATCTATAGTTAGGATGATTTGACCAAAATGTGTATGCCTTGTCATCTTCAATATTTAACTCTCTCAGTTGTTCACTAATTGCTCATAGGTTTACTGCATTGCTCGAAAGACCTGTATCCTAAGGTCTTGATCTATATCAGCTAGTGTTGTGGGGAGATTTGGTTGAGGCACTATTGGTTCAAATATGTATTCTCTGGGCTCTCTAGGTCCCGTGATTGTCATGCAAAATGATTCAACTTTTAACTAAAACTAATAAACTAATTATGAAAGATGTATCTACACTATGCATGTATTCTTTTATTTTTGTATTTTCGATGAAGTATTTTAACAAAATTAAAAGAGCAACTATTCTAATATATTTAGAAAATGGACAACTAATCTAGTAACAAAATTAAAACAAACAAAGTAGCCCGGTGTAGCTTTTTCCTGTGCAGTTGTGAATTTATCCTAAATATCTAAGCAACTAATTGTTTTAAATTGAAAGGCTCTCGATCCTACCTCAGAAGTGAGGAATGAATCATAGTTTCTCAGAAACTATCAATCCCCACAGCTTCCCTGGTGATATCGAGAGCGAGCTTTGACTGAAATAAAATAATTTACTACTCTATTTGATACGTTGTAACTAGAACTTTGATAGCTCAAACCTGGAGTTTACAAAACAATGGTAAATCCAGTTGTGTGTGACTTCATCCCCTCAGTGTGATCTCCTCATTCCTTCATGTTCTCTTGAATCCAGAAAAGCATGTATATGATAGCATCAATAGAATAAGGTACTTGAACAATGGCAACTTTGGATATAGACCAAATACAATGCGAGTAAGAGAGAGATAGTGCAAGTGAACAGAGCTTGACTATGTAATTCCTAGCGGATTTATTGTGGGAATACAACACAAATACATCGAGAGTTCTAGAAACTATCTTTTGTGACTAAACAAAACCTGCAACTCTAAATGGATTCCAATCTAAGAATGAAACTACCTTACTCTAAACTAGTTTGCATGGAACAACAATGAAGCAAGATTGAAACAAGAAGATCAAATGACCTCTAAACAACAAAGGAAGACTAACAATGGATGCAAAACATGAAACTATTGGAATTCTAAGAAAGAAACTCAAAAGACTGAATGATTAAATAGAGAAGGAGAGGGGCCATTTGTTTGAAAACAAGCTGGCTATTTATAGAAAATGCATTCACTAGAAGGTAACTTGGAATGAAACTCTTTTACCATTAAACAAAGTGAAAACACTATTCATAGGGTGGCCAAAACATAAATGCAAAGCAAAGTAGCTGAAAAATGTGGATAGAAATTGAAATTTTACATTTGACGCGATCGTTGGAACTTTCTGAAAACGTGCACATAGATCGCCGCCCTGTGCAGGGTGGCAGTTACGAGACCGCCACCCTATCCTGGGCAGCGGTCATGGGACCGCCGCCTAGGCAGGGGCGGTGGTCTCATCACTTAAGACCAAAATGCAAGGAAAAAGGGGGGCAGAGGGTAAAACAAAGCACGCAGGAGGTGGTGAGGCATACGGGATACAAACGTATACTTGGCGAGCTTTTCTGGATCCCGAACACCTTGCATGAGGAGACTTGTATCATCATTGGGGTATGTGTAACATCTTTTTGGTGTGCAGTACCCTACAATTTTGGGTACATACATATTTCCCCTCGGAGAAGCATCTTAGCCATGAAGAGGCGTAAAATGGTGGATCCGAGTATGGTGGTCCCGAAATGGGGAGTTAGAGTTATACCTGACACGCCCGTGTGTCGGAAAGTCACCATCCAAAATCCCACTATCTACAAAATGAAAAAGGGGACTCAAGTGTAGATAGATAAAATAAATTGAGAAATAAAACTAAATTGATATGAAATGAGGACTTACCATCTAGCGCGGGGTTTAGAACTTACCTCCGTCGACTCCAACCCTACGAAAGACATTCAAAATCAATTTTAGAAATATATATATATATATATATATAAAACTCATTTTACTATTCATTTACGTGATTGATTTGATAGTTTTTGAGCTCTGGGACCCACGGTGATGGTTTTCGATGAGAGTATAGTCAAAACGTTCATGGTGAGATAGTGATCATGCCTCCGAGAGCGGAACATCGACCCGCGAAGTCTCAGGTTAGTTCTTCTCAATTTATTGTTTTTGAACCTAAAATGTAAAAATGATAAAATCTTTGTCTTGGGGGTTATTTTTGAAAATGCTAGTTTTAAATGAGTCTCTAGGGGGGGCCATAGGGTAGGTCTTTATTTTAGTAAAATGGTGTTTTTGTGCATTTTTAATGCATTTTTAGGGCTTGCGAGCCATTCGCGAGTTCAGACGGGACCGCCACCCACAGGGTGGCGGTTACGGGACCGCCACCCTAGAAGGTGGTGGTTATGGAACCACCACTCTGCACAGGGCGGTGGTTCACAATAGAATGCAAAAAAGATGTTTTATTTACTTGTTTTTGCATTTTTAGCATTTTTACATGTTCTTGTTAGCTTTTCTAGTCATGGATTTTGTTACTAACTTACTCTTTTTCTATGTTTTTGGGTGGATGCAAAGAAGGAGGAGTACATCAGATGGAGCCGAGAGAGGGAGTGTGATTGGCTCCCAACAGTGTTAGAGGCACTGACCCAGACAGAGCGAGACACTCTGCAGAGGGCCGGTATTTGGAGGATCACATAGGTTCCTCACGTTGCACCTGCTAGTCACATATTATGTGACTTATTTTCATATTGGGATGCGGATCGAACACTTTCGATTTCCAGGAGTTAGGGGTGAGTGGACCATCACCCTAGAGGATGTTTATCACATATTGGGGTCCCGATTCTTGGGAGGTGGCTGTCTCTCAAGACAACAGTGTCAAGATCTCAGGTGGTTTAGTGGGCCACTTATATGGGGGATGTCATTGTTTCCATGGGGTCAAAGAAGGGGGTGAAGGTCCGCTCCATTGTTGAGTCAGATATTCCTATGCTCCACAAGGCTATCATGGGCATCCTTGCTTCGAGATTGATTGGGGACAAGGGAGGGGACACTCTCTTATATTGTTGGGCTCCCATCATTACACAGATTGAGGGCCATGGCCACATTTACGCTTGGGGAGCAGACATCCTCGGGACCACCTACCATGATTTATACAGGGTGGTCAGACTACAGGGATAGTCATTGAGCCACCCCTACTCTTGTCATGAGTTGGGTGTATGAGCACATCACTCCGTATGGGAGAGGTGTACAGCAGAGGATCCTGGGGCCGTCAGGGTAGCGAGGTGGATAGGGATGACCATTCTTAGAGCCTCACTAGCCAGTGGCCTCTTTGACCACTATAGACATGGAGGCTACTCCTTATCAGGCCATGGCAGGGTTATGGGGAGAGGAGACTGTTACATTGATTTCTTGCCACACTACCAGTTAGTAGACAGGATGGGAAGTTGGAGATCCACCCCTTTGACAGAGTACCACAAGCAGTTCAGCCTCCCATACATCGACATGTTTCCTCCAACAGGGCCAGTGTATAGATCTGTTTGTGAGGCTCGAGGGAGGTCCTAGAGGCCGGGGTTGGACTACGGTTACTCTTGGTGTTCCCATCGCAGCTAGGAGGGTGGTTCGTGCTCGAGGGGTAGCCAGTGCTCCTCGGGCACCTTTACTTCAGATTGCCACCGGTCCTGCCCATAGCAGAGATGAGCCTATTGACGTGGACTCCGAGTCTGAGGAGTTCACTGGGGGAGAGACAGAGGAGGAGGAGATGAGGAGATGGAGACTGGAGCTGGTGGGACAGGTGAGGAGGATGACAATGATTCTGAGTGGCATGACACTCAGATATCTTCGGGCCGAGAGGGCGAGAGCAGAGTGCAGAAGGTGACTTTGATTTCGAGAGAGTTTCCTTCTCAGGATTTAGGGGAGATGGCGAGTCCATGGCAGGCCATCACATTGCTCCAGATGTGGGAGAGGGATGACAGTCAAAGGCAATCGGTGGCAGGGTGGTGCATGGATCCTAGAGAGATCCTACCTGAGGCCTGAGATCCGAGTGAGTTACTACTCCTTTCTCAACTTTGTTTTAGTTAGAATTGTTTAGTTGTTATTTCCTTTTGTTGTTTTGTTTATCTTTGGTTTTATTTTGGACAACTTTCTAACTTGTGTGTTTCTCCTTTTTATTTGCAGCGATTCTTTGAGGATGGCGAGACTTGATTCACCAGGTGTGCGCTGACACTCTATTGCTCCCTTCTGATGGTACTCGGGCCGAGCTCACTGAGGATGTTGGGGAGCCCTCAGCAGCTGGTCGACATACAGATGTCTTTTCCCCTATCTGGAAGGCGGAAAAGATCATTACCTCCCTCCGCACCGAGCTGGCTGGATATAGGACTGCTGAGCACTTGATGAGGAGGAGTCACTCTCATAGTGAGACCACAACTGCTGGCCATGATCGTGAGCCCTCCATCCATTCAGAGCGTCATCGCAAAAGAGGAGTCCTAGGCGCGGCCATACACCCTCTGAGGGATCTCGTAGAGATTGAGAGATCATAGTGTCTTTTTGTAGCGACCTTTGGTCGATATTTGTATGTTTGTTTTGTATTTTCGGGCTCATTGAGCATTTTGACCATGCCTTAGTGCATGATGGCATTGTACATGAAACACCATATATATATATATATATATATATATATATATATTATATATTTGATCTAGACTCTTTGGTGTCTAGAATTTTGTGACTCATTTCCCATATGTATACTAGATGTTTTTAGAGTATTTGTTTTCATGCTTTTCAGAATGTATGCAATGGATGACAAATGATAGTAAACAAAATGTTTTACTTTATATGCTTTTGTAATGCTGATATGTGATGACGAACACATTGTAGTATTTGAACTTTTGACCTCTTTGGGCAATGTCTGTGATTTCTTCTTATGTTGGAAAAATGTGATGAATGTATAGTGATAAAGAGATGAACTTGCCCCATTCCCAACTCCACGCAACCAGTAAGATGCGAGGGCTCAACACCAAGAGTTGGGAAGGGCACAAATTGTATGAGTTTGACTGAATGGAATGATGAGAGATAGACAAACCAGTGACAGAAACCAAACTTAGACCTACACACTTACCCTACTCAAAACTACCACCAAGCTTAGAAGGCCACTTACTTTCCAGTTTATCTAGACTTAGATCTATAAATGGCAACTTGGTTGACAAAATCTGGTTTTGAGGATTTGATCTCTTTGGAATTTGGACATTTGTTTTCACTTAATATAATTTGATTTGTATTTCTAGAATACCAAGATTTGTTAATTTGTGTGAATGGACCCCCCACACCCTACCTCATGCCACTAGTAAGAAGCATGGGTTTGTCACCAAAGGCAAGATATAGGTGAGTAAGGGCACTTCTTTCCTTTCCCAACCTCACACCACCAGTAAGAGATGCGGGCTTATCACCGAAGGTTGGTGGGGCAAAAGAAGTGTGTAAAATAAAATATTTTGTTTGCTTGGTACATTTTTGATTCTATTTGATTTTGACACTTTTGATCTGTGACTTTGGGATATCCTTTCTTTCAAAGAGACATAAGAGGGATAGATGTGACACCAAGAAGCTTCTAGAATAGACCATAGGTAAGGACAACTTCACCTAGTAGAAAGAAAGAGCAAAACCAAGTATGCAGGCCTTGGTATGGTTTTCATCAATACTTGTCATCAAACTTGATGAGAAGATTTGAAATTACTTGATGATGTTTGAGGAGATGTGATTTGAATGCTTTTGCCAATATTTTCAGAAATTTGTAATAGATTGCTTAAGAGTAAGTTCCTTGACTACAATTTTTACGAAATGAGTGGACAAAATGAAACAACTAAATGACTAATGCAATGTAGGTAGCTATAATGTACAAGTGGTGATTCTTGATGTCTTATGCGTAAAACCATTTAAGATGTAAGGAATTGATGGTTTCATTGAATTCCTCACCTTCTAGTGTGCACAAGAGATACACACCATTTCCGTAGTCTTTCATGACTCGGTATGGGCCCAACCACTTGGGCCGAAACTTCCTTCCTTCACCGGTTTTCTTATCAATCCGGTTGTCTAGTCTTAGAACTAGATCTCCCTCATATATTTCTCACTCATAGACTTTTTTGTTATACTACGCACATCCGGTCAACATAGGCTCTGTGTTTGTTGTTCGGCATTTAGTCTAGGCCTCATCAAGGCTTTCCAGTTGAGAGAGGCGTGCCTCCCTGTAAGCTTCTTCATCCAAAATCCCTTGTAATGAGATGCGGAGACTGGGTATTTCAACCTCAAGTGGGAGAATTGCTTCTGCCCCGAATACCAACGAGAAAGGGGTTGCTCCTGTTGGTGTTCTTATTGAGGTTCGATGGGCCCACAAGGCCGGATATAGTTTTAGATGCCAATCTCGCTTGTTCTCCTTAACTTTTTTTGAGGAGAATAGCCTTTAATGTTTTGTTTGTTGCTTCAGCTTGCCCATTGGCTTGAGGGTAGTAAAGAGAGGCCATGTGATGGTTTATTTTGAATTTTCTACATAACTCATGGACCTCATCATTTTTAAAGGATGTGCCATTATCTGAGATAATGATTTGTGGGACACCATACCTGCAAATGATTTGGTTCAGAATGAATTTGGCAATTACCAAACCTAGTATGGTGGTGAGAGGCATGGCCTCTACCCATTTGGTAAAATATTCCATGGCTGTAATTATAAAATTATGGCCATCGGTTGATGAGGGAGAGAATTTCCCTATCAAATCTAGACCCCACGTGGAGAAGGGCCACGGGGTTGCTATTGGTTGCAGGGATTGTGTTGGCATGTGAATCTCGTGAGAGAATTCTTGGCATTTGTGGCACTTACGTACAAACTCTACTACATCATGTTCGAGAGTGGGCCAAAAATAGCCCATCCGATGTATTTTGTGAGTAGTGGCATGACCACCGAAGTGGCCTCCACATATCCCACTATGGGATTCATAAAGAATCTTCTTGGATTCTTCTTGTGTCGATGCATCTTAGAAGCATGCCATCAAAGGCTTTACGATAGAGTACTTGTTCTAAAACAACATATTTAGTAGTGATAATGCGTAACCGCCTTCTTTGTTGTGATGTGGCACTTTCTGGTATGTGTGGTCCATGATAAAATTGATGATATCAGTGTACCAAGGACATGTAGAGATGGGGGGCCTGGTTTTGACAAAGTATATACACTCATCAGGAAAGTCTAGATTTACCAAATCACCTCCATCTAATGGATTGTCAGCTAACCAGTCTGTAATGATTTGTCCCTTAATGGATTTTTGGTTTACAAATGTTAACTCAAATTCACCCATTAAGGTTATGAAACACCCAACCTTTTTAGATAAAGACCCTTGTGAGGAATGTTCATAAATGATCTATCTTTACAATGACCCTTGTTTCTTGGTTTAACATGTAATGTCTTAAACATTTTGTTGCAAAGACTATGGCAAGGCATTCTCTCTCTGTCCTATGTATAACGTGTTTCATAATCGAGCAACGTTCGCTAATGAAATAGACCACACGTTCTCATTTATCATTGTCTTCTTGAGCCAGCATGCAGGCTAGCGAGACATCAGTGGCCCGTGAGTATAGGATCAAAGGGTGGTCTAGTCTGAGGAGGCATTAGCATGGGTGGAGACAACAAGAAGCATTTAACTACTTCGAAGGCCTCATTGCATTCTTTAGTCCAATCAATGCTATAATCTTTCTTTAATAGATTGTTGATTGGATGAATGGAAAAACTTAAATCTGGGATGAACCTTTGGATTGCACCGAGTTTCCCAAGAAATGACCTGATTCCAGACTCATCCGATGGTGGAATCATTTCGAGAATAACCTGATTTTGGCTGATCAACATCAATCCCTCGTGAAGATATAATGTAGCCCAAAAGTTTACCTCCTGTCACACCAAACATGCACTTCTCTGGGTTTAATGTGACGCCATATTCAATTAATCATGAGAGGATGATACGGAGTACTTCTAGATGATCACAACACTTCTTGGCCTTGGCCAATAAGTCATCCACATAGGATTCCACAATTTTATGGATAAGATCATGGAATATGTATGTCATTTCCCACTGATATGTAGCACCGGTGTTCTTAAGACCGAATGGCATGACAACGTAACAATAAGTTCCCAGGAGTTATGAATGTAGTTTTGGCTTGATCTTGTTCAGATATTTTAATCTGATTATACCCTGAGAACCCATCCATGAGGGACAATAGTTCAAATCTAGTTGTTGCATCAACAATAACATCAATGGATGGTAACGGAAGTCATCCTTGGGACAAGCTTTGTTAATATCCCGAAAATCTATGCAAATGCATATCTTCCCATTCTTTTTGAGAACAAGGGACGATATTAGATACCCATTGTGAATAGTCAATGGGTTTGATGAATCCCACTTGGAGAAGTTTTATTACTTCCTCTTTTACCATGAGAGCCACTTTTGGCTTCATTGGTCTTGACTTTTGTTTAATTGGTTTTGCATCTGGTTTAGTGACAAGGTTATGTACCACGATGTGTGGTGCAATGCCCGTCATTTCTTTATAGTTAAATGTGAAAGCCTTTTGATGTTCTTTGAGGATTTGGGTGTGTATTTCTATCTCCTCTCGGAGTTAATGAGGATCCCAACTTCAAAATTTTTGGTTCTTCCTCCGTTTCGATGTTTATGTCAATGGTTTCTTCTATTAAAGAAGTGTTACCTTCTTCAAATTCAGGTGGGGCTAGAGGTAGTTCCAAGCTTTCTCCATCTTCTACCTCATAGATATCGAGATCCTTTTGTGGAGGAGACTCTACCATGGGATTTCCAAAATAGGAAGAGGAATGTGGTATTAGGGAAAGATCCACTATGCGGTGAGCAAGGTGTAGCTCCGCATAGGTGTTTAGATATTCGAGAGTGACTCTATCACCATCAAAGTGATCCATGATAGGAAAATCATTCTCAGCTTCTCCATGAGTCAGGAGTGGGTTTGTTGGTATTTTACGCACTAATGGTTCAGTACGAAGTGATACTGTGAAATTTGTATCTTCCAACTCACTATTTGGAGTGAAACGGGAAGTTGAGGTTGCTATTGAATCTACGAGAAGGTTCTTCTCTCGTGGGATTGCTTCAATTGATATGAAGTTAAATCCCTTGCTTAGATCTAATACCACTATTTTGTAGAGTTGTAAATGTTCATCCCTAGTTTCATATACCTCAGAGACTTGGTTTGCAACTAGTTGTGAGTCTCCTAACACTCTAATGTTATCGAACACCCATTCTTTTGGCTAGATGAGGCCAAGGAGGAGAGCTTCATACTTAGCCCCGTTGTTTTGTACATTCAAAGTTTAATTTAAAGGTGAAAGGTAGGATCTTTCCCTCAGGTGAAGTAAAGATCACTCCTGCCCCAGCTCCAAAGTGACATCTAGCTCCATCGAAGTGGAGAGTCCAATATTTTCTTGGAAAAATGGATGTTGGGATATTTGTCGTATCTATTTCTTCTACTTCGGTTACTTCTACCATAAAAACTTCATCTAATGGAAGAGAAGCAATTCCCAGGGTGCATCCCATACCCATAGAATCAAATGGTAGGAGAATAGGTAAATCTTTCTCTAGCAACTCGACAATTTTTGTGGTAGTCCTAATGACACTATTTCTATGACATTGGTCTCATTTTTGAGTGTTGGAATGCCCTCGACTAGATTTGTAATTTCCAATTCTGTGGTGGGTATCAACTTCTCTTTTGGTTTTGAATTAATTGGTTTGCTAAGTTGATTTGTTGGGAGTTCAAACTCGGAGTGAATGCTAGTCTTTTCTTCAAATCAGCTAGGTGTATATCGAAGGGTTTTGGGTCACCTTGTGCCACAAATATTTTCCCTAAGTGTAGAAATCTTATTTCTTGGAATAACGTGGAAGGGATTGCCTTCATGCGGTGTATCCATGGCTGACCGAGGATCATATTATAGTTGGTTTCCCGATCTATAATATAAAATTTGGTGAGGACCATCTTGGGTCCTAAAGTGACTGGTAAAACTATGGTTCCAATTGAGGTGGCCTTGAGGCTATCATAACCTCTTAGCATATTTCATGTTGTGGAACAATTTGTCTCTCCATATCCTAACTTTTGAAGAAAAGTGAAGGGGACTATGTTAACTACTGCCCCATCATCAATCATTACACATTTAACATAATTATTATAAACCCATACTTGTAAATGTAAAGTTGGGTCACCTCTTCATGCAATTTCAGCGTCTGTTGGCATTTTTCTTATATCAAATATAAACTCAGTATCCCTATCCAGCTGCCTTGGAGGGTAGACGTCAAAGTCTACATGGTTTACTTGCGTTTTCTGAGAGGAGGAGTGATGTTGATTAAATGACCAAGGCCTAATGCTTCTAAGAGGGCAGCCCTATGGGCGGGAGAGTTTTTTAACAAATCCAAAAGGAGATGTGAGAGAAGGTTTTAGTTAAGTCATTAATTAAATCATAGGCGCCTATGGGTTTTACCAATGTTTGTTGAATGTTGTCTAGTTCCAATGGATAACTTGGAGTTGGTTGAGAAGAATAATCCCGTGTTCTTGTTATGGTTTCTACGGGTAGCTCGGTGTCTAACTCTACCAGACCAACTATCTTGGTTTGTGGTCGAGTTCCTAATTGGGGTGCAACTGGTGGATTTAATGAAGTTGAAGCTTCATGATCATTGTTTCCTGTTATAACACCCTTGTTTGTTCCACTTGGATCTAACATGTTATTGTTAGAATGGTTTGGGAGTGGATCATTAAAGATCTTGAGGGGTGCATTTTGAGGGGAAACTACCCCTGTGTAAGTGTTTAGCATGGGTACTACAGAATTTGCTAAAAACATATCTATAAAGAGTTGTTTTTGATCTTCTGGAAAATGCATTGCATGAATTTATTGTAGTCACGGACAAGTCCTAGTATCGTGGCCTTGAATTTTGTGGAAACCACAATACAAATTGGGATTATAATTTTGAGGTTGTTGATTTGAAACCTATTGTGGTCCAAAATTTTGATAAGGTTGCTGGTTGTTAGAGTTAAAATTTTGAGGCCATTGCCTTTGGTTTTGACTCTGATATCTAGTTGGGTTTTGATTTGGACCTTGTGTTTGGATTTTTCATTGTTTTTGTTGTTGTTGTTGTCGTGGTGGACGATTAAAATCCACCGTGTTGATTGTTGGAGTAAAATTGTTATTTCGTTGATTGTTAATGGGTGGTGAAATGTTTACAACATTTGCTCTTTTAACTTGGTCAGTTACTCCATCTGTTGTAACTCCGTGGTTCTTGTTAAGGATCTTAGGTCCTTGATTAGCATTCTGGTATTAGGATAGGCCACGTGTTTTGATTGGGAGTGGTTAATTTCCCATTTGTCCCATATGTCTTATGACCACTATCTATCGCTGCTTGGTCGATTCGGAGAGCACTCTCAAGTACTTCATCATAAGTTCTTAGTGGGAACTTCTGGACTTCTTCCTTTATCTCTCTATTGAGAGAATGAAGGAATAAATCACATAGTTCCATTTGATCCATGTTTGGAGCACTTGCTAATGAGTAGAGAACCATATGCCATCTTTGAATAAAATGAGTAGCAGATTCATTATGTTCTTGTTTAATATGCAAGAATTCCTTGATTCCTGTTCTTAATAATTTGTTCATATCAAAAGCTTTGATGAACTCTGACACGAGTTGTTTAAATGAGTGTATCGAGGCTTCAAGTATTCTGTAATACCAATCAAGGGCAATACCCTCTAAGGTTTTAGGGAATATCTTAGCAACAACCCCATCCCAAGGGAGTAATTCCCATATGGTTGTGGCATAGGCCTTAATGTGTGCATTTGGATCTCCTTCCCCTTTGTATTTGGGTAAATCGGGAAGAGGTCTTGGAAGCATAACACTTCATATGGTGAAGTCTAGGGGCTCTTTTAAATATTTTGAATAAGTCCCTACCACATAGGCCTCGACCATCGATGGTGCTTGCTGAGGGGGTGGGGGTGGCATGGTTTGTTGATATGGCATAGCGTATGCATTTGCAGGGACATAAAAAAATCCCTGTGGTTGAATGAACATCCCGTGAGAAGAGAACATGTCTCCTTGTGGTGATTTTGAATAAATGTTTAAGTAGGGAGGAGCATTGTTTTGGTATGGGTTATTTGGTGCCAAGTCGGGAGGTATCATATTTTTAACCTGGGCAGTGGTTTTGAAAATGCGGTCTTAATTTGTGTTTCTTTGTGGGTAATTATACGGATGTTGAGGAGGCATGCCTAACGTGCCTATTCCTGTAAGGAGGTTAACTTGACTGGGGTGATCCGGAGGGTTGGGGATTCCTGTTTGCCCAAAATATGAATTTTGGTTTTCTTGAGCAAGTTCCAATCCTCTAACCTTCTCAACTAAAGCTGAAATGACCTCTATTGGCAAAGACACAATGTTTTGCCTTAATGGCGCTTGTTGTACACCTTGAGGTTGTAAAGGGGTATGATACCCTGCTATGAATTGATCATTACCCTGCCAAGCTTCACCGAGGGATTTCCCATAGGTGGAGGAATGGGGGTGTTTTCTTGGAGTAGGGTATCAGATTGTATTTGCAGACTCCTATAGGTGGATACATGTTTTAGAAGCATTGTTCACTTTTAGCATAGCATGTTAAGTACTCATACAAAAATAGGAGTGGATATGATTGTCTCTTGATCGTGGTTTGGTGCGAACAAGATCACGAGGAGATGAAGTGGATTCTCCATAAACATCATATTATTAGAGTCCGAGGGCTCTGGTTGTTGTGTTTGTATGCAAGAGATGATCCAACTCCTCAATTTGGAATGAAGAACTGGAACTAGTTCTTTGAGGGGGAGTTTGAGATGACAAGTAATTACTTGAATAGTTATCAGCCCATGTAGAAAGCGAGGGTGATGATTGTCTATTTGTTTGACCATAATTTGCTTCGAGACCTGAGAGAGGTCTGCCATATGCATCATATCCCGACATATTCGGGGTATATGAATACCCACAGAATAATGGGAAAGAGCGAAGGTGGATGAAATAAATGAAAATAAAGGGGAATAATTGTTTGTTTCACGTTGGGTTCACCAATTTTGTACGATGGAAAAGTGACATGTGAGCATGGGAATCTACAAGTAACTCTTCCTCGTACCCTACCTCCCGAGGTCATGCTGAGATGGCCGATGAATGTGAAATATATATGGATACCATGAAAAAATTAGTTGGGTAATCTTATATCCTCAATACGCACCCATAATGGAATCTACTTCGAATATAAGGTGAAGAAGGCCCTCCTAACTTGAATTGTGTAATGGATTGCTTCGGATATGAATGGTTGTTACTGTTAACACCAATCCGACACTATGATAATTATTCATCGGTAACTCCTCGTCTTTATGATTATTTACTAATGCACAAATTTTAGTTTGGTGGATGTAATCTGAAACACAACAACAAACATAACACAAGAATACCATAGACTATGATAAGAAGGAATGATGATAAATCTGAAATATAAGTGTAAATTATAATATCAACATGAAATTGTTACAATCTCACCCATGAGGTACTTCAAGTGTTATTGACTTCACTTGCCTTCCAACAATAACTATGGGAGAAACTTCACAATTACACCTCTTAATGGCTTCTTTAACACACCTTCAAAATGATGGCTTCCTTTACACACTTACTCATACAATATTTCTCACTACTTCCTTCTATGCTAAATGAGGGGGGTGGCCTCTTTATTTATAGGAATTCAGGACTTATCCACCCTATCTCTAAGATAGGATAGGAAATCTCTTCCGACAATCATATTCCATGCCTAAACTCTTGCCTTTACATGTAGGCTTATCTTCTAAGATAAGATAAACCTTATCATCTCACATGGGTTCCACCTTTTTAGACTTTTCCACAAATAAAATACATAAAATATTTATGACATCACTCTTTTCCTTATTACAAATATAATATTTCTAATTCTAATCATGTAGACCCTACTTCTCTACTTACCAAAACTTTGACATTTTAACATTACGGACCACTTACGACAAATATTTACTTTTTAACATTCCTATTGTACTTTGATTGTTACCGTACTCTACATTATTGGCGCACCGTACTGACGGTATTATCTTCTATTAGACACCACTACTAATTATACTTAACAACATCCTATTCCTAATACATACATTAATAAAATAGAAATTACGGAGGAAAATTTTAATGTCGACATTTTCCCCTTCCTAACTTCTACTCCATCCTCGGAGTAGACTCTTATGGACATTCTGAAGCTGGTGCCTGGAAAATCTTTAACTTGTCATGGTTGACCCATTTCGTAATGGGAGTACCATCCAATTCCTCCAGTCGATATGTACCATTTTCATGCACAACTACTATTTTGTAGGGCCCCATCCATTTGGGAAGAAATTTTCTTTGCCTTCTTTTTTGTATCTGGAATCATATACTAGAACCAAGTCATTCACATGAAATGGAGACCAATGGATCTTTTGATCAAAGTATTCCTTCTACTTCATTTTCTTCTTATAGCTTGTATCCTTCACTATTTCCCTCATTTCCTCTAGCAAATGAAGATGTACCAACCTTTCTTTTACTGAATCACTTTCATCCATCCTTTCATTTTTCATAACTCTCATAGTGGGAATATCAAACTCAATAGGAAGAACTGGATCAATGCCATAAGCCAACTGAAATGGGAGTATCCTATTGCTTGACTTTGATGTTGCCCTATATGCCCACAATGCTTTGCATGAATCCTTTTATCCCACTTATGTACCTGCAAGGTTGCATCTTTTGCTAGAATTTGACACAACACAAAATTTGTTCGTTCCACCTATCCATTTGTGCTTGGCTTGTATGTTGTTGCCTTCCTGTGCTTAATAGAAAACTTATTGACTAGGGCTTCTACCACCTCATTAATGAAGTGGCTTCCTTGATCTTATTACAATTTCTAATGGACAACCAAATTTGGTGACAATGCGTTCATATATGAACCTTGCCACTTCATCCATGGAAGTTGTTTTCAATGGCCTAGCTTCAACCCACTTGGTTAAATAATTTGTGGTAACTACAATATACTTATTTTGGCATGGGGTAGTTGGAAGTGGACCTACAATGTCTATTCCCCACTTTTCAAAGGGACCAAGTGGAAGAATAGGGCATAATGGAGCTGATGAAGTCTTACGGTTACCATGTGTTTGAAAAATATCACATGCCTTACAATAATTATAACAATCTCTAAAAAGAGTGGGCCAATGATAACCTACATCCAAGATCCTTCTTGTTATAAGTTGTCCAGAGAAGTGTCCTCCACATGTACCATTGTGGAATTCTTCTATCAGCTCCTTCCCTTGATCACGTCCAACTTCTCTCTTGTACTATCCATCAGGTCCTATTCGAAATAATACTCCATGTAGAATAGAATATGGATGACTGACTTGAGTAATCTTCCTCTTAGTCTTTACATTGGCACCATCAGGAAAATTGAATTCATTCAGATAATTTCAAATATCTATGTATTCACTAGGGATTGTGTCAAGGGATAACAATGCTACATCTGGAAATCATCATCATCACAAGATGAACCTAAACCATCATAGGCTCGAGAGAGTGCATCTGCATTGACATGCTTCTTTCTTAGCCTATCTATAATATCAAATTCAAATTCTTGTAGCAAAATTATCCATCTTCTTATCCTCACGATGGGTTAGAATTATTTAAATATATTTTAGAGCATGATCTGTTACAACTATAATTTTCTGCCCTAGCAAGTAATTTCTAAACTTCTTTACAAAGAAAAAATGATAGTTAGAGCCTCTTTTTCGATTCTGATATAATTTACCTCAAGACTTGCTCATTTGTTTTCTCCCAAAGTAAATTGGATGATCATTCCCATTTTCATCCTTTTGGCTCAAAGTACTTCCTAGTGTTGCATCAGTATACAAGCATCGGTATACATTCTTTAAAATGAATGGCTTGCTTGATTGTTCAAAAGCTAGATTCTTTAAAAACATCCTTCTGAAGACACTTTGAGATTCCTTGAACCTTCTATTGTAACACATGGCCTAAAGCTTCAACTTACTTCTATTCATAGGAAATGGTAACTCTTTGATTTTTGAAACTTTATCAGGATTAGTACCAATACCATCTCTGGATACAACATGCCCTAACAAAATGCCTTTAGAACATCCAAAGACACACTTTGTAGGGTTTAGTGAGGCTTGTGCTTCATCTAACCTTTGAAATGTTGTCTCCATCTGTGCAGGTGGTCCATCTTACTCCCATAGATGTAAAAATCATCCAAAAATACTCTGATGAAGTTCCCAATGTAGGGTTTAAACACCCTATTCATCAAGCGCTGGAACGTTGTTGGAGCATTACACAACCCAAAAGGCATAACTCTATAAGCAAACGTTCCCCAAGGAGTGGTGAACGTGGTCTTTAGCTGATCTTTCTTTGCTATACGAACTTGGTTGTATCCGCTATATCCATCAACAAAACTATAACACTCCTGGCTAGCTACTTCATCCAAGATTTGATCTGAGAATGGAAGAGGGTAATGATCCTTCTTTGTTGCCTTATTGAGCTTCCTATAATCAACACAAATGCGTAGCTTCCCATTCTTTTTATTGAGATCATAATGGAGAAACCCATTCACGAATTCTTCACAAAATATGAATCTGCATCAAGCAACTTATCTATTTCTTCTTTTACAGTCTTGGAAAAATTAGGATTCATTCTATATGGCATTTGCTTTATGGGCTTAGCACCATCTACCAACTCAATAGAATGTTCTACCCAACTTACTTGACGGAGTTCCTTGTAATCAAAAGTGAATATGTGTATGTACCTTCGAAAGAGAGGATGGAGGTAGGATTCCTTTTCACTCTCCATCACAAAGATCACCAATCTTTATTTGTTGGAGACGATCATCAATTTCTTCTTCAAGATAATTTTATGGGGTCATGAGTCGGTGTGACTGGAAGGATATCCATGACCGAAACATCAACCTCACTTTCTTCATCTTCATGTCCACTTCACTGGTACTAGAGTAATCAGAGGATGTCCAATCATCAATTTCATCACTTGAATCCACAGGTTCTACTTTATGATGTCGAGGGATCACGTTTATCTTCACCCTCTCTCTACCATGTCCAAGTGTCATGAAGCCTTCATTCCAGTAGTTTCTTGCATGAACTCTCCTTAGCCATGGTCTTCCTAACAACATTGGGTATGCAACAGTACCATTTTTCATCACCTGAAAGTCTACCACACATACAACACCCATAATAGATATTGCCACATTTGAAACTACACTTTTGGTTTAGTTTTTCCCTTATTTAATGACCTTAACATAAGTGTTGAGGGGTGATCAATTTTTAAACCCAACATATTCATTACAAACTTGGTCATTACATTAACTGCAGCACCTCCATCAACTAAGACATCATGAATTGAAATACCATTACATAATACCTTAGCTTGTGGAGCGTAGGGATCCGCCTCTGCCTCCAAAACAGGACCTCAACCTCCTTCCTTTATCGAGCATTGAGTCCACTTCACAGCTCCCGCCTCTTCTCAGAAGACATAGCCAAGAGTTGACCATATGTAATATTTGCAGGCCTTTTGGACAGATCTTCTAAGATGGAGTATGGTCCTTGTCCTGTGAAATCAGAAAATCTTGCACACCCAACTTTCTTCTCCTATGTTTCTTACTAGTTTCTCCTTTCATCTTCTTAGGATCATTTCCATCTTGGTTATCTTTTTCTTTCTTTCTTTTTGTTACAAACACATCTACTTCATTATTTATGCTCTTATCTACTACATCAAAAGAATTCATAGGTGCTTTTCCTTTATCATTATCTCTTGTACCAGATGTAGAAGCTCTATCTAGATAATTATACTTATAATGACCCTTTTTATAACAACCATAACATACGACTTCAGAAATATTTCTTTTGGACCTCTATCTCCTCCCTGAGAACTAAATTCCTTTCCTTGAAGAAGATTAATAGTTAACTGACCCATCTTCCTGAGAAAATCTTCATACTCAGTAGATGTACTAGGAGAAAGATTTGTGCTCACCGAGAGTGGTTGTGGATTTTGGACCAAAGGTGCTTTGTGTGGCTCTACTTTAGCAACAATTTCTTTGGGCTCCTCTTCCATGCTTTCTTCTTACCTTCTTACAATCTCCTTTGCTTGTTCAATGGTAGCTGGGTGGTCATACTTCACTCGTTGTCTGATCTTTTTGCTTCATCCCAGAATGAAGTGCTTACATAGGAGATTATCCACGCCATTCATCAACCCATCCGCTAATCCTTCCTTCCGGATCTGGGCATCGAGCTTCCTCCTTAGCTCTAGAACATGAGCATGATAATCTCTTATCTTCTCCTTCTCTCCTTGGGCTAGCTTTGTGATCTCGATCATGAGATCTACATATTTCTGTTGTTCACCAAATTCTTCAAGAAAACTTTCAGTTAATAAATCCCATGAGTTTTTCACATTATCACCTAGTGTTTCAAACCACCTAAGTGCTGAACCATCCAAAAAGGTAGGAAAAAATTCAGTCCATTGTTCCCTTCTTATAAGGCCATTACAAATACAAGATCGTTTAAACTCTTGAATGAAAGAGGAAGCATCTTCATTAGATTGGGCTGAAAAAAGCAGAATCTTCCCATTTTAAAAATAACCACAATGAAATACCAACCCACAAGTACAATCAACAAGACTTATGTGCACAAATAATTGGAATCACTATAATAGAAAGTGACTTTACACCTTTCTACAATAAAATAGAAATGACCATGGTAAACTATGGTAAAACTTGACTTATTGTGGTAAAAAATGACTTTACTGTGGTAAACACTATTCACAGTAAAAAGTGAAGTTATTGTGGTAAATACTATTCACGGTAAAAAGTGACTTTATTGCGGTAAATACTATTCATGGTAAAAAGTGACTTTACCATAAGTAACTACTATAAACAGTAAAAAAGGTTACCCTCCAAATGTTTTCGACTAAGTGGGAATATCTCTTGAAAAATCCACCAACGAGGAATGGTCCCAAAACGAATGGACCAAAATGTCAACACCAATCCGACACTATGATAATTTCTTCACCGGAACTCCTCTTGCTTATGATTATTTACTAATGCACAACTTTTAGTTTGGTGGATGTAATCTAGAAACACAACAACAAACATAACACAAGAATACCATAGACTATGATAAGGAATGATGATAAATCTATAATATAAGTGTAAATTATAATATCAACATGAAATTGTTACAATCTCACCCATGAGGTAATTCAAATGTTACTAACTTCACTTTCCTTCCAACAATAACTATGGGAGAAACTTCACAATTACACATCTTAATGGCTTCTTTAACACACCTTCAAAATGATGGCTTCCTTTACACACTTACTCATACAATATTTCTCACTACTTCCTTCTATGCTAAATGAGGGGGGGTGGCCTCTTTATTTATAGGAATTCAGGCTTATCCACCTTATCTCTAAGATAGGATAGAAATCTCTTCTGGCCAATCATATTCCATGCCTAAACTCTTGCCTTTACATGTAGGCTTATCTTCTAAGATAAGATAAACCTTATCATCTCACATGGGTTCCACCTTTTTAGACTTTTCCACAAATAAAATACACAAAATATTTATGACATCACTCTTTTTCCTTATTACAAATATAATATTTCTAATTCCTAATCATGTAGACCTTACTTCTCTACTCCAAACTTTAACATTACCGGACCACTTACGACAAATATTTCTTTTTTTTACAACATTTCTACATACTTTGCTCACATTATACTTCTACATTATTGGCGGCACGCATCGACGGTGCCGTTATCTTATATTGACGCCACTACTAATTATACTTAACAACATCCTATTCCTAATACATACATTAATAAAATAGAAATTACGGAGGAAAATTTTAATGTCGATACGGTCAGATTGAGCTCCAATCAATGTTGAGTTCTACCGAGATCCTATTTATTGGCTATTGGATACGCGAGGAAGTGACCCGTAGGTGCTTTGTGTATATTTCTATAAAGGTCATGAAAATGGTGATGGGAAGTGTAGTGGATTCTACGGGGTTTTATGGTTGATTCTCTGAGGTCTAGTCAGAAATCTTTAGTTTGATTGGTTGCTACGTTTAATGAGGAGAATTGTGTAATCATGTATCTGGTGGGAGTGGTGAGGACCTAAATAGTAATGTCCATAAACCAATATCAACATTTGATCGATCAATAGGCCCGTTGGGTTGTGGGACCTGTGGATCACAACCGTAAGTTCATGGTTGTGTCGGACCTCCTATGGTCATGTGAAGAGTTAATCTCTCCTTCCGATTATCTAATAATCATATGCCTTTTTAGCCTCTATGTTTAGAACTAGAAGTTGTGTAATTTTCTCAGAATACCTTATAGGTGTTACGCGACTTAATTCATAAGCTAGTATCTATGTCAACGAGGAGGTCTCCTGGGTTAGGTTGTGGAACTAAAGGATCGCAACCAAATACTTGTTCTCTTTCGAATCCTTATACAGTCATACGGATGCCCTATCAAGGCAATCTATAGTTAGGATGATTTGACCAAAATGTGTATGCCTTGTCATCTTTAATATTTAACTCTCTCGATTGTTCACTAATTACTCGTAGGTTTCTGCAAGTTGCTCGAAAGACACTGTATCCTAAGGTCTTGATCTATATCAGACTAGTGTTGTGGGGATATTTGGTTGAGGCACTATTGGTTCAAATATGTATTCTATGGGCTCTCTAGGTCCCGTGATTGTCATTACAAAATGATTCAATTTTTAACTAAAACTAATCAACTAATTATGAAAGATGTATCTACACTATGCATGTATTCTTTTATTTTTGTATTTTCGATGAAGTATTTTAACAAAATTAAAAGAGCAACTATTAAAATATATTTAGCAAATGGACAACTAATCTAAGTAACAAAATTAAAACAAACAAAGTAGCTTTGGTGTAGCTTATTTGCCTATGCAATTGTGAATTTATCCTAAATATCTAAGCAACTAATTGTTTTAAATTGAAAGGTTTTCAATCCTACCTCAGTAGTGAGGAATGAATCATAGTTTCTCGAAACTATCAATCCCCATGACTTCTGAGCGATATACGAGACTGAGCTTTGAATGAAATAAAATAATTTACTATTCTATTTGATACGTTGTAACTTCAGAACTTTGATAGCTCAAACATGGAGTTTACAAACAGTGGTAAATCCAGGTTATGTGTGACTTCGTCCCCTTAGTGTGATCTCCTCATTCCTTCGTGTTCTCTTGGATCTAGAAAAGCATGTATATGATAGCATCAATAGAATAAGGTACTTTGAACAATGCAACTTTGGATATAGACCCGAATACATTACGAGTAAGAGAGGGATATTGCAAGTGAATAGAGCCCTGACTATGTAATTCCTAGTGGGATTTATTACGGAATACAACAAAAATATGCCGAGAGTTCTAAAACTATCCTTTGTGACCAAACAAAACTCCGTAACTCTAAATGGATTCCAATCTAAGAATGAAACTACCTTACTCTAAACTAGTTTGCATGGAACAACAATGAAGCAAGATTGAAACAAGAAGATCAAATGACCTCTAAAAAATAAAGGAAGACTAAGAATGGATGCAAAACATGAAATTATTGGAATTCTAAGCAAGAAACTCAAAAGATGAATGATTAAACAAAGGAGAGGGCCCATTTGTTTGAAAACAAGTGGAGTTATTTATAACAAATGCATTCACTTGAAGGTAACTTGGAATGAAACTCTTTTACCATTAAACAAAGTGAAAACACTATTCACAGGGCGGCCAAAACATAAATGCAAAGCAAAGTAGCGAGAAAAATGTGGATAGAAATTGAAATTTTACGTTTGATGCTATCATTGGAACTTAAGACCAAAATTCAAGGAAAAAGGGGGCTAAGGGCGAACAACACACGCAGAGAGATTTGGGTGAGGCATACGGGATACAAACATATACTTGGTGAGCTTTTCTAGATCCTGAACACCTTGCGAGGAGACCTGTATCATCATTGGGGTATGTGTAACATCTTTCAGGTAGTGCGAGTACCCTCTACAATTTTGGGTATGTATAAGATACTACAATGATACTAAATGGTGGAAGCGCAATATAAAGATTATTCATGTGGGTGAAGATAGATGAGACAAGCAACGAAAATCGAAGATATCAAATATACATGTGTCGGATTTCGACAAGTTCTTAATTAGATGCACCCGGTGGATGTGAGGTTCAAAGAATCAACCAAGGTTGATAGATTTTTAGGTCCGAAAAAAGGTTGAAAATTCAATGGGACAGGTGGCAAAATCTCAATGGCTAAGGAAGGTACTACATGTCGGTACTGTTTGGGTAAGATGAAGACAATTGAAGTCGATAGACTTACACCTCTCGAAATTAGTCATGTTTAAGAATTTTTTTGGGTCCAGAGAAGGAGAGATAAAAGATATGTCAAGAAAAGGTAGAGAGAGGTGGACGAGAAGAGAGTGCCACTTGACGCGATGATCTGACGAGCAAAAGTGGACACATGGTAGCATTCCGCCATATTTTTGAGAGATGGCTCAGGGTGGACATGAAGTTCCTAGAATGGGTCAAATTTTAATGGATTTCAAATTCTGTTGATTATGAGAAGGCTTAATGGACTTAGAACTCTATAAAATGTGGTTTATTTTATGGGTTGGATTCGGTTAAGTCCATTACTTTGAGGTTTTTGGAATGAGGACACGTGTCCTGCGAATGAAGGATAAGATTTAAGATTGACCAAAGATGAAAACAATGCCAATTTTTATTGCCTACTATACACTATCAACTTTTTATTGTCAAAGTGAAGAAGCTCAAAAGTTATAAAAACATGAATCATCCTACTCAAAGTGAAGGAGCTCATAGAGAATCTAAGAAGTCACGAGAAGAGTTATAAAACATGAAATGTCAAGAGTCGTGCCTAGGAGTCTTGCTTGTTTATTTAAGATCAATTCTTGAGCATGAAAATGTTATTAAAAGTGGAGAGAGTTGTGTGCTCACTCATGAGAGAACAAGAAGAGTGTTGGTGTGCTTAAACCATGAAAATTCAAGATGATGAGAGAAGAAGAAAATGAGCTGAAACAAAGATCACATCAGGTTGATGTATGCAACCAAGTGAAGAAGGTGGTCAAATTTTTTGTCGATGGTTAAAGTCTAAGTTCTACTTAGCAATTATAGAGTGGGTGCTTGATTCGGAGTGAATGCTTCCCAACAAGTGGGTGCTTACTAAATCTGGTCAAGTGGGTGTTTGGCCTTAAAGTGAATGCTTGACATTGTATTGGAGTGGGTGATTCAAAACTGAAGTTAGAGCTTCAAGGTGAGTGGGTGCTCACCACTTGGTGAGATCATTGTAATACTTGTTGGACAATTGTCCTTGATATTGCCTTGATTTCTCCTTTTTGTGGGTTTTCTCCCTTATTAGGTTTTCCACCTCAAATCTTATATCTCCATGTGCTTGATTGTCTCTTCTTTCATGATGGTTTTGCTTTGAATGGTTCATTGCTTAAAAGGATAATGAATGTATGTTGTGTTGATTGCTAAGTTCATGTTCACAAGTTTTAGAATGCACTAATACCCCCTCTCAATGCTTGAATTTTCAACAATTGGTATCAAAATAGGTACCTTTAGGAGAAAGTATAACCACTTTAAGGAGATCCTTCTTACAAAACATGGATAACTCAAGGTTTCTCTATGACCAAGTCACCTCTTTTTAATGGGACTAATTATACCTTTTAGAGTGTTAGGATGAATGTGTATCTTCAATCTCTTGGACATGACATATGGGAAGTAGTTGAGAATGGTTACACAATTCCTAATACACCGATTACTTCAGCAACTGATAAGCAAGCTCATGAGAACAATTCAAGAGCCATGAATTCCATTCTTTGTGGACTAACTGAGACAGAGTTTGTCAAGGTCATTCATTGCAAAATTA
Organism: Taxus wallichiana var. yunnanensis; assembly: GCA_018340775.1. Classification (NCBI taxonomy): domain Eukaryota; kingdom Viridiplantae; phylum Streptophyta; class Pinopsida; order Cupressales; family Taxaceae; genus Taxus; species Taxus wallichiana. Next base: position 573,475,593 of record CM031242.1, read on the forward strand.
CCAAGGAAATGTGGGAAAAGTTATATATGAGGGAGATGAAAAAGTAAAACTTGCCAAATTGTAAACCTATAAAATATAATTTGAAGGCCTAAAAATGAAAGAGGATGATAACATTGCTTCATATCTGCAAAGAGTGAGTGAAGTAACAAACTTGATAAGAGGACTAGGAGAAAAACAAGAGGAATATGTGATTTTCCAGAAATTACTAAGGTCTTTGACTCCCAAATATGATGCAAAATTCTCAACTACGGAGGAAGCTAAGGACATAACCAAGCTAAAATTGGATGAGCTTCATGGCATCCTAAGTGCATATGAATTGAGAACATTGGGAACAAAATCAGGTAAGAAAGAAGCTACTTTCAAAGTTGACAAAGAACCAAATCCAAAGAAGAGAAAAGACAAAGAGGAATTTGATATGGAAATTGATGATGAAAATATAGAGGCCCTGTTTGTGAGAAAACTCAAAAAAGGATCTCAGGTAAGTATAAAGGAAAACTTCCCTTTAAGTGTTTTAATTGTGGCCAAGTAGGTCACTTTGCATCAAATGTCCTCATAAAAGTAAAGAGGAGAAATATGAACATGAAGAAAAAGGAAAGAGACATATCAAACATAAAAATAACTTTAAGAGAGAGGAAAAAGGAATTTCTTTAAAAATAAAAGGAACCTCTACTCCAAGGAGGATTCAAGTTCAAGTGAATCAAGTGACATCAATAGTTCTGAGAGTGAAAAAGATGAAGCCTATAATGAAACCTTGTTCATGGCCTTTGAAACATCACATGAGAGCAGCTCTAAAGGCAAGAATCATGTTGAGATTGAAGACTTAGATGAAGATGTTGTGGTAGACCTTGAAGCTGAATTGGTAAGTGCTCTTGAAGAATTACAGCTATCTAGAAAGAAGTACCATAAACTAAAATCCAAGTTGAAGGACTATGAGGAGAAAATTAGTATCTATGAAAAGAAACTCAACATGAAGGAGAGAGAGGAGGAAGATGAGTTCAAGGAATTAAAATATCAACTAGAGATAATGTCATTATCATTCACATCCAAGGAAGAAGAATGCTTAAGAAAAAAATCAGAAATTTAACTTCTAAAGATTGGGTTGAATCAAATGTTGAGAAAGGTGGAATTGTTTAAAAAATTGGACAAAAGCACACATGATCTAGCTGATATTCTAAGTAGCCAAAGAGATAAATCAGGTTTGGGATACATAGAGGAAAACAAGGAAGTTGGAGCAACTGATCATAAGAATGCAAGAGTACCTCAGAATAACCTTATATCACCAACAAAATAATCAACAATGATCACAAGAAATGGAACAAATCCTTCGAGACAAAACTCCTTCGAGACTCTTATACAATTAGGTACTCCCACTTTATTGTTGTTGGTCGTCAAATAGGACTTTTAAGAAGAGCAACAGACAGGGGACAAGAAGTCCCTCCTCTTTAATGGGAGAGGTTCCCTTATTCAGAAACAAACTTATTTACAAATGTACAGGACATGATTTGTTGGTTAAACTTGGATATCACTAAAGTGTTTTCTATGAAGTTCATCAATTACAAAAGGACTGAGGAAATGAGAGTGCGGGACAGAGCAGAAAGGCAACATGCAGAATTATAGATATCAGAGTAATTCTTTATGTATGCGAAGTCACAGTGAATTGAAAACAAGATCATTCGTATAGAACAAATAAGATGTAATTTAAAGACACAAAGTTCTGTAAATAACATCTGCCAGAACACAAAGTTTCTTGACGTAACACAGATTCATTAATCAAGGACACAAAGTTCCTTCTTGGTTATACAAGATCACCAATCGGCAAGACTAACAAACTGGAGACAAATGATCTTCACAGAGAAAATAAATGAAAGCTCAGAGATAACGGAGATCAGATAGACAAAGAAAAGAAAGCCCTTCTGTATTGATTTCTTTATGATCTATTTACACTTTCAGAAAATACGCCAAGTTCTTCCTCCCCTTCAAAATGGCGCAAAGAAGGCCATTATATAGCTTACAATTCGGTTACTCTTCGTAATGCGTTTCTTTTAACTAACTGATAGTCAAGGACCGATCGCAATAGCTTAACTAATTACAAGGAATACGAAAGGAATAGGAAGAAGAGAAAAGAATGAAGAAGGAGACAAGTGAGCCCGATCTTGAGAGGGACCCACCGTCTTCTAAAACCGCTGCTTGAATTTTCTTCCACGTATCAGCTATGTCCTCGCCACGAGGAACACACGCAAATTTTCATCTTGAGGATGACAATGAATATCTTTGAAAACCCGATGTAACCAGCGTCTTGAGAGCTTCGTCTCTTCCCTTCTGCTGTTATCCTTGAAATTTGATCTTCTGATTGATAGCATCGAGCCGAACTTACTTAAATTCATATTTTAGCATATTCGGAATTCGAGCGGGAAAAACTAAGTATGAATTGCATTAGGTTCACTTGGGACATGTGAGACGCGAATGCGCCGAAACACGCGATTTAGGCGATTCGGGTGAAGCAGGAGAAGACGCTCAAATGCATTTTGGGACATTTGGGACGAAAACGCGTCGAAGGACGCGGTTCGGGTGTTTGGCGAAATTGGAATAGTTTGCATTTTTTTCGATTTGGGGACAAAGAGCTCCGAGGTACGCGACTCGGAGTTTCGACCCGATCGGGGCACAGTAGAGCAATTTGGAACTCGGGGCAGATTGAATAAAATTGCGCTTAAGGACGTTGAAGCGAATCGGCCGAAAATGGAACAGTTTGCCTGATTAACTTTGGGACATTTGGGACATGAAAGCGCGGTTTGGGCGAATCGGCCGAAAATGGAACAAAAGGCCCGTTTGAACTTGGGACATTTGAGACAAGAAGTTCCGTGAGAGTATCTGTGACTTCGGCAGTTCGCGGCGAAAATGGAACAACTCGCACTTTTGATTTGGGACATTTGGAACAAGAAAGCGCTTGAACTGCGGTTCGGGTGATTCGGCGAAATGAAACAACTTGCACAATAAGTTTTGGGACACTTGGGACAAAACTTTCGAGTTTCGTGCGATCGGGAGAATGCGGGCCCGAAAATGGAACAACTTGACTCGAAACACGGATTTTCTCAATTTTCGATCGGGGAACAAATGCACTTTTTTGAGTACTTGGGACAGGGAATTTTGAGGTGGACAAAATGTCCGACAGGTTTGGTCATAGAAATACATAAAAATGACTAAAACATGGTAGGAATTTTCTCAATTTTCACGACTTAGGCACTTTAGAGGAAAACTCTCATAACTCAAAATTTTGAAATTTTACTTTTATCAGAGCAGGGAATTTTGAGTGGACAACAATTATGGATACTATTTTTAATGCAATATTTTTGCTAAGTTTATATTCGAGGGCTATTTTTGCTAAGTTTATTGGGAGACGGCTCTCGTTTCCGGGCATAAGAAACTGGTGCGAAACACAGTGGGGCAGCGGCCTGAGTATTCGCTCCCTGGAAAAGGGTTTTTTCCTTGTGCTTTTTCGTAGCGCTGCTCAGAAAAATGACACTATGGAAAGAAAAAATTCTCTCCTTTCCGATTCTGGTCTTGCGATACGCGAGTGGGAACCTCATTTTGATTGTCACAAAGCGGCGGAGGATGGGTCTCCAAGTGTGGATTAGACTATACTCCCTGCCCAGTGAATTTTGGTCGGCACCCATCCTTACAAAAATTTGCTCCAGTCTCGGGCGGGTCATTCGCATTGATCCTGTTACTTTGAATGGTACTCTCTCTTCCTTTGCCAGAGTTTGCATTTCTATTATCCCGATCTTAAACCAAAGGAAGTTATTCTTATCAATTCCCCTTCGGGCACCTGGAAACAGAAGGTTGTCTATGAAGGTATTTCCAATATCTGTTTCAAATGCTTGAAGCCCGGTCATTCCCGCAAGTCTTGTAAAAATCCCCCAAGGTGTCTCGCATTGGCGGAAAGTTTCCCACACCTCCCCTGTTCCCTCCCCTCCTTCTTCCCCCCGTGTTCCTCCTTCGTCACCTCTCGCCCCTCGTCCCCCTCGCTCCCCCTCCTGTCCTTGAACCTCTTGCTTTGGCTCCTGATACGCTCTCCCTCGTCAAAGAAATGGCGGCTGTTGTAAGGATTCCTCCCGGATCCTATCTCTGTTCCACGAGGGTATTTCCATTGGTATGGGAGGTAGCTCGACTTCCCTCGAGAAATGGATCATGGATAAAGAGGATTTGCTTCTTTCTAACGATGCAGACCCCCCTGCGGATCCCAAAGCTTCTGCTGAGTTTCCCCCCTCCCACGCAGTCGTTGGGACCGCTTCTTCCCACTCCTCCCCTTCTCGTGTGGATTTCGGTCCTAGAAGCATTCTTGGCCGCCCTAATAAAAGCAAGCTTTCTCTCAACGAAGTTGCCCACGGGAAGCAACTTCAGCTTCGGTCTTTCTTCCCGTCTTCCAGTAGGAGAGGCGAGTCCTCTCTGAAGCAATCATGATCCTCTTCTCCTGGAATGTTAGGGGCCTTAACGCCCCTAACAAACAACGTCTGTTAAGACGTTACGCCTTGGATGAGGGTGTGGATATTTGTTTGATTCAGGAAACAAAAATGTCAGCTGAGGGTTGTAATAGAAGTTGGTTCAAAAAATGGAAAGGCTGGGAAGGCTGCTTCTCGAATTCTGTTGGGGCCTCGGGCGGTTTAGGCATTCTCTGGAAAACTAACTGTTGTATGATTGAACCCTTGTTATCGACCTTAATTTCATTTGGTGCAAGGTCTCGATTAAGCACTCGGAGGATTTCTTTTTCCTCGGCAATATTTATGGTCCCTCTACTCCCATCAGTAAAAGGGTTCTCTGGGGCAACCTCAGCCAGCTTTTGACCTCTGTGTCACCGATAAAATCATCGTTGCAGGTGACTTCAACGCTACCCTTTCTGATCGTGATAAGCATGGTGGTCTTCAGTGGCATCCTCGCTCGCAGGTTGATTTCTCCTCCTTTGTTTCCTCTGCTCACCTGATTGATTTAGAGCCTTGCAAGGGTTGGTTCACTTGGAACAACAGGAGATCCGGGTTCAGTTCCCTTGCAGTGCGTCTTGACCGCTTCCTGGTCTCCGAGCATTGGTTGCAGCAAAATTTCCTTCTCAAAAGTTCGGTTCTCCCTCTTTCTGGCTCGATCATTTTCCTATTTCCGTGGCTCTCAACTTCGACCTCCTCCGCGTCGTGCCCCCTTCAAATTCGAGAACATGTGGCTTCAGGACCCTTCTCTCAGGTCGCTGATAAAGGTTGGTGGGACTCCTTTGCTGTCAAAGGGACCAAGATGTTTCAACTCTCCAAAAAGTTATCTTTGCTCAAAGCTAACTTACAATGCTGGAACCATTCGAAGTTCAAAAATATTTTTCATGAAAAGATTCGAGTAGAGAAGACTCTTCGCTCTCTCAATGAGAGTATTCTGTTGCATGGGATGTCACAGGAGGATCACCTGAAGGAAAAAATTCTTCTCAAGGAATTGGGGGATATCCTTCTTAAAGAGGAAACTTTTTGGCGTCAAAAATCCAGGGAAACTTGGTTGCTGGATGGAGATAAAAACACCAAATTTTTCTTTTCTTCGGTCCGAGCTAGAAGAAACTTCAATTATATTTCTTCTCTCAAACTCGAAGATTCCACCATTGCTACTTCGCAAGCTCAGATCAAATCGGAAACGGTGGATTTCTTCTCGCAAGCTCCTGAATGATACGGCTTCCCCTCTTGGCACTCAGTCTTTCCTTCATTCCCAGATTCCCCGCTGTATTTCGGATGTTGAAAATGATCTGCTTCTCTCACCCTTTTCCTTAGAAGAGGTCCGGAAAATTGTGTTCTCTATGAAGCGAGATAAAGCCCCTGGCCCGACGGTTTTCCTGCCTCTTTCTTCCAGGATTTTTGGGATATCGTTGGTCCCTCAGTTTGGCTGGCGGTTGAGGAATCCAGAGTTTCGGGGAAGATTCTTGGGAACCTTAATCACACTTTCATCTGTCTGTTCCCCAAAAAATCCCCAGCTGAGAAGTTAGATGATTTCAGGCCAATTTCTCTGTGTAATACAACATATAAAATTATCTCCAAAGCTATTGCCAATAGGCTCTCCCCCTTGATGCATAAATTGGTTGCCCCGGAACAGAGTGGGTTCATTCCTGGAAGGTCTATTACGGAAGGTATTATTATTTCTCATGAACTTATTCACTCCCTTCATAATTCTTCCAGAGCAGGTATGTTGCTAAAATTGGATTTCAGCAAAGCATATGATCGGGTTAACTGGAGGTTCCTTCTTAATTCTTTGCAAGCTATGGGTTTTGGTGCTCACTTTTGTAAGTGGATTTTTAACTGTATTGCCTCCCCGTGCTTCTCGGTTCTTGTCAATGGGTCTGCGGAAGGCTTCTTTCAGAGTAGCAGGGGTATTCGTCAAGGTGACCCGCTTTCTTCCTTCCTCTTCACCATTGTGGCGGAAGCTCTTAGTCGTAGCATCAAGGCCGCGATTCTTGAAGGTTCATTGAAAGGTCTTCACATCTCCTCCAATCTCCCTCCTCTTTCTCATCAGCAATTCGCAGACGATACCTTTTCTCTTCGGTCAAGGGACTGTTCCGGAGGCCAGGTGCATTTCCTCTATTCTGGATTCCTACTCTGTAGCTGCGGGCCAAGTCTTAAACTTTCATAAATCTGTGATCTTTTTCTTTAACGTGGCCCCCAGGCTACAGGGAAGAATTAAAGAGATTCTTGGCTTCTCTTTGGGTAAACTTCCACACACCTACCTGGGAATTCCTTTGTTTCATGGGAAGGGCAAGGCTCTCCTCTGGAACGGGCTTCTAAATTCCATCTCTGCCAAACTCCTCTCTTGGAAAGGTAAATGGTTATCCCTTGCAGGTCGTGCGCTTCTCATCAACTCGGTGCTCCTCTCCATTCCTATATACATGCTTTCCATTCTACAGATTCCTAATTCTGTACTGCTCAAAATTGAGAAGGTGGCCCGTACTTTTCTGTGGCAAGGTCTCAGCACTGAACGCAAATTCCATCTTGCTAATTGGGATTTGGTCAAGCTTCCCAAGAAGCTGGGTGGCTTGGGTATCTTGGATATGGCCATTCAGAACATGGCCCTCGGCGCAAAATGGTGTGGAATTTCATATCTGATAATAGCAGACTTGCCTTCCAGGTCCTCGCTCATAAATATATGGATGGGCACCGACATGAGCTTTTTCTTTCCAGTTCTGAGTTACCTAAGGGCTCCCATCTATGGAATTTTATGTGTAACTCCAAAAATCTCATTGCTGATTAGGGTCTCTTGGAAGTTAAATAATGGTCGGTTAGTGTCTTTCTGGGACGAAAGCTGGAATGGTTTCCCTCCCCTCAACTTGCTTCCCTCTCTCAATGGTATTATGAACTCTTCCAAACTGTTATGGGGCTCTCTTGTTTCTAACTACGGTTACCAGCATCCCAACGGCTCGCCCACCTGGTGTTGGAAAGATATAATGTCTATCGGCGCCTCTGCTCAAGAAGTTGTCCTCCTTTCCAATTCTATAGAGGATCGTCATGCTACGTACCTTAACAGTGATGATTGCTTATTTTGGGTTGGAAATAGTTCTGGCCTTTACACTGTTAAAACAGGGTACAACATTCTCGTCTCACAACTCGGCAAGGGTTCTCCGAGTTCCTTTGGATGCTGGCACCCTCATATTACCCCGAAGATTGCTTACTTCGGTTGGCTTGTATTAAATAGAAAGGTACTCACCCAGGCTAGAAGGCGTGCGTGGGGCTTCTCGGGCCCCTCTAAATGTCTTCTTTGCGGTGCGGCTGAGGAAGATCTGGATCATCTCTTCCTCTTCTGTCCCTTCACCTCCAAGTGCTTTGGGATTGGCTCCTCAATAAGCTTAATCTCTCCTGGGTCCCCTGTAACAGAATTGATGCTAATCTTTCCTCCTGGCCGTCTTTTTCCCATAATTGTTTGCACAGCTCTATCTGGCACGTCAGTCCTTATTTCTTGCTCTGGCATTTATGGTGGGAACGCAACCTTCGTCTTTTCAGAGAGCAAGCGGTGGAGCTCCCTTCCTTCCTTTCCAAGCTCGAGGTGGCCATTTCAGAATGTATTAGTGCTAAGTGTTCTTCTTTTCCCTCTTTTTCCTCCAAGGACTTCGCTATTCTTCATCAGTGGTCACTAATAAAAATTCCCAATCCTGGGTCTATCATCTGTAAGGGGCTCTCACAAATTGAAAAGATGCTGCTTAGGAAGAACACTAGATGGCGTCCCCCTCCCAAGGGGCTCTGGAAACTAAACTTCGATGGGGCCTCCAGAGGCAATCCGGGTTTATCTGGGGCTGGTTGCATCCTCAGGGACGATCGAGGTCTCCTCATCCATGCGGGCTCCTTCCCTTTAAAAGACGGCACATGTAACTCCGCCGAAGCTCAGGCTCTTCTGGAAGGGGTCAAGATGGCGGTTCATCTTGGTTGCTCAGATTTATGTATTGAAGGGGATTCTCAAATCCTTATTTTTGCTGTTTCCAGTGGTGCTTCTCAATCGTGGAAATTGAACCTCTTTATTCCTTCTATCCATTTTTGGCTCGGTAAATTCCAATCTTGGAACATATCTCACAATTACCGGGAAGCAAATCGGGCATGCAGACTTCCTGGCCAACTTCGCTATTGACAATCCCTCTGCTATCGTTTCCTCCAACAATGCACACATGTGGCCAGGACTTTCTCATTTTCTCTCCCTCGATCGGAGTTACACTCGCGACTAAGTCGTCTACGCCTCCACTGCGCATGGCAGTTCCCCCGTGCGTCGGTCTCTTCCCCTCTTCTTGCGGCGTCCTTCCCTTCCCTTGCCGCTCTCCCGCACGAAGCTCTGCCCCCCGTCATTTCCAAGCGTTTCTTGCCAGTTTTCCCCTCGGGACTGTCTCTTCTTCACTCTCTTTTATTCTTGTTACGCTGACCTCCAGGACTGTCTCTCTCGGCTTTCGCTTTGCTTCTTCCCGGCGCCATGTCTTTCGTTGGTTTCCCGTTTGTGGCCCTCCGAGGGCAGTTCCGCGAACTGGCAGATGTTTCTGCCATTGATAGGCGGCGTCTAGCCATGATTTTCAAATACTCTTCTTCAGCCGAGGCCGAAGCCATTGAAGCCATTCTTGGCGACTCTTACCGCTTCAATGCTCGTCGCCCCGAACCGATTCCGACGTCGCCTCCGCCTTCGTGTCTTTCTGCACGCTGCTTCATCCCAACATTTCGGAAGTGGAACTGGTCACCTCGGACCTAATTTACGCTGTGCACTGCGTCGGCCTTCATGATCAGCTTGTGGACTTCTCACTTCCAGACCCTCTGCTGTGGGTGGAAGATGTTGACGAGTTGGCCATCGGCTCTGGGCGGGATATTCGTTGGCTTAGCGGGCAGTACAGGGACCTTGTCACTTTTGCACAGAACTTCCATCCTTCTCTGGACCAGCGTTTTCTTCCGGTCGTGGATATTGACGCGGCTCTTTTTCCTCTCCATTCAGCTGTTGATCAGTTGAATGCCCTCAAGGATCGAGCTCTCCATGCCTTCAACTTCCTGTTGCATGCGGCCTCCTCGCGGGCCGGTCACTCTTCGGGCTAATTGTTGTAGCCTTTTTTCCTTCGCTGCGTGTTCGCTTCCCTTGTCGCCGCATTCTCTTCCTTTCTCAGTTTTTAGCTCTCCTCTTCCTCTTCCTCCTTCGACTCTCACCTTCTCCTTCTTCTTCTTCTTATTCGTGTTTGTAGGGTTGGGGTCCCTCTCCCACCGGCGTTCATAAAAAAAAACAAGCTTTGTCCTAGGCATATTGCAAAGACATGCGTTTACCAATCAAAAGTCACATGACAGGTGATAAAAAAATTTCATCTCTCTCGACTATGAATGCCTTAGGAGCTGTTAGATTTGGAGATAACAATTCAACTAATATTGTTGGTAAGGGATCATTGATTTTGGATAATGGAAAATCAATCATTGAAAATGTGTTATATGTGGAAGGCCTCAAGCACAATCTCCTAAGTGTTAGCCAAATGTGTAAGCAAGGATACACATTAATTTTCCATGACAAAGGATGTGACATCAAGAGAAAGTAAGTTAGGTAAAATATTGGAAAAGCTAAGAGAACAAATAATAATATGTATGTGCTAAAGGAAGTCTACAAATAAAAGTGCTTCACTACTCAAGAATACTACAATTGGATTTGGCACAAAAGGCTTGGGCACTTGAATTTTGATAACCTTGTGAAAATCAGCTCAAAAGGTTGTGTTAGAAACATGCCAAGGATAATCAAACCAGCTAATACACTTTTAATGTGTGCTTACATGAAAAAAAAACTAGTAGAATCTTTGAATCAAAAGAACATTTAGCATCAAGACCTTTATAGCTGATAAACATTGATCTTATTGGACCCAATAGAGTTGAAAGTATACAAGGAGACAAGTACTTTATGCTATTGATTGATGACTTGCAATAAAATGACATGGGTTACATGTTTAAGAGAAAAATCATAAGCATTGGACAAATTTAAGAACTTCAAATCCTTGGTAGAAAATGAAAAGAACACAAGGATAAAATGCCAAAGATCATACAGAGGTGGTGAGTTTTGGTCTAATGAGTTTGATGCCTTGCAGCCAGAAGATAATGGAATAAGGAGACAATTTTCATTAGCTATAACACCTCAACAAAATGGGATGGTTGAGAGGAAGAAATTAATAATGCAGGAGATGGCGAACAATATTGAACGAGTCTAAACTTTTAGATGGTTATTAGAGAGAAGTAGTATGTATAATTGTATACATCTTAAATAGGGCACAATTAAGAGTGAATAGTAATAAGACACCATATGAGCTTTGGAAAAAGGTCAAGAAAATGTAAAACATCTCAAGGTGTTTGGAAGTAAATGTTACATTAAGAGAGATGAGGATGATCTAGGAAAATTTGATTCTAGATGTGATGAAGGGATATTTCTAGGATATTCAGCATAGTGAGTGCAACATATAGGTGTTGTGAATAGGAGGCTACGAAAGATAATTGAAATAAATAATGTAAAAGTTGATGGATCCTACCCTCTAAAGATCGAGATATCAACCAAGAAGAGAATAAGAAGATGCATAAGATAAACCTCCATACATGAAAGATTAAGAAGACGATGGAGATGAAAAAAGCATTCGTGAAGAAGAAGATGAAGAACAAGAGAGACCTAATAAAAAAATATTTTCAAGGCGGAGGTTAAAAGGGAGCATCTAGCTAATTAGATTATTGGAAACAAAGACTTAGGAATACTCACATGAAGAAATTTGAAAAAATTGAAATCTCATGAGAATACAACCCTCCTATCCATGGTAGAACCCAAGAATGTTAAATAATATTGCAAAGATCAACATTGGGTCAAGATAATGAATGAGGATCTTGATCAAATTGAAAAGTGTGAAACTTGGGAACTAGTACCTAGACCCAAAGACAAAAATTTTATAAGCACCAAATGGGTTTTAGAAACAAAATGAATGAAGATGGAGTCATCACTAGAAACAAGGCATGGATGGTGCTGTAAATGCTCCACTCAAGTGGACGGAGTAGACTATGAAGATACTTTTACACCTGTGGAAAGAATGGAGGAAATTAGAATGTTCTTATCCTATGCTAGCTTTAAAGGATTTAAGGTTTATCAGATGGATGTGAAGTCAACATTCCTAAATGGAAAATTAGAATAAGAGGTTTACATAGAACAACTAGATGGCTTCATTCTAATAGATGAGCCTAATTACATGTGCAGACTAAAAAAACACTCCATGGCTTGAAGCAAGCACCTTAAGTATGGGATGTAAGGGTACATAAATACCTCATAGAACAAGGATTCAAGAAAGGATATGTTGACACAATCTATATGTCAAGAATGAGAATGGGCAACATATGATAGTGATAGTCTATGCGAGATGATATTATATTGGGTAGCAAAAAGAGAGCACGACAAAGGACTTTGCTAGATCTATGAAACAAGATTTTGAGATGTCAATGTTGGGAGAATTGACATACTTCCTTGGCACATGTAAGTGATCCAAAATCAGTAGATGGTATATTCATAACACAAGCAAAGCATATCAAGGATATGTTGAAAAAGTTTCATATGGAATACTAAAATAAGTAAGCAATCCCATGATCATGTGATGTAAACTAAGCAAAGAAGACGATGCTCCAAAAGGGAATCAAATGTTGTATAGGTCTATGATAGGCATAATGCTCTATACCACATCCTCTAGGCCTGACGTCATGTAGTAAGTTGGATTAGTAGGAAGATATCAAGTTGATCCAAGAGAAAGGCATATGAATGCTATAAAAATAATCTTTAGATACCTCAAGGGCACTCTTTCTCATGGTCTATGGTACCCAAGGAGTAGACATTTCATTCAAAAAACATACACAGATGTTGATTGGGTAGGAAGTGTGGATGATAAAAAGAGTATTAGTGGTGGGGTCTTCTTTCTAGGTGAGTGTCTTGTATCTTGGATGAGTAAGAAGTAATCATCAATAACATTATCCACCTATGAAGCATAATAAATTGTCTACCACATGTTGCACGCAAGTTTTATGGATTATGAAAAAATTGAAAGACTACAAAGTGGAGTATGAAGGATGTACTCCTATATATTGTGACAAAACTAGTGCAATCAATGTATCTAATAATTCTATAATGTATTCCAAGACCAAACATATACCAATCAAGTACCATTTTTTAAGAGAGTAGGTTAATGAGTGCTGAAGTCAAGCTTGCATATGTTCCTAAAAATAACAACTAGCATATGTTTAGCAAAGCCATTACCAAGAGCAAAGTTTAAACATTTGAGACAGAAATGGGGGTTGTGCCTATTCCTAAAAGCTATTAAAGACAATCAAGCAAGGGGAGATAATCGGGAAGTGCCTTAGCTCCAAGAAATGAGAAGAACATGCATGGACATAGGAGAGCATGGTAAAGTGAGATGGTTGAATATGAAGAGAATAGGTTCAATAGAGAGGACTAAGGTTGATTGGGAGACATCTATACTTTCACTCGATACACAACTAGGAAGGAAGTAAAGGTTAATCCAAGAGGGGCTTCTTGAGGTAAGTTTTTCCTTTAAAAGTGATTATCTACATGTTGTCTATATTGTTGTGTGTATGACCCTTTGTTATAGATTTCAAAGGGGACGAGTGCAATAAGAAACTAAATATGAATGTTGTGAAGATCTTAGGATGATTATTTTCCATCAAAGTTTCTGAGTGTGTTTCCATCAATGAAAAAGGGGGAGATTGTTGAACCCTGGTCATTGGTGTTGTCATTTATGTCAAGTGACATTGATGGAAAAGGTATGAATGGTGAAGTGAAGCTCAATCAGAGTTATGAAGGTTGATTGGTAGTTCCTTCTTAGTGATAGTTGGAGCTCACAAAGAGGTTCCAAGATGGTTTTAGGGTGGTCTCAGAGTGCTACAGAAGCTTGAACAATGAGGTTGATGTCCACTAAAGGTATGGAGAAGGTTGATATGCTTGGCTCAGATGATCTACATGTATGAAATTATTGTTCCTACATGTGCCTAATTTTGTAATGAGAAATGGGTGTAAGAGTTCATTGTAGGTCATGAGAAGATTAGGTAAGCATGGAGGTCTTATTGGTGAGAAAATTTGTCGGTGGACAAATTAGGTGTCTTCACCCCCATGTTTACGGGAATCTACGCCCCTCTGCATTGAATGGTATGACTCCCACTATGTGAAAGTAAACTAATCCTACTCCTATCTAAATGTTGTGGGTGGCCAAATTAGTTGGGGATCACACTGAGGACACTCCACCGAACTTGTGGCAAAGTGCTTGTACAAGGGTGCAATGAAGGAGGAGATTCTGAATGATAAAGTCAAAAAGGGGGAAATTATCCAACGAAGATTACTATCATGATTAGATTGTAGAGCTCACACCATGCTGGAGTAGTTTAACCTTCAATATAGAGGAAAGCATAATGAAGCTAGCTGGACCAATGAAGTAAAACACCAAGTTTTTAAATTCATCTATCGAGGACACCAAGTTCCTCTCCAATTCCATACGGGTCAACTATGCTTAAAGTGCATGAAAGAGAGGAATAAAGGAAAAAAAGAAAGGAAATAAAATAAGTGTAGCTTTTATTCCACGTGTAATCGATGAATACAAAGCTTGAACTTAAGCTATCATAATGCTACATAGTAAGAGTTCTTCCCAAATCTAGAAAAATCCCATTGGAATGAACAAGCCATCCCAATTTATATCAATCTGAATTGTCCTTTCACCTCCCTCACATGACTCTTAATTTCCATATTCCACTTGTGACCTTTCATTTTCCATGAATTAAGTATTTCTCTTATAATTTTGAGAAAATACTTTTTACAAATTTAAAATAGGTCACTTAAGTGAATAGGATGAAATACAATAATGACGCATAATGAAGAATTAGAATGGAGAGATAAAGAAGAGAGGGAAAGAGAGGAAGAAGGAAGGAATGAAGGGAAAACACTCCTCATGACGAAATGCTTTGAATGCCTTGATGCAGTCATGAACTTTGAGCGAAGATTTATGCCATTGGTGATCTTCTACACTGATGAAGATTGCTCCCTTGAATAACTTGGAATCATTTTCCCAATCTAGTGATGACTACAAACTCCTGGACCATAGAATGAGTTTTCGAAACACTATTATGAGGTTTACCACTGCAAGCTCAAGATGAACACATACAATGCCCATGATGACCCTCCTTGAAACTTGGTTGATGAACTCCTTGACTCATTGAAATCATTCTGATCAACTCTCTTTGAATCACTTGAATATTTAAGTGATGAAGATGAATTCACATGATGTGCCTTGCGATGCCCTACTTTGTAATATGAGATGATCATTCCAAACCATGAAAAACCACCATCTCTTCATGATTGATTACACCTGAGAAACTAGACCAACCTATGCACTTGAAATTCATGTTTCCTTGACACTTACTATATTTGGAAGGGACAACTTACTATCTTTAGTAAGTGTTGGAGTTTTCCTTTCTAGACCCCAAATGGTGATATCAACCTGAATGATTATCCCTCAATGTCCGTTGTGCCAAACTTTCCCTTTGAGAACAACTTTGTCATTTTCGAAAGTAAGTACACATTAGAGCAACTTATTATTTTTAGAAAGTGTCATAGTTAGCTTTTCCCAACCTCAACAAGCTATGGTAGCTTGAATTATTTCTTATTACTATGCTCCCCTCTCCTTTTAGACCAAATGACTATTTATAGTAGGGGCTTGTGGAACCACTTACTATTTTTAGTAAGTGTCAATTATGAGCCGAAATGAACTTTTTGATGACTTTGCCTGCGATACTACCTTTGTGTTCACTGCCTTCTTCGTAGCCTCTTAAAATTGTGGCTTAATCAAAGTAATAGCACCATATATAGGAAGGCATGCTATTTTTATTAAGTGCACCGCAAATGTCGGTTCGCAATGAAATAGGTCTTGAAATTCCTTCGGTTTTATTCCTGGGTTCTACACTTTATGAATTTTGAGCAATTCCTTTGTTTGAACAAGTTGGGAAATTATATTTTCATTGGTGGGGAAGAATACTAACAAAACACATAGCCACCCATATCCATAAAAATAGGGACTTCATGGCACAAGAACTAGTTTATGCGAAACTAGATATTTTAATGATCATTTCCTCCAATTTTTGCACGATTTCGCCCACTAGAACCCTGAGAAGTGAAGAGGTAGATCACTAACTTTTTCATAGTTGTTCTTCATGTGACAGGGAATAACTATGATGAAAAATAATTCCTCCATATCCCTAAAAAATAGGGACTTGAGGCGTAAAAAAGTTCATGCAAACTAGATTTTTCAACGATCATTTCCTTGATTTTCACGCGATTTCACCCAATGGAACCCTTGAGAAGTGAAGAGGTAGGTTGCTGCTGCCTTTTTCAAAGTTGTTCTTCATGTGATAGGGCACAAATTTGATGAAATATAAGTCCTCTATATCCCTAAAAAATAGGGACTTCATGGCGTAAAAACTAGTTCACGCGAAACTAGATTTTCAACGATCATTCCCTCCAATTTTTGCGTGATTTCGCCCACTCGAACTCCTGAGAAGTGGAGAGGTAGCTCATTGAATTTTTCCACTACTATGTCATGACAGCCATTAATGGAGCTTGAAATTTTTAGGTTTTTTTTTTTCTCCATTCGTGATAAAATCAACTCCATTGCGATAGGTTTTTGCTTCTTGTCTCACGGTGGAATTTCTCTTCGATCTGGTTGTCGTAGTTTGACGGGAAATTGAACTTTTTTCTTCATGGAGTCAGGAAGCGAAATTTCTTCACTATCAGAATTCCTTAATGATAATGAGAGGTTTAAAGGTGATTTTTAATGGCATTAAATATTTAAGAACTTAGTAATAGACGGTCTTCGTTTCATGCACCGACTTGTAAGATATGTTCAAATCTTCGTCTCAAGGCAATGGAGGTTTCTGAAGAATTCCTTCATTCTTGTCTTTCATTCTTCATTACTCTAGCTCTTTCGATGAATATATTATTTGAAACCTATAAATATTCATAGAGTGGAAGGTTTGGTTACCATGGTGGAGCTGGTTCGAGCAACAATGGTGGACTGAGGTGTTCTCTGCAACTTTTCTTCTAGCAGTGAGAAACAACAAGAAGTGACAAACAGCTTATATTTTTTTGCAATTTTTTGAGCTTTATTTGGGTGCATTTTCATGTCCCCGGGATCCCTCACCTAAAAGGGACATGAGGAAATAAATTTTCATAGCGTGCCTTAGCTTGACACGTGGCAAGATTTGACGATAAGGGATTAAAGCCAAAAAAGTAGCTTTAAAGCACTGAGGGGTTAGAAGCTGGTCACATGGGTGACCAAAAGTCTCCTTAGGGGATGCATGAATTTTTCCATGTCTGATGTCCATGACCTTGAGGGATGTGAGGGACACAAAATCCCACCAAGCTCTGGAGCTGACACGTGCCCTTCTAAAATTTGACTAATTCCTAAACTCGCTCCAAGAGGGAAACTTGAAATGACGATAACTTGAGCTCTTGATGGAATTTTTTTGATGAAATTTTATATGATCTTGACTGAAAATGGACTTTTAAATCCAATGGTGGGGTATCACATCTTGATTCCTCCACCTTGTACATGAAAAATTGCTTGCACCCATTTATCAAAAGTATTGTGAAAAAAATAATTTCACAATCTTGTAGGGATTGTAATTCCATTTAAACGATGTTTATATTTGCTCCTAACTCCATCCAGCTCCCAAAATCACGTTTGAAAGCTCAACAATTTTTTGGGAGCATAAGCTAATCGCCTAGGCTCGTGAACCACGATTTTAGTGAAACCTGTCCCAACTTATCTAAATCCTTCCTAAATCTTCCTAAATTGATTCCATGATGTTCATAGGCCTTTGATTCACCTCCCTGTCTAGTTTAGATTTTTGTTATGCTTCATGGGTTGTTCTAGTCCTAGGAAGGCCAGTGAAGCCTTTCCATAACTTCTTGAAGTTTGCATTTTTCAATGAGATCCTAAAATCACCCAAGGGAAATGGCTGTAATTTCCTAAATCCCCTAGGGGAACGAGTTAACATCAATTAGGAGGTCACTCGGACCGAATGGGAAGACCTCAGGGTGCCTGGAAGGGTAAAACTTGAAAAAACTAAACACAGGGGTATAGTTTTCATTCTTGGAAATTGTCAATTTCCTTATTACACATTGCATGACAACAGGTCTATAGCCTTATTTGGTCTAGCAGAATAAAGTGTTAAAGGTACTACAATGAGACTAAATAGTGGAAGTGAAGTTGAAAGTAGTGTCACATGGTTGAAGATGGATGAGACATGTGGAGAAAATTGAAGACATCAACTAGACACGTGTCGGCTTTAGGAAAATTCCTAAAGCAGATGCACTCGATGGACATGAGGTTCATAGAATGAACTAAGGTTGATAGATTTTAGGGTTTGGACAAGGTTGAAAATTCAATAGGATGGGTGGAAAAATTTCAATGGTAAAGGAAGGTGCTGCGTGTTAGATATTTCGGGTAAGATAAAGGAAATTGGCATCCGATGACTTAGGCCTCCAACTCACTAGGTGTTAAAGAAAGTTTTGGGTTTGAAGTAGGGGAGGCAGAGAGATACGTCCAATGTATGAAGATACAAGTGGACCAAGTAGAGGGTACCACTTGGGGATGATCTGAGAGTGAAGTTGGACACATGACAATATTTTTCCATATTTTTGAGAGATGGCTCTCGACGGATGTGAAGTTCCCAAATGAGTCAAGTTTTAATGGATTTCAAATTCCATTGATTGCGAGAAGGGCTGGTGGACCTGAAACTCTATCAAATGTGGTTTATTCCATGGGCTAGAGTCCAGCTAAGATTGTCATTTTTAGGTTGAATAGAATGGTGACACATGTCCATGGTGAATGAAGGGCTAAGATTTGAGATTGACTAAGAAAATAGTGTCAAATTTTTATTGTCTACTTACACTATAAAATTTTTATTATAGAAGTGAAGAATATCAAAATTCATGAAAACATGAATCATCCTACTTGAAGTGAAGGAGCTCATGGAGAACTCAAGCTCGGAAGTCATGAGAAGATTCATAAAACATGAAAAGTCAAGAGTTGTGCCTAGGAGTCTTGCTTGTTTTTTTAAGCTCAATTCTTAAGCATGAAAATGTTGTTAAAAGTGGAGAGATTTATGTGCTTGCTCATGAGATAACAAGAAGAGTGTTGGTGTGATGAAACCATGAAAAATTGAGATGAGAAGAGAATAAGAAAAGGTATTTAACCACATAGGAGTACCGCATGACAAAATGATTTAAAAGGTAAAGTTAAGGTACGTGAGGAATAACTGGAGGTCGTGAAGAGGTTATGCCCCATTGTTGAAGACCAAGCCGATTGTAGGGCACTCCTTCTTATTTTGGAAGGACTACTTGAGAATCAAAGCAAGACCAAAAAATTGAGTTAATAACATAGGTCGGTGGGTTTCCTGAAGCATGAGCTAGATCTAGGAAGTGAGGTGCTTCCTTAGAGGCATCGCCAATCCACGTTTTAATACAAATTAATGTTGATAAATATCATGAAATGGGAAGTCCTATTGTAGTTTTATGATTCAAGTATCTCACAAAACATAATAGTCTAAATCTAATCTAAATGATGAATATAAGATTAAAT
Organism: Taxus wallichiana var. yunnanensis; assembly: GCA_018340775.1. Taxonomy (NCBI): domain Eukaryota; kingdom Viridiplantae; phylum Streptophyta; class Pinopsida; order Cupressales; family Taxaceae; genus Taxus; species Taxus wallichiana. The sequence continues at coordinate 573,494,749 of CM031242.1, forward strand.
CTAGAAAAATGGTCAGCTGGTCGTGGTTTATATGTATGACATAGGCGAGAAAAGGTCAAGGTGAAGTCTTGGGCGGTTTTGGAGAGTTCTGGGTGGAGGAATGAGCTTGCTGGTTTGAGGGGAAAATGCCACACACGAGACCAATGCCGGTCATCAAGCTTATAGCCGGGATCGGTCACGAATCGATCATGGTAGGGGCAATTGGGTTTGAAAGGTAGAAAAATGGCTGTTTGGGCTATTTGTAATTACTACGCAGTATTGGAAGGTCTTAGGTAGGGTGTAGGAATTTAGGTGAAGACTTAATAGGGGTAGGAGGGGTGGTTGAAAGGGAAAAATGGTTCGACTAAGTATTAGGTGAATGGGCTATGGAAGGTATTTGAGAGAGGAAGGAGGTGATTAGAAAAAGATAAAGGATCTAAAACCAAAGCTAATGAAATTAATAACCTGGTTAAGAATCCTTTGTCGAAGAACTAAATATTGGTATAAGGTGGTGGTTGTGGGTGTGTGTTGGAGAGACAAGCCAAGATCTAGTGTCGTGGCATAAAAGGTTGAGTACTTCTCTGTGTGAATGGTTCAAGCTTGTGAAGTCGTAGATTGGTCATTCTTAGAGAGTTTGATTCTTTGGTGCTCACCGATCACTAGGGTGTCGATTGAGTGCCAAAGATCCAAGATCAAAGAATGCCAACCGAAAGAAGAAACCAAGAGAGAACCCAAGAAAAGATTTGAAAATTCTTATTGAAAGGAGCCGATGATGGTTCTTTGGACCGACACACGATGACATCACTTAGGGAGAAATAGTCTTATTTGCTAAAAATAACCCTTTTCTCCCCTTTTGGCATAAGTCAAGAATGGTTCTGGGTTAGGAGTCTTAATTCTCGTTAAATCACATGGGAAATTAGTGGGGGAGGTAGTTAACAATTAATATTAGGTTTAGAAGAAGTCTCAATTGGTTAGGGGGAGTGATGACTTAGTCTTGGTTATCAAATGGGCTTGGAATGGGTCCTAGGTGAGGTAATAATTAATGTAATATTGTAATTAGATTAATAATGATATGTGAAAGGGGTCATGGTAAGGTGGGCATGTAATACAAGGGGACCTAGAGGGTTTCGCCTCACTTTTGGGTGTCTACATTTTCCCTTTTTGTCACGAGCCATGGTTTCAATGAATGACAATGAAAAAAATAAGAAGTC